>OU343217.1:312616150-312647634 GCA_910596185.1 Chrysanthemum makinoi
GATCAAAACAAATAACAACTCAGATCCAACATCAATTGAAAGCCCACGTAACCAATCAAGCCCATTTCGATACCCAAAATACCTGATCCAAATCAATGTATACCCTAATCCCATGGGTATTAAAACGCACATCACACACACATCCTAACCCTAATTCCCTTATTACACGCCCCCATCCTCTCATATCCAAAGAAATCTGCTTCTTTTAGCCCTTATATTTCTCACCTCAAACCTAATCTCACCAAAAAATCCGCCTCCCATATTACCGTTTCACATTATCACGCCTCTCTTCTGCCAAAACAAATCACATACCCACTAGCCTCTTTAGCAAATCGTATCATGTAAACCGTTTTCATCAGCACATCATTGAAGACCCAAACGTTTTGACCACGCCACAGGGATGGCTCGAAGGTCTTCAAAGCCACAGGGATGGCATGACCTCTTACATCAAGGTAGGTTATGTTTTACTTATAATGATGAAACGAACCAAAGACAACACATGGCAGATTTGTTATGTTGTTTCTTTCATTGTTCGGATATTAAACAAGAAGTGAATGCTTCAAAATGATCAATGATGAGAGTCTATTTCGTGATTTAGACCTTTGGTCTTGATGTTACTTTAGAGTACCACGAAACAAGATAACTGAGATCGAATGTCTTTTGGTCATGTGACTTAGAGTTTGGACATGAGTCTTGATACTTGCACAGATTAAGGAGATGGAGGATGAGTAGTATAGGTTAGATATGGGATTTGATTGTGGTGAGTTTGTTAGATTAATTTTTGTTTCGAAAGTTTGTGGGCTGATGAAGGTTTTTATCCTGAGGTCGAAATGATTTCTTCATATTGTTTTTCAGAAGTCAAAGGTTTTAAAGTCTTAGGTTAAAGTGGTCAATAACTCTTTCTTCATTTTCTTTATATTCAAACAACTTTCATCATTTACTCAAGTCGCATCTCTTCAACTCGCATATAAACCATTTATGCAGCATGACAACTCGCTTTTGACATTAAATCAATAGCAACTCGCTCAATAGCAAAGTCCAATAAAACCAAATGCGAGTTAAGTAACTCGCATGAAACTGAACCAGTACCCAACTCGCTTTTGACCATACCAATACGCATTTGACATTTTAGCAACTCGCTTTATATATCTGTTAACACAACTCGCTTAGGGTTCACAGTATCCGGACAGTTTATGCCAAGTCGCTCCTTAGACATTTTTCAGGTCAAGTCGCTTTAAGTAAAGCACTTATGGACATATTTGAGACAACTCGCATAACAAACTGCACCAACTTGCTTAGAAGAAGTGGCCAACTGTCAACTCGCATAATAGATTATTATATCAAACAGCATATTCATGTGACTCAACTCGCACTCAAAAATTTCATGTATCAACCCAGAAACTGCTGTATAATACAGATTTACAAAAACATATACCCACTTGGACGATTTGACCAAATACATGAACATTTATGACCTCAACCAAACTCGCACCAAAGTTATTAGACCACCAAGACTGTATTTTAAAAAACTGATATAAACTTATTCAAGACATGTTAAAAACAGTTTGGACACTTCAATCAAAACCAAGAATAACAACAACAGATACAATACAAAAAACTGCATCAACTTGCAACAATGAAACAAACAATCCGCTTAAAAAACCATTCGACTCAACACAAACAACATAACCTTGGCTCTTGATACCAATTGTTAGGATCCAATATTTATGTTGTTTGATGATTCGGGTGGTCTAGGACAATGATTAAATAAGAAAGCCATTTTAGAGAGATGAAGAGAGTTGAGAGGAGGTTCCTTGAAAGAGAGTTGCTTAACAAATGAAAGGTTAGATTCAATGAAGCCACACCCCTTCCATAGATGGAAGGGGTATTTATACTTACAAACGAAACGCCCTCCTGACGGGCTGTGGATCAGGCATATAGTGGTTAAAGACCCGTCCTTCCTCCACGGTGTTGCACTATGCTAAACTAGACTACAAACTAACTAATTAACTACAAAATAACGTAACAAACTACAAGTCTACGAGCTAATATATGCTAGACCATAATTGGGGTGACCGACACTTTCTCATGGAATTTCCAATTCCTAACACAATGACAACAAGGGTAAACGTAAACAGCAGGACAACACAAGGGCAGACCCTAACAAGAAGGCAACACCTACTTGTTAGAAATGTGGCAAATCTGGTCACATTAAAAGGGATTGAAAATGTGTTAAGATTGGTGGTAAAACCAATGGATCAGGGAATGGTTCAGTTCCTCTGAAAGGTCAGAATATATTTAATGAATCTCTTCAGGTTTATTATGTCACATATGTATCTGAATCTAACCTCTGGAGCAACTGTTCATGTGTGCAAAGATAGAAGCTGGTTCAAGACTTATGAGTCACTGGATGATGGTTCTATTCTTCACATGAGAAATGAGTCAACAGCCCTGGTGCATGGACGTGGTTGTGTAGATCTTTGGTTTAGTTCTAGAAAGATTGTAACTTTGTTTAATACTATTCATGTTCCTGATATAAGGAAAAACTTGGTTTCAAGTAGTGTCTTGAATAACCATGGTTTTAAACAAGTTATTGAATTTGATAAATTTATTTTGTCTAAAAATGGTGTATTTATTGGCTTTGGATATTTGTGTAATCAAATGTTCAGGTTGAACATTGTTAATGATTGTAATAATTCACCCTTTGTGACCACCTCTGACCTGACTGACTCTACCCTCTGGCATGCTAGACTTGGCCATGTACACTGTAAAAGGATGCAAGATATGTCTAAGGATAGGTTAATCCCAGCATGTGACATGGACACTGAAAAGTGTAAAACTTTCATCTTGACCAAAATAATTAAGAAACCTTTTCATGGTGTTAAACGTGAAACTAAGCTCTTGGAGCTAATACACAGTGACATGTGTGATTTGCATGCCACTCCATCTTTGGGGAATAAGAAGTATTTGTGATATTTATTGATGATGCTTCTAGGTTTTGTTATGATATTTATTAAAAGATTAAGGACTGATAGCGGAGGTGAGTACCTGGATACTCTGTATTTTCAGTCTGTTGGTATAATCCATGAAAAAACTGCTCCCTATACTCCACAACAAAATGGTATTTCTGAAAGGAAAAATAGGGTCTTTGAAAGAGATGGTTAATTTCATGTTGTCCTATTCAGGACTGAGTCAAGGGTTCTGGGGTGAAGCTATGTTAACAACTTGCTATTTATTGAATAGGGTTCCCAACAAAAGGAACAAGATTACCCCTTATGAACTTTGGACTAAAAGGAAACCTAACTTGAACTATCTCAGGGTTTGGGGTTGTAGGGCAGTTGTAAGACTCCCGATCCATAGCGAAAAACTTTGGGTGAAAGAGGCATTGACTGCATCTTTGTTGGATATCTTGAGCATTCCAAGGCTTTTAGGTTCTATGTTATTGAACCTAATGAATCTGTTTCAATTAACTCCATAATTGAATGAAGGGATGCAATCTTTGATGAGAATAGATTTTCATCAGTCCCTAGACCAAGTCAAAGGATTCCTAATGGAACTCATGACACTGGTGTATCAGAGGTCCCTGATGAAGTGCCATCAGAGGTCCCTGATAAGGTTGTGTTTTAACAACATGAACGTATGCTCAAAAAGAGTAAAAGGGCCAGGAATCCGAAGTCATTTGGTTCTGATTTTCAATTATACTTAATTGAAGGAACAAGGGATGAGGTCTCTGACCAATACTCCTATTGCTTCATTGTTTAGGATGATCCCAAGACATTTGAAAAGTTCAAGGCTACACTAGTCATTCAGGGCTTTAAACAAAAGTCAAGGATATACTATTTTGATACTTATGCCCCTGTGGTCGTATCAGTACCATAAGACTGCCGATTGATTTGGCATCTATTCACAATCTGATTATTCATTAGATGGATGTGAAAACAACTTTCTTGAATGGTGAATTGGATGAGGAGGTTTATATGAACCAACCTCAGGGCTTCATCATGCCTGGCAATGAAAACAAGGTGTGTAAACTGATTAAATTTTTATATGGACTAAAGCAGGCACCTAAGCAATGACATCAAAAATTTGATGAAGTGGTTTTTGTCTAGTGGTTATGTTCTTAACCAAGCTGACAAATGTGTGTATAGCAAATTTGATGAGTCTGGTAAAGGAGTCATCATTTATCTATATGTTGATGACATGCTGATCTTTGGCACTAGCCAAAATCAGGTTGACCTGACAAAGGAATTTTTGTCATTAAGGTTCTCCATGAAGGACATAAGGGGAGGCTGATGTTATCCTTGGTATAAGGATTAAACATGATTCGTGAGCTTATCATGAATGGGGTGATATCTATAGAGTTTGTTAGATCTCAACAAAATTTAGCTGATCACTTGACGAAGGGTTTGGCTAGAGACTTGGTTATAAAGTCTGCTAAAGGGACGGGTTTAAGTCCAACTTAGTCACTGAATGTTAAGACACCCAACTCCCTCCTGAGGAAACTTGGGAGCTGAGTTCAATGTGGAAAGCTGAACATTTAGTAGACTGGAGCACATGTTTTACAATCATCCCATGGTTGTGCTCGAACCTGAAAAAGGAGGATGAAGTATTTACTTCTTAATGGTTAATTTCTTTGAAAAAGTGCTAAGCAGGAGCATGAATAAAAAGGAACCACCTATGTGAATGTTGAAGTTTTGCCGCTTTAGGGAGCTTTGGACTTTTGGCTCTTACAACATTTATGAATTTGGATATGGACACATGGCTTGTATAGTGTCAGGAGATTTTAAGTGTTTGAAAACTTATGTGTATTTTATCTTGTGTATTCAAATGGGTTGAAGGGTTTAATTCTTTGAACACCTTGATTCTCGAATATTTAAACGTGTAATGTACTAAGATGGAAATTCAATCCTTAGGATATTTTTGTTTATGCACATGTTTTGTTTAAAGTTTAATTTTCATGCAAAGGAAGTGAACTAAATTTGGGGAGGATTGTTGGAAAATTTAGTGCACTTGTAGGATTAGTTCACACCTCGTAATGGGTAAGGAGGTACGGAGTGTACACCCATAAGGTCCCTGAACACCCTGACTCTATAGTGGTAAGGTTCAGATTGTTAGTACTGCTGGGAAAAGTTACTACTGCTGGTACTAATATTAGTACTGCTAGGCAGTGTTGCTACTGCTAGTGCAATGTTAGTACTACTAGGCAGTGTTTCTACTGCTAGTCTTTGGAATCAACTTGTAACAGGCTTTGACCTATTCAAGTGGCATTTATAACTGCTTAATGATCACGTTTAATTGGTCATGTAACCACTATTAATTTTAATGGGGATAATTATGAGACGATTAATGGGCTGATTAATCCTCATAATTCCATTTGACTAAGCTATGAGTATTTTCCTATAAATGGGAAATCACAGATGCATGAAAGATACACAGAAAACATAAACACTTGGATGCGCAAGGTATTTGTGCCTAAATCACTAACACACATTTGGTCTTATCCCAAGTAGATATTCGTGATAACCAGGCATTAGGGTCGAATAGTTTACTTTGGAAAGTGATAACACGATTCCAAGTGGTATCCGGTAACCTGTATTGGTATTTGGTTTGCTATTGATTATCTTCACCCTGTTCTGGGCTGTTAACCCCAACAGTGTTTGGCTAAGTTTATAAATTGAGCTTATGCTTATGTTATATATGCAACTTATAACTTATTTATTATAAGCTAAGTGTTAGCGGATTTATTATTAGGCCCATTTCTAATTAGTGTTTTTTGTATTTGGGTTAATGGTACACTAAGTATGTATGTATTTGGGTTAATGGTCCACTAAGTATGTATTATATACTCATGATGTACACTGAATATGGTTCATTCAATAATAAACATTCGTAGCTTCACATGGTATCAGGCCATCTCGTTCCTAAACCCTAAAACAATACCGATTCTTCCTCCATCTTTCTGCCGCCAAACCATCTCTTCCCTACCATCACCATGACTAACGACACAACACCTCCACCACCCCTACCCTCACCCTTGTTGAAAAATTATATGCAGTCAACAACATCAAAAACGTGGTTCCAGTCAAACTCAACATGGACGAGTTAAATTACTCGTCTTGGTGCTATTTCTTCAAAACTCATTGTACCAACTTTGGTGTTCTAAAGTACATCCAAGGTGATACTGCAAGCTCCTCTACTTCATCTCCACCAACGGAACAATTGGTTAATTGCTGATTCCATCGTAAAGTCATGGATCTTCCTCACTCTCGCTCCTACTCTTCAAGGTAGGCTAATCAAAGCAAACCCTCCCATGGCTAAAGATGCTTGGGACCAAGTTGATAAATGTTTTCTCGATAATAAACGTATACGGACTATCGCTTTAAAAGGTAAGTTACGTCTAATTCAAATGGGTGATCTTAAGGCCGATGCTTATTTTCGAAAAATTGAATCTATTGTTACATTATTGAATGATCTTGGTTCATCAATGGGTTAAGTGGAAAGTTTGCAAATCTTGCGACCATTATCGCACATCGTGATCCTTTTCCCACTCTTGATACTATGCGCTCCATGGTTACAACTGAAGAGATGAGGCTCAATTCCATGCCTCAACCTTTCCCCACCAACACGTCTTCCTCGCCTCCACAAGTACTACTCACCGAGACAAACACTTCTCGTGGACAAGCCATGATCAGATTCAGAAAACCAAACCAGGTTCAAAATCAATTCAGGTTGCACATATTCATTTGACATATATGTAGAGTTTTATTTATGATTTCATGTGCTCTCTTCCTTGCTTATCTTAGTTACGTTTTATCACTTTATGTAACATGTTTTATAGGCACCAAAAGCATGCGTATGGTAGGCCTAAGCCACGACCAGAATTCAGAAACAAAAGGGAGAAGACGAGGTCATGAAGATTACCTTTGAGACGTGCCAAGGAAGGAAGAAAAACAAGGTTAAAATAGCAAACCGAAACACCCCTTTTGTGCTTCTATCCCCACGACCAGCAGCAACTTAACCCCACGACAAAGACCAAGCAAAACTCGTACCAAAAACACGACTTCAGACCTTACAAGAAGCCTTCAACCCTTCCGGAGCCTTTATGTCGACAGAAAAAATATGGAGGAGGGAAGATTTGTTTTATCATTAGGTGATATGTTAAACGTGTAACAAGCATGCCACGACCAGATTGAGAAACTCAAAAGAATGGCGAGACCATGTTGTTACACGGTAGCGTGTGAAAGGGAAGAAAACAAAGATCAAGAACCAACAATCCAAGCACCTTTTGTGCCCTAGATGTCACGATAGCAGCGGAAATAACAAGGCCAGCGATCTTGAACCAAGACCCACGTTTCAAGCCTTACACGAACTTCGTACATCCTTCCTTGGACCTTGCTTTTGTCGTGAAACGGAGATGGAAGAATAACTTTTGCCGTGACTTTCAATTTGGGAGGCTAGGGTTTATTTGAGAGATAATATGGAACTTTTAAATGTGATAATGAGAGTTGATAATGAGAGGAATTTTAGGAGACCAATTAATGCCTTTTATTTAGTTACCATAATAGTATTGTTACACCGTTTATTTAATTTATCAATATGTATATATTAATTAATCCAAGCAACATTTGATGTGTTATATATTTTTATTTGTAAGTTAAAGTAAGTCTTATTATTCCAAGTGTTCCATGTAAATTGAATTTTCGAGTTGGCTTCGTTTTACGGATTTTCCAGTAGGGGTATTATGGTCATTTGACGAGTTAACGATTTTAGGGTTTCACAACTCTCCTCCTCTAAAATAAAATTTTCGTCCTCGAAAATTGAAGTGAACATGAATGAAAACAACGGAGACATACCAGATTACAACGAAACAGAGGTCAAACGGTAGAAACTTTACAGAGATGGACGAGTGCCGAGAATTCAAACGTATTACTCGCATATCGGTGAAGGTAGATCAAACGTATATGCATAACGATCCCAAGGTCTTGCTAACTCAGAAAATCTTAATCAGGTGCCAGAAATTTTAAGCTCTAAGGCACTCCTTGAGACATCCTATGATCACAATGAGGGTACGTCATATGATGTAAGTATTATCACGTTGCTGGCGTCATAATACCGGCGTCATATGAATATACCTTCATGATGACCATACTTTATCTCAAGTCGTGAAAATCATCCTATCAACCACCTAACGGTCCATTCTACATCTTAGGGTCGGTCCGAAACAATCATCACCAACGAATTCGAAATCAGAGAAACATAACAAATAAGGAACGTAACAGATCATAGCAGGTGATATGTGCTAAACCGTCAAGTCTAACAGACTTAAAACCGCTTAAACACAAATGCAATGAAGATCAGAGAATATAGTGAATTCCCGGGTCGTTAAGTCCCACGGAGACTCAATGGTGTGCAAACACTAGATCAGACGATAGAATGATCACTAATGATAGTGATCGGAAAAGATTTGGATAGATAATTACACTACTGAAAAAAGTTTATAAATAACAAATGACTTAAATACAAATTAAGAAAATTAAAAGATAAAATATATTAAATAAACGCTATCACTATATTTAAAGTGATGAACGTTTAAAACTTAAAACTTACGTTTAAATTAAAAACTACGTTAACGTACAAAATAAAACGTGAAAAGAAAGAAGGAAAATACCTACGGATATAGAAAATACATTTTTACAATCCTAATTATACTAGAAAATTTTTAGAAAAGAAAAATTATTTTTAAAACTATTTATGTAATTATTATTAATTAAAAACTAATTTAAACTATTTAATAATACTCTAAAATAAAAGAAAATATGAAATAAGACTAGAAAAATAAAATTAAGATTTAGAAAAATCTAAAATATGATAAAACTAATTTTAAAACTGAAAATATATTTTTTAGACTTTTTATATATTTATTATTAATTTAAAACTATTTAAAACTAATTAAAATGCTAGAAAATACTTTTAAAACTAAGAAAATTATGGAAAAATACTTTTTATGACTTATATATATATCTTAACCTAGGAAAAATGAAAACTTATTTTTTTGAAGCTTTTCTTAATTAATTGTATTTAAAGCTAATTAAAAGGCTTAAAACTAATTTAAATTAAGAAAAATAGCAAATCAACTTGGAAAAATATGAAAATTTCAGGAAAACTCTAAAATTACATTAGGAATCTAGGAAAAATGGAAAAACATGGTGTTGTGTGGAGGATATTGAAATGATGCCAAGTGCTTATAAATAAGCACTTGGATAAGCCAAAAGTGGCACAACAAGCACCAACAGAAAACAGGAACTAGGATAAGCTAAGAGAACCTAAATGCAACAGAAAACAACAAGACATGACCTCTGATTAGCTGATTACACTGATTTGATGATATAAGCTTGTGCGAAAAACAGCTTAAATGGTACCAGTGTTTGAGCTAAGAAATAAGTATATGAATAAGCTAGAAACTACAAACTAAAGATTGGAACCTAATCTAGACCTGGCCAAGAATGTGTAGACCAAGAATCAGACCTAGAGGAGCTCAAGTGAGCCCTGTACAAGCTTTGCAAAAGCTCCATAAAGCACGTTGGCACTTTCTCGATCAAGGTGTCCAAAATAAGTTAACAAATAAGCACTCTATAAGCTGATTAAAGGCAATCTAGTATTTTTATATTTTTGTTGAGGAACTAAATATTAATTTCCCAAAAGTACTTAAGCTAACTTTTAATAATAAACACACAGTGAAATTCTAAATTTTATTCAAAAATGGGTATATGAAAATTTTGACTTTCTAATAACACATACAGTTTGACTTTAATGAGATTCAAATGATCCTAGATGATTGAATATGTTATATTAAGCTATATTAAGGTGATATTAAGCTACACTATCAAGTTTTAAGCTAATGTGACAGGATTTGCATTTCAAACTCTTAACAGTGAACTGTCAAGGATGAAATCAAGAGGAATTTGACTTTTTAATGAACAAGGACAGAGTTTTATGGTGTGACTGAGCTAGTAAAAACCAAAATGACTTAGAACAATAACAAGTTACAACACAGTAAGGCTCTAGCACAGTTTATAAGCACAATCCAAACACTACTTAATGAAACTAATAAGCAACTTCAACTACCTAATCTTAATCCTACTAGTGCAATATTGAAAAAGGATATCTAACAATAATCCTAGAGCTAAACTAAAACAAATTCAGACACTATCATAATCAAATATGTACCGAATCGAGAATGAGTATATGGCAGTTTTATAGAAAGGGAAACCAAACTTACATGAGGCCCAACCGTAGATAAGCTTAAATGAACCAATATCTACACTATTCTAATCTAAATATACCCAATTCCGACTCTTCATCACCAAATATCATAACCAAATCCAACTAATGCTTATCAGTTGACTTTTGTTGACTGAGTGCCAAATTGAGTGAATCGTATCTAAAGCTTAAAGCTATCAAAAGCTTCATGAGCTTATTCGTTAGAAATAAGCTCTTTGGAGCTTGGATTTCTGAAAATGTAAACTGAATTTATAACAAGAAACATAGAAACATGAACTTAGATAAAACCTTGAAATTAATACTTGAAATGAGTTACAAAAGACTGAATAGCTTAGGTTCAATACAAGAAAGCTTAAAATTATAATTTAGAAAACTAATTAAGACATTAAAATGAAAAACGATATACAAAGGAAAATAAAAACTAACTACTTGCTTCTCTCTCTATCTCCTCCTCCTTTTATAAGCCAATCCTCTTTCCTTTTGACTTCTCAAAGATATCCCACCAATAATTATAGCCATTGGATGACTTGGATAAATTTTAGCCGTTTGATTCATTTTGGCCCCAAAACGTGTATAAGCAGATGTGGGTTGAGTGAGGGGTTAGGAGGGGAGCATTAATGATTTCTTGGATTGTTAGGAGATGGAGTGATAATAGAGGAGATAAGGTGAGGGGGATGTGTCCGGTTTTTGTTGCGCATGGGTGGGAAAAGAAGAGGATGACTGTTTTGGCGGGTAGGGTGTGTTTGTTTGACTTGGTGGGTTGACCGGGTATTAATAATAAAAGGGAAGTTCAAAAAGGCCAAGGGTCCAAAAGGTTTAAGTGGCGAGGGTCAAAAGGGATTATGATAGGGTCCAAAATGGTATTAAGGCTTAATAATAACAAGGACCTAATTGCACTTCTCGAATTTTGAGGACCGGTACGCCAAATCTGCAAAGTTGCTCCAAGGATTAAAAGTGACAATCTCAAAAAGTACAAGGACCAACTTGCCATTTTCCAATTTTCCAGGGCCATTTTGCCAAATTTCAAACTTGGAGGACTAATTTTGTAATTTTCTCAAACTTTTGATATTTTTCACCAAAGGACTAATTTTGACAAGTTATGATTTAAAAGGACCTTTGGTGATTTTTCTTTTGAAATTTTGACTCGGGGACTATTTTTGACAATTTTAGAAACTTGGGGGACTGAAACTGCCAATTATGCAAACTTTGCTCATTTTTCATCTGATTTTAAACATTTTGCATTTGAAACATATAAAACACTTGTTTGTGATATTTTTATCATTTTGAAGCATTTCTGAGTGTTTTCAGATGTTTTTGGCATTCTAACAGTATAAAAATGATGAGTATTTAGACACTCATCAGCAGGTACCATCTAACTGAAACACGTCAGAGATAGCATCAGGTCTTCCACAGTTCGTCAAATCTTCTAGAACAAAACAATCATCCAACATACACAGAATTTATACAGAACGGAAAATCATTCAAAGAGAACAAAATTTATTCAAGGGATTTAAAACACAACGCGAGGTCGTAGCAACACCGAATCTTGGACTGTTGACCACAATATGCCCGAATCTTGGTAGTAGTTTCACCACATGACTAAGGTACGCCGGTCATACTTCTTCTGTTCATACGCCTTCCAAGTGTATATCAGTTGAATCTCGTCTCCGTCTTTGTGCCTCTGGTTGATTCTTCCAGCTCCCTCGAGTAGCATCTTGGTGTCTCCAGCAGCATCACAGTCGGGTGCGGCTCATGCTTCACGAACCTCTCCAGTTAAGGAAACGGTTGCAGCAGCACAGGGTCGGTACCATCATCTTTGACTCCACGAGTAGTCTCCATCTAAATGATCGATAAATGAATGTGCGATGATCGATAAATGAATGTGCGAAGATAGAATAACAAAATCAAATGCGAAAAGAAGGAGGTTGAACAGCGAAGACAACAGAACATCGAAGTCAAACCTGGACAAAAACCAAAAGAATCGGAAAAGATCGAAAGCATCGAAAGCCTAATGTCTACCCAAGTCCTCACCAGTCAAACCTAAGCTCTAAGGGTCAAATCCTAGGGTCCATATGTCACAGGTCCTGACTACAAGTCGTAAGCCTGGGAACCCTACACTTTTTAATATTTACACTTTAGACCTTAAACTTATGTAATTTGGCATAAATGACCCTTAAAGTATAATAACACTCACTTAACCTAATATGACATTAAATTCTTCATAATAACTTACTAAATACAAGAAACCTGCTAATTATGGAAACTTACTAAAATAGAAAGTTACTAAAAGAGGAAACCTGCTAAATGCACCATGTATGGAAAGTTACTAATTATGGAAACCTGCCTAAAAGAGGAAACCTGCTAAAAATGGAATGTCGTCTAAAATGAGTAATCTGATTCTTAATAAGCGTTATCGAATTCATATAGGTTCCGGGCGAAGGGATTGATTCATCTCGTGTCTTTACTTTCTTATTTTGCTTGCTTCGGATAAGGTACATATATTCTATCTCTTGACCCTTTTCAGTAGGGATTTCTCATGATCTCTTTGCATCTCTGATCTCTTGACCCTTTGCTTTGATATTGAACCTCTAATATTGAACCATTGTTATTCACCCTCTGCTATTGAATCTCTGTTATTGAACCACTGTTAATGAACCTTTGATACTGAACTACTGATATTGAACCTTTGATTATGATTGACTCACATACTGTATACTGTGGACCTTTTGCCTTGACGTTTTGATGCCGAGCCATTAACTAGGCTTGGGGTTCCATGTCCGTGCCATTGATGCACCAATGGCATGACTCTAGTGTGGTTGAGTGATGTTCCACACCGTCCCTATATTGTATTGATTATGCGCGCATCTTGTTATTGTTATGGCCTCGCTTAGGGCGTATGGATGCATCCTAGATTTGTATCGCATTCGATATATATATCGGTGATGTGGTGCGTGTGTGCATTACATCCCCCTCACATATTGGCACTCCGGCTACTTGAGTCTCCCTCCTATTGTATTGCTATTCGAAATACAATGGTTACTATTGGATATTGGAACGCTATTGCTACTATTGGTATGTGTATTGTATTGTTGGCTCGTGGTGGATTACTGACCCCTTTTCCTTTCATTTACCCTACTCTATATACTGTTACACTTTATATATATTGCCTATTGTTTCTTATCCCGACTTCAGTTCTTTATCATTGCTATTGTACTGTTATATCATTCACTTTCGGCTTTTAAGCTTGCATTTCTTTTCTGCGGTACATAAGCTAGGATCTGGGGATTGTTTGGGTTGAGAGATGAGCTGATATAGAGACCATGCCTAGTCATCTTAGACTTCAATTGATTTTGTTTCGATATTATTAGACTGGTTATTATATTTCTATTTTGGAGTTTTCCTTTTGAATTTATGTATTGTTAAGTTATGTTGACTTGATTTTCCTTGTTTATTTAATTAAGACTTCCACTATTTGATTTATGTCCATTGTGTATGCTTTGATATGACACCATACTGTGATACTTCTACCCTTATCGGGTTGAAGTATCACAATATGGTGTCATATCAAAGCATTACAATATCAACATAAGTCAACAGCGGAAGTCTTAATTAAATAAATCAAGAAAATTCAAGTCAACA
This sequence comes from Chrysanthemum makinoi, assembly GCA_910596185.1. Taxonomy (NCBI): domain Eukaryota; kingdom Viridiplantae; phylum Streptophyta; class Magnoliopsida; order Asterales; family Asteraceae; genus Chrysanthemum; species Chrysanthemum makinoi. The sequence goes on from OU343217.1 coordinate 312,630,071, forward strand.
TGACTTAACAATACATAAACTCAAGAAGGAAAACTCCAAAATAGAAATATAATAACCAAGTCTAATAATATCGAAACAAAATCAATTGAAGTCTAAGATGACTAGGCATGTCTCTATATCATCTCTCAACCCAAACAATCCCCTGCTAGCTTATGTACCGTGAAAAGAAACGCGGCTGAGCTTAAAAAGCCCAAAGGATATATAACAATACAATAGCAATAATGAGGAACCAAGTCAAGATAAGCGATAAGCAATGAATGAAGAACAACAATATAGAGTAGGGTAAAGGAAACAAGGAAAGGGTCAAGAATCCACCACGAGCCAACAATACAATACAATATAATCAATAGTAGCAATAGCAAATTCAATATCCAATAGTAACCATTGTATTCGAGGGTGACTGGGAATACCAATACAATAGGGAGACCTCAAGTAGCCGGGAGTGATCACCTCAATATGAGGTGTATTGCACACACGCACCACATCACCAATACAATATATAAATAAAGAATAAAGATACAAATCTAGATGCATCCATACTGGTAATAATAGTGGCCATAACATTAACAGGAAGCGCGCATAATCGCATAATATGAGGATGGTGTGGAACATCACTTAACCACACTAGAGTCATGCCATTGGTGCATCAATGACACGGACATGGAACCCAATGCCTAGTTAATGGCTCGGGTATCAAACCCGACAGTCAAGGCAAAAGGTCCACATATAAAAGATGTGAGTCAATCATAATAAAAGGTTCATTATGGGTTCAATAAATGAAGGGTCAATAACAGTGGTTCAGTAACGGAGGTTCAATATTAACAGTTCAGTAACAGAGGGGTCAATAGCAAAGGTCAATATCAGAGGTTCAATATCAAAGGTTCATAGCAATGGAATATCATAAGCGAACAAAGTCGAAGGATCATAAAGTCATGTGAAATCCCTACTGAAAAGGGATAGAATATCTATACCTTATCCGAAGCAAGCAAAACAAGAAAGTAAAGTCACGAGATGAATCAATCCCTTCGCCCGGAACCTATATGAATTCGATAACACTTATTAAGAATCAGATTACTCATTTTAGATGGCATTCCATTTTTAGCAGGTTTCTACTTTTAGCAATCTTTCCATTTTAAGTAACTTTATATTATAGGTAACTTTCTATTTTAGGCAGGTTTCCATAATTAGTAACTTTAGCAATTAATGATGCATTTAATGTCATATTAGGTTAAAGTGATGAAAATGATGATTTATTATAGTTTAGGGGTGATTTATGACAAGTTACAATAGTTAAGGGTCTAAAGTGTACATATTGCAAAGTATGAGGTCAAATATGTAAATGTTGCAAGTTTAATTATTTTACGACTTTAATCCATTTATTTAACATAATAACGAGCCACCCTCCATAAGTTTAATTATTGACAAACCAACCTTATATACTTTTATTTAAATTGCAAACCTTATATGAAAGTCCTAATCTAGTCGACAAGCTTATTCCATTTGTGGCCATTCGAAACCCTTATTCCAACCAAGACACACGACACCTATGTCTTATTCGACACTCTTAAATCCATACGAGACTCTTATAAAAACTATATGCAACACAAGGTTAGGCCAACATACTCGCATGCATTAACCCTTTTTAATTTGACACATGAAAATGATATAGATGTATGTCATGACCTCTATTACTCATCTTAGCTTATCATTGATTAAATAAAACATGCACGTGGTTGATTTATATACTATACTATCTATTCAATGAAATGATAAAACATATATATATGTCTTACATGCAATGTACTCACACCCACGACAGAAACTAAATAATCAGTAGCCAAACATTTATGTGGTCGACCAACATGTACTCATTCATTATATATGTGATCCTACTATAACCTCATGTATCTATACCATATTACTACATGTGATGATATTACATGCAATCTACTATACCCACGACAAAATAAAAGAAACAGTAGCTAGGCATTTTTTTATGGTCGTGTGATTAGGGAAGTCAAAACAATTGTTGAGTGGTCAAATATAGTGGCTCAAAACAGATTTAATATATCAAGTGGTCGAATGAAATTTATGCAGTTATGATAGCATGTGACTTTTGACACACCAATTCATGCGACAAGGGAAAAATCAAAACAGAAGTTTATGTGATGAGATAGCATGTTTATATAGTATGAAAACAAAACGCATTGCTGGACATAGCCATGATCAGATTCAGAAAACCAAACCACGTTCAAAATCAATTCAGGTTGCACATATTCATTCGACATATATGTAGAGTTTTATTTATGATTTCATGTGCTCTCTTCCTTCCTTATCTTAGTTACGTTTTCTCACTTTATGTAACATGTTTTATAGGCACCAAAAGCATGCGTATGGTAGGCCTAAGCCACGACCAGAATTCCGAAACAAAAGGGTGAAGACGAGGTCATGAAGATTACCTTTGAGACGTGCCAAGGAAGGAAGAAAAACAAGGTTAAAACAGCAAACCGAAACACCCCTTTTGTGCTTCTATCCCCACGACCAGCAGCAACTTAACCCCACGACAAAGACCAAGCAATACTCGTACCAAAAACACGACTTCAGCAGCCTTACAAGAAGCCTTCGAACCCTTCCTGGAGCCTTTATGTCAACAGAAAAAATATGGAGGAGGGAAGATTTGTTTTATCATTAGGTGATATGTTAAACCTGTAACAAGCATGCCACGACCAGATTGAGAAACTCAAAAAGAATGACGAGACCATGTTGTTACCTGGTAGCGTGTGAAAGGGAAGAAAACAAAGATCAAGAACCAACAATCCAAGCACCTCTTGTGCCCTAGATGTCACTATAGCAGCAGCAAATAACAAGGCCAAGCGATCTTGAACCAAGACCCACGTTTCCAGCCTTACACGAACTTCGTACATCCTTCCTTGGACCTTGCTTTTGTCGACAGAAAGCTGGAGATGGAAGAATAATTTTTGCCGTGACTTTCAATTTGGGAGGCTAGGGTTTATTTGAGAGATAATATGGAACTTTTAAATGTGATAATGAGAGTTGAATGAGGCCTTAATTCCAGGGATTTGGCGTGGGGAGTTGGCCAAACAAAGAGGAATTTTAGGAGACCAATTAATGCCTTTTATTTAGTTATCATAATAGTATTGTTACACCTTTTATTTAATTTATCAATATGTATATTAATTAATCCAAGCAACATTTGATGTGTTATATATTTTTATTTGTAAGTTAAAGTAAGTCTTATTATTCCAAGTGTTCCATGTAAATTGATTATCATAATATTATTATATATACATTTTTAATATTATAAACTATTTAATACTTCTTCTTTGTTTTGTGAGTAGTTTTGATTTTTTCATTTTAAAATGCTACTCTTGATAATTTGTATTACTAGTAATAACGCCCAATGTCATAATCAATAATTGCAAATTGTTTATAAAAAAGAAACCTGAAACCAAAACAGGTGCACCCTATTTATACTACTTATAATAGAGGAATGAATCTCTCTCCCATGGTCTTAAAATTAAGACTTACAACATAAAAAGCCTATTGTACAATACACAATGCACTATTAATGATCTTTTTCATCAATCTTAATTTTAAGACTTACAAGTCTTAAAACTTAATGTGATCAAGATACATAACATAGTCAATTAATTAATTGGTCAATAAATACAATTAATGCAGTTATTAAAACACCCCTTACACAAAAAATACAAATTATCAAGCATATTGTATAACTAAATTAAACACAATTCATGCATTAAATATCACTAATACAAATAATAAAACACATTATACAAATATTCAAGCCCGAACAGGCAACGGGCCAAATAAGCCCGAGCCCGAACGGGTACGGTCCAAACGGGGTCTAGCCCGAACGGGCACGGGCCAAATGGGGTCGAGCCCAAACGGGCTCGAGCCCAAACGGGCACGGGCCAAACGGGCTCGAGCCCGAACGGGCACGGGTTAAACAAAATTATTGATATTCGTAAATTTATTGTCAAAAAAACATAATAAACTAAAATACATGATTTACCGGAAACTTTTACTTCAGGGTACCGCCGCTGCAACGTGCAGGTACCCTGCTAGTACTATACAAAGTAACAAAACTATACAAACATCAACAGGTAAGTGTGGACTGTGTATTAGAAATAAAACATACAAAATAATTAAAAAAAAGACTTCTAAAAAAGAAGCAACATAGGAAAAAACAATACAAATACAATAATGTTTTTATTAAAGTACAAATCTTCTAGTATAAAATAATAATATATGGTTTTTATTTGAAGAAAAAATTATATTTACACATATGCCATTGGTAAGATAGTTTTTGAACAAACAATGAAAAAATAGACCATAAAGCAGATGTATCATTAAAACTAGCAGGGCGGCGGGTACCCACCTGAATTTTTGGGTAATGTGATGTTATGCGATCATATTTTTTTAACAATTAATTAAGAAATAATAATAACGGAGATCTTAGTTTCCTTTTCGTTTTCGAGTCTAGGTGGATATTTGTTATTAATGTGAGTTGGGGAGTGACCAGTGGGTAGCCTAACAAATAAAAAAAAAGAAAATCTTACGAAGTTAAAAATGTTTTTTCAATAATGTAACGCTTCACTTTTTGTTTTTAGTCGAGTGAGTTATCGGTCGAGGGATGTACCCTTCGTCAAATTTGGGTGACCGTCCAAGTTCGACCCTCATGCCGCAATGGCTGACTCGATCGACCGACCATGGCTGCCTAATGGCTTTATTTTTATGTGCTTGGCTTAGTAGCTTGATTAGATTGTACTATATGGTTAAATGATTGTATATTTTGGTGAAGGGGTAAATTAAATAGTGTATTAATTGTATATGTTGAATATTATTTGTTTAGTTTTATTTGTGCTTCAAATAATTGTAACTTATGCTTTTTTACTTGTATCTGCTTAAAAGTTCTATATATTAGGAAATCTTAAAAAATTAATAAGAGGGAAGGTACAAGATGCATTAAGTAGTATAGATTTGTTAAGATTCAATATAATAAAAAAGATGAATACAATAAAGTTACAAGAAAACAAAAACTTCATGAGCTCTCAATGTGAGTTTACAAATATGTTCTTTTTTTGTAACTTGAATTTTATTATGCGTTATAAAATTTTATACGTAGTACTTCATTTGTATCTTTACGAGTTGAATTTTATTATGTGTTTTTCTTTAGCCATATTCATGTTTTCTTTATCTGATTACGAATCACGTTTAATATGCGAAAACCAATCTAACATGTACAAATTCTTACTAAACGATACAATAATAATATTACAACTCAAGACTATCGAACATGTAAAAACACCCTAAACAAAAATCTATCTCAAACCCCGTACGTTCACGGAGATCTAAAACTAGTTATCTTAATACAATCCAGGTTTTCCTCCTAGTGCGAAGCCGTGAGTTCTAGGGGTTTCCCCTCGCGGGTCTCTCCTAGTGGTTCGGGTCCCGGGGCCTGCCCATTGGGATGGTTTAACTCGGAGGTCGGATTTCAAGTGTTGTGCCGTTCTTAAAAAAAAAATTATCTTAATACAATTAATTTTTAATTAAAAATCACTCTTAATACACTTTTGGTTCTTTTGAAAATTAGTTATCTTTAAACAAGTTAACAAAACACACCATAAACCTTTTTCTCTTTTCTTAAAGACATAATCACATAAAATTTTTGACTCTAATTTGTTTATTTTGAAGATTATCCCAATAGTTCTTTCCAAAACCTTCGGGCCACTTTGCTTTCATGCATACTCGAGATGTGCATGATGAATCACTTCCACACATCAGAACACAGAGAGCATATAGAAAGGGTTTTCAAGTTAGTTTTTTCAACTCTTCCAATCTTCTTGTTTTTATGTCATTGGTTGTTGATGGTTTTGCTTGAATAGCAGAACTTATAAACTTAGTCTCTAGGGTTAGGTAAAACTAATAGCTCACCATGTGTTACACAATTTATCTCAACCAAAACTATAAGTTTTAGTGCTCAAAGTTAGTCTTCTTATAATATCTTTTTATTTATTAGTAGTTTTGTAACTAGTTACATTGTGATATTTTTGGGGGATTTGAGGGATATGAAATTTAGAATTTTCTGCCATATACAAAAAAAAGAATGTGTTTATCATTATTAGTTGGGGCAATTCCATATTTACCCAACTTAAACATGATAATGTCATATTTACCCAAAACATGCTTTAAATGCATTGTACATCATGCATTCAAAAGTTGTATTTTGGGTATATATGACATTTTCATGTTTAGATTGGGTCAATATGGAATTATCCCTTATTAGGGGGGTTACTGCTATATACAGTTATGTTTGTTGCAAAGTAATGCAAATATATTACACTTAATTCTGTGAGCTTCAGATTATTTCAAGAACATAATCATTTGTATATAGTAAGCGCTACAACAAGCATTTCATTACGTTCCCCCAAATTGAACGGGTTAAAACGCACAAAATATAACAAAACCAACACATAGCTAGAATCCATCAATAAATAATCCGAAAACATGCCAACAACGCATACTTACAAAGCTAGGTTCCAGTAACCATTAACCTCATACTGTAATAAAAGCTAATAAGAAACTAAGCTTACCCTAAAGAATTACTCCATTACTACCCACGCTGATAACCTCTTAATCGCCTTTTCTTGAGAACTCCTTTTTCACCTACCATACGGAAATGGAACTTAGCCAGATGATAAATTAAAAGATACATTACAAAGTACAAGAACCGGAAAGATGCATTAATAACCGGCCAAAAGGTTTATCATATCAGAATATCTTACTAATTGTTTGAGTTTAAATAATCATATTACATGTGCCTTTTGGTCGATCAAAAACAATTATGAAGTCTCATGAATTAAGTACGTAGCCAGTTGTATGAGAATGTTTGATATGAGGTGTTTATTTGTGATACAAGCAAATGAAAAACTTATTATGTTATAGTATAATCCTTGTTGCTTTTGATAATTCTGTTTGGAGAAACTAGAAATCCTTAAAACTAATATGATAAAGACTTACTTGAAAATCTAGTGCTTCCTCAATCTTATCAGCAACCGTTTCCATTGTAGGGCGTTCTTTCGAATTAAAACTAATGCACTGGTATGCTATTTCTATGAACGTATGAAAAGAATTCTTATCGATCTGAGCTTTTATTTGGGGATCAATTAACAAGTCTTTTCCATAGTCGTAGTACCGTCTGACAAGATTTATCAGAGGTTGTGGCTTATCATGTCCATAGCTTCTACGATGCCAAGCCGGCATCCCACTCAACATCTCGAACATAACCACGCCAAATGAATAGACATCTGACTCTGTGCAGAGGATGCCACTTTCATGATAAATAGGATCCGTGTAACAGCCGGTACCTGCAACTTTTGTGTAAAGTTTGTTCTGTTGTTGTTGCCTGTACGTGGTGTCTGATTTTGACAATCCAAAATCACAAATCTTAGCTTCCATATTATCATCCAACAATATGTTACCGCACTTAATGTCTCTGTGTATAACTCTGTTGGCCTCCCCAAGACCGGCATGTAGGTAGTCGAGTCCTTTTGCTGCTCCGAAGCAAATCTTCAGCCGTTGAACCCATGTTAGTCCACATTTCCTATTTGGCCTTGAAGATGAGTATCAAGACTACCGTTGATAGCATACTCATACACTAATATCATCTCATCGCCTTCATCACAGTAACCAACAAAAGGGATGATATTTTGATGGTCGAATCTGGAAATCAACTGAAGCTCGTTAAGGAACTCCTTCTTTCCTTGGTGACCTGTCTTATCAAGCCGTTTGATAGCAACTTCATGGTTTGGCCATTGTTCAGAGAGTTGTCCTTTGTAGACCACACCGAATCCACCATTTCCAATCCTAGAATTTTTACTAAAGTCACATGTGGCCAGTTTGATCTCTTTTAATGGGATAAATAGATCTTCTAGCTTTTGATACTGCTGGCTTCGTATTGTAGTGGTAGATATTGGATTTTTCACAGGTTCCAGAATTCATATATTCCCAGGATCATATTGCACAAGATTTACAAGAAGATTCATTTTATTTCATCAACATAACATTGGGTTACATTGTTACAAAGACACTATGCCTCTCTTATGAAATGAGACACACACACTTGTTACAGATTCATGTACTAGACTATTTATAGACTTGAAAGGGTATGACCCAATGGTCATGATGGTTCGAATGGTCATGAACCAAACGACACAACCCTTCAGTTTTTACAGAAATAACTACCAACCGAAATAACTACTTTTCGGTTATAAACTTTCTACTTAACAACTTTAGTCCTTCATCTATCGTTATCTTCATAATACAAGACTTGTACAATTAAAGTCCAACATTCTCCCCCTTAATTGTTTAAGTCTTGTTCTTCTAGTCTTCATGTTCTTCTCCGTGTCTTTTCTTTCCTTCTTCTTGTCTTTATGATTTTTTGCTGCTGTTGCTTGTTCCATTCCAACGTTACACCACAATACTTCCTTGTGCTTCTTCAATCTTACACCGTATCTTCAACAACTCTTCAATACCCGTCGATATTCCTTCTTTAAACAAGTGATCAGCCTGTTTCTACTTCTTTTGTTGTTGTTCATATTGCTAAACGTCTTGCCAAACAATCCTTGATTGTTTCCCTGCCTTGGTTTATCATATCTCCAAGCAACGCCTATTTTCATCTTTTACATGCTTCGTTCCTTTTGTTTCTTCCTATTTCGTTGCCACTTTTTTCTTCTAATTCGACTTCAATCTTCAACAATACCTCTCGAATTTGTTGCATTGTTTCTGTTTTGATTCGAAATAAAAAATAAACACCATGGTTCCTTCTCTTTTCTTGTCGAATTTTCCTTGCCAACGAGTCTAAACAAAATAGTTCCACAGCCTCCTTGCTTTGTTGTCTTGAATCACAACCAAAGTCTCCTTTGTGTGTTGTTCTTGATCTCGGTCTCTTTGAAATCTTAGAACCTTCCTACACACAAACCCTTGTGTGTTTTTCTTGATTTCTTATCTAAAAATCACAAACATTCCTACACACAAACTTGTTACCAGCCTTGGTAACCCTTTACCAAATCAAACAGTCCTTTGTTTCTGATTCGTTCCACCAAAACAAACAGTCATTCGTTGTTTTCTTCTCGTTGTTGTTGTTCTTGTGTTATACCGACACAATCCTTGGTACCATGTCTTGGTAACCAAACCGAACCAAAAACAGTCCTTCGTTTCTGATTTCATTCCACCGAAACAAAACAGTCCTTCGTTTGTTCCACGCATATCACGTTCTCTTCTCCACAACAACGCTTTCTTGCGCTCTAGTCCCGTCTTACATCTTCGGCGCTAGTCATGCGTCTTACATCTTGCTTTGTATCTTTTTCAAACCGGTTTTACAAAGCCTTCCCCTCGTTCTCTATACAAAGCGATGTGTTCTTACTCCTTTCTTCACTGTAATGGCGTTGTGACAAAAAACACAAAAGAAGTATCCTTTTCTTGTTTCCAGCGTTGCGTTAATAGCAAATACACAAGAAAATGTTTCACGCTTCCTACTCTTGCTTCTACGCTTCTTTCAACGTCAAGAGTTGTAATAATTCTACGCTATTCCACTCTTGCTTCTACAAAAGTTTCCTTCTTGTTTTGTTGTCGCGAATGATCACAACAAAACTCCACCAATTCATTTGATGTCCATGGCCGTTGGTTCTTGATTGTGCACTATCTTCCCCAACATCCTTGGTGTCTTCTTTTCTCGGTCTCTTGATCCTTTTGATCAAAGACTTGAATCATATCTTGTATCCTTGCAACAACCTTCGCTCGATACCATATTGGATTTTTCACGGTTCCGAATTCATATATTCCCAGGATCATATTGCACAAGATTTACAAGAAGATTCATTTTATTTCATCAACATAACATTGGGTTACATTGTTACAAAGACACTATGCCTCTCTTATGAAATGAGACACACACACTTGTTACAGATTCATGTACTAGACTATTTATAGACTTGAAAGGGTATGACCCAATGGTCATGATGGTTCGAATGGTCATGAACCAAACGACACAACCCTTCAGTTTTTACAGAAATAACTACCAACCGAAATAACTACTTTTCGGTTATAAACTTTCTACTTAACAACTTTAGTCCTTCATCTATCGTTATCTTCATAATACAAGACTTGTACAATTAAAGTCCAACGGTAGAATCAGTAGTTTTGTGCTTCTGTCAACATAAACACAGCCATTTTGTTTAGAAAAAGATTTAACTATTTGGCGAAGAACAAATATATAATGTTTTGAGTTCAATGTTCTAAACTTCATGATTACTAGTTATCGAAATGAAAATACTTACTTGAAAGTACAATGCTTCCTCAATCTTTTTGATGATCCTATTCATCGACGGCCGTTCTTTAATGTTGTAACTAAGGCATCTGTACGCAGTTTCTGCAAATGTTTGTAAGGAACGACCATCAATTTGATCTCTTATATTGGGATCAATTAATTTATCCATTTTGTTGTCACCATAGTGACGATGGACGTGTCTTTTGAGTGTTCTCTGCGACACCATAACTAACCCTCTCAAGATTTCAAACATTACCAACCCAAAAGAGTACACGTCTACTTCGGTATTGACTATATAACTTTTCTTGTAAATGGGATCCATGGATGCCAAAAAATCGTTGATTATATCACTGTCTTCAAGCCCCCAAATATTATAATCAGACACTTGAGGTTTATTTCTTGGGACTAATATTGACAAACCAAATTCACAAATTTTGGCTTCCATATTCTCATCCAGCCATATGTATTCACTCCTGACGTGTCTGTGTACTACTAATCTGTTTTCATCCCAAATACCAGAGTGTAGGCACTTGAGTCCTCTTGCAGCCCCTAGGCAAATCTTGAGGCGTTGTTCCCTTGGTATACAACATAGCTTATCTGGGTCTTGGAGATGATCACGATTCACGAAGGCTACCATTGATAGCATGCTCGTAAATTAGAATCTTATTATCTCCTTCATCACAGTAACCAATTTAAGGGATGATGTTTTCATGGTGGAATCTGGATACTATTTCAAGCTCATTATAGAACATTTCTCTTTTTATGTTATGCATATACTCAGATTCATACTTCTCAGAATGACTAAGGAAGATTTTAAAGACAACTGTACAGTTTGGCCATCGTTCAGATAGTTCTGCTGTGTAAAGGCTATTAATACCAGGTGGGAGAGAACTCTTTTTAATCATTCCCATGGCCAATTCGATCTCCTTGAATGGAATAAGAAATTCTCTTGGGTTTCGATATTCCCTGCGGCTTCCTTTGACAAAAGTAGCTTCCCGGTTCTGCGAATATAAACCGATTGAGTATCCAAATTTTTGCAACGTCCCTGGTGACTTTACCCTTGTTACACCCCGAAACCAAATGAGGTACTTTTGTATGTTATTACTATTTTATTATGTTTGACTAGTTAAAAAGATAATTTAGGAGACTTTATGTAATTGGCTAGTCTTTAGAAATAAGTTAGAAGTCAATATAAGTCATTGTTTTAAAGTGTAAAAGTATAAAAAGTTTCACGTGGCCAGTATATTGAGAATGAAACTACAGGGACCAAAATTGCCATAAACCCACTCTTGTACCAGATTTTTAGTTATACCAAGTGGGTCATCCCGCGCGTTGATGTGGGAGTGTTATGGACCCGTTATACTTTTTATAAATGTATATATGTATTTATGTATCGGTCCTTAAAAGTTTAATTCTATTACATCCTTAGTCCCCGAAGGACCAAATTTACAAACGCAGTTAAACCTTAGGGACTATTTTATTTATTTGTGGATAAAGCACTAGTACTTTGAACAGTACTTTATATTGAGCAATGAAGGTTCAAAACCGAACTGGACCGACAAAATCGACCGAACAGACAAAAACCGAATCGGACCGACTACCCATCGGTTCGGTTTCGGCCCAAAACCGACAAAAACGTACCAAAATACACCTAGACCGAAAAAACCGAACCGAATTGACGAAAAACCAAACCGAACCGATAACATTCGGTTCGGTTTGATTCGATTTTCACGGTTTTGGTCCTGGTTTTCGCGGTTTGGTCGAATGGATCGGTTTTATGAAATGCTCAGCCCTAGTACTTTTACCCCATTTTAATATATATGATAGTATCCCCATTTTAGTTATAATATCCTCATTTGACTTTCCTTGACTTTCCCAAAAAGTCTAGAAAGTGTGTTGTTGGTACAAGTTATCAAAGAAGTGGAATATTTTTCCTTGTGCTAGCGATAAATTGATCAAGAAAAGGTGTATAATTCAGTAAGTTTATGTTAGTTTCGGGGTTTAGAAAGATAGTTTCGGGGCCGTTCTTATTACCCCTACTTGGGTTACAGGCAAGCGCTTCCAAGCTCGGTTAACGAACTTTATACAATTACTTGTTACTTCAAGATGAGTTCTCTCTATTAATAGGGGTGTTATAGGTCGGTTATTGGGTTATCGGGTCTTATCAGTTAGGGTTAAGTCGGGTGATACTATAAATGAGCAACTAATAAATTGTCAAATGTGACCTTGATCAAACAACAATTAATAGTTAATAGTTATCGGGTCTTATCAGTTAGGGTTAAGTCGAGTTTTGATTTTTAAAAACGCACCCGCAACCCGACCCTATAAGGAATCGGGTTAATGAGTTCGGGTGGTATTCTGGTCGGGGTACGTCCGGTCGGGTGATTCAGGTTATCCGGTGATACTATAAATGAGCAACTGATAAATTGTCAAATGTGACCTTGATCAAACAACAATTTCGGAGTAATAGTTAATAGAGTCGTGTATAAATCCAAATGCACAACAAACTGTCCCATGTATAAAAAGAATAACTGTTAATATAGTTGACTTGCAAAAAAGGAATGAAAAGTGTCCTCCCATTTTGCTGGATGTTAATTATATATGCAGGCTCTTAAGCTTTTGAAAATGAAATGACAGTAACGTATCGAAAGCATGTACACCGAACTACAAATGTCTTGTTCGTATAATCCACTTCTGTGAATTGTGTAACTATTAATCAACGGTTAACAAACTTAGTAGTTAATAGTAACAAACTTTGGTCACATGCAAGCCAATGACAACTATATTAAGCTCATCGATCTTTTCTCACCAACTGTATGGAACCAACATAAAATAGTATAATAGTAAGCCTTTTTTTGTGTTATTACTGATGTTGGATATGATTATAAAACTTGTGTCATTTTGTTTCATCAACACTTATTAGACAACCATCTAAATAAAAAAAGATTTAAACAAATAGACAAAACCTAAACCTAAACCTAAACGCTCCTTGCTGCAAGTCTTCCACAATATATAAAAAAACCATGCTAGTTTCCCATAGCATAACCAAGTGCTGCAGAACACAACAGTTCATAACCGTCTTTCTGTCATTAAAGCAATTTTGCCCCCACCATTCTTTCGAACAATCGTGTTTTGGCTTATAGATGAATTACCTCCCAAGATACAATAAAGCAAGGTATGTAGCAATTATCACCACTACACGAAGTGGTGATAATCCGTATAAACTACCTAGATATTTGGGTTTTCAAGATGCTACAAATACTATTTTTGTAGTAATATTATTTATAGCAATCAGACATAATGAAAGAGAGTTTTTTATATGTGTTGTTTTTTGGTTTTTGATGATTAGAACGGGCTGGCCATGTCTCCCTTATATAGGATTTGTTGTGTCCCTTCAAGTGTCGTTGCATCCCCTCTAAACAGGCGCTAGACACAACCCTAAACCATTCATGATAGCCGGAGCACTTGATTGAATGGTCACGACCCAACGGGTCACGATGATTAGCCATAATCAGATGTCAACCGAATCAGTGTGTCCCATCTGGTAGCCAGAACCCTCCTTGTACAGGCACGATGCAAGGAGTCATGATGGTTGGCCTCTAACCATTGGATACACCCCTGTCTGAATCATAACCACGTTGAACCGCCGACACCTCCGGTCTTTTCGAAGCACTAATCAACAATCACTACACCATTTTGGACTTTTTGTGAAGAATTTTTTTTAGTGACAACACTTGTTGTCACGACAAGTCCACTAAACGACAACAATTTAACATTTTGGGTCCCAAGTTTGACCAAACTTTTTTGTGACATCATACTTTCTTATTGTGACAACATGTTGTCACAAAAGAATCACTACACGACAAAATAGCGGCATTCGTGTTGAATTTTGACCCATTTTTTGTGACAACATTTGTGATCTATAGCGACAAGCGTGTTGTCCTCAGCAAACTAATCTTTGACTTTGACTTATTTTTTGTTGTGACAACATAATTGTCGCTTATAGACCAAAAAAATTTTAGGAGGGAAAATACCGCCTAAACTGTTGTGACCACATTTGTTGTCCCTATAAGTTTTGTGACAAATAATTCGATCCAAAGTCAACAAAAAAGATTTGATGGTTGGAGGGAAATTTTCATTGTTCTTTTAGGGACAACATATTACTAAAAGTGTTGTCACTAAAGAATTAGACATTTAAAAAAAATAATTATAAATTCTTTTAAAATTTTGTAAAAAATTTTTAATAAACAATTTAAAAATGATTGAAATTTATATAAATTCATTTAAAATTTTATAAATTAATAAATTAAAATCGAATAACGTGTAAATTAATAAATTAAAATTGAAATTTATTTATTATGCGTCATATCAGTCCTCGAAATGCGAGTGCTCAAATTGCATCAAATTGAATCACAGGATAATGGTACTCGATAAAATGCTAGAAATGTATATGCATCCCCGAACCCAGAGTTGGGCCCATTTTACTACGACCTTTATAATGACACGGACAATCTTAGTTTGGAGTAATTCGTATGCTTTAATGTTTAAACTTTATCAACTGCTGTGTAATTAAGTATGCTTTAATGTTTTAAACTTTTATCGATCTGTAATGTAATTCATACGCTTTAATGTTTTAAATTTTATTTTCTTGTAATGTAATTCGATTTGTAATGTAATTCATATGTATTTACACTTGGTATTTGACATTAATCATCATTGTTATATCCATATCCAAACACCCTTTAAACGAGATTATTTCAAATATGCAAATTTTCAACACTACAGATGCATGTTGGCGGTGATGAAAGAAACAAGTTATCAAAAGTCAATTAACTAGGAATGAGGATAACAAATCTTGAACCTTCGTTTGCTTGTCAAGTTGTTTCGTTTACTTGTGAGGATAGAGGTCACGTGGGAAGTTTTGGCCATTTTTTTTGGTGGGAAATTTGGCACCTCGAGTCATTTTGTTTAACACGTGGTTAAAGTAAACATTTTATTTAAAACATGCAAGAGTTCTCAAACACATTTCATCTGATTTCAAACAAAATAACAACAAGCAAAAGAAACACTCTCTTTTTTAGCATGAGTTCTCATACACGTTTCTTACAAACTCGAGCGACACAACAATACCGACAAAGACCGATGATTAATGTCAAATACCAAGTGTAAAATACATCGCATTACATTACAAGGATTACGCACAAATCAATTACATTATCAAACCGATATCAATCTAATCAATAGAACTCGTGTGTTCGGATCCTTAATCAGTTCTGTGATAAATAAATGCAGTCGAGATCCGGTCTTTCATTAAACTTAGTCATTCCTCCTTCCATAAAAAATCACATCCATGATCCTCTGTCCCAGTGATAAAGTAAAACAATCATTTTAACAACTAAACAAATTATTTATATAATACATAAAAAAAATATGTAATTGTTCACTTTGATAAAGACATATTATAGTTTACCACGGTGCGAGGTCGATCACGATTGTCGCAGAACTACGTCTCCTCGTCCACAAGGACAAGTAAAAGCTTCAAATTTAAGCCATCTTCATGGTAACACAGTGTATGTTGGTTGTTGTGAGGATAAGAATGTATATAATGTGTTTATGAGGATAAGAGCAAATCTGCTAGCTGTTATAAATGGTAAAATAGAGCTTTTGTTGGGAAGTTTTGGTGCCAATATTTTGGTGGGAAGTTTGGTGCTAATATTTTGGAAGGAAGTTTTGGTGAGAAATTTTGGTGGAAAGTTGAGTGGATTTTAAAGCAAATTAAAATAGCAATTGCGGTTTACCACATGTAGTATAATCATTATCGTATACTTATTGATATATTCACACAAATACCTGACACTACAAAAATGCATATAAATATAAACGTTAAGAAAAATATATTATAAATTCACTCACAAAATGTATTTGAATTTATAAATTTGATTTATTTAGTTGTTTATTCATATTATATTAGTTAGATTATATAACAAACTGTTGGTGATTTTGCATCACCGATATTATTTAATTGTAATGGATTGACTTAGTTGATTAATGTGTAATTGTAATAAATGTTCAGCAAGTCGGGTTGTCTTGGAGTGCACACTTGTATGGCGATTATTATGATTAGTTAAGCCGGAATAATGACGGGGTCCGGTCAAGCGACCCTTGGCGAATCCAAGTAGGCGGAATTAGAAGCCACTAGAAAAATAAAATTTTCGTATTTTGTCCTTAAATTTGCTCGCCGGTTGGTATTAAAAGCGCTTGAGTTATAACCGCATAATCGGTTTATTGGTAGGATTATATTCTCAAACCCGTTCTGTTTCATAACACAAAACATATTCTTAGTTGGTTTTTGGTTTTGGGTTTGTTTGCAAGTCTAAAACAAAAACGAATCGAATATAATTAGGTTCGGTTTTTGGTGACAACAAATGTTGTCACAAAAAGTATATTGTTGTTCTAAAAGTTTCGCGCCAAATTTTTAGCCAAAGTCAAAAACCCGCCTAACGTGTCGTGACAACATGTTGCCACAGTAAAAGATATTGTTGCTAAAAGTTTGGTACCAAAATCGGATCTACACATCTACCCAATATATTGTGGTCCTTCTTCCTATCATTAACTCTTTATCTCACAAAAAGTATACTGTGGTCTTCTTCCTCTCCTTAGCACCACCTTTGCTCCACCTCACCCTGGCAATTTTGCTCCACCACACCTAGCACCAGTGCTTCCCTTTCTCTTCCTCTCTTTCAATTCTTCTATCTTCCTTTCTTTCTATCTTCCTCTTTCTTTCCATCTTTCAAAATGGCATGTGTTTAATTTTTGTTTATGTAAATTTTGTTAATTTTTATTAATTTATTTTTGTATTTTCTTAAAAGAGTCGTCGTTCTTTGCTCCTTTCATATGCAGTGCGAAGGTAACAATCCTGAGTTTGTCCAATAATTGTTCGATTATTGAATATTGTGAATATTGTGATTGAATGTGGATATTGTGATTGAATGATGATTATTGAATGATGAATATTGTGAAACTGTAATTGGTTTGTTGATGTACATTATCGAGATAATGATGTTCGATTATTGAATATTGTGAATATTGTGACTTGTAACGAGATCCTTTACATTATATTAAAGAGTTAAACTTTATAAGATCCGGATGACATTTTTTTAAAGACCTTCTTTTGTGTAAGATTCTTTGACCCATA
>OU343217.1:312647734-312758965 GCA_910596185.1 Chrysanthemum makinoi
TATCATATCTAAGTATTACTACGTAGTACTATTCATAGCAATCTTAGAATCTAGTTGATCAACTAGTGTTTGAAGTTGAACACAAAGTTCACATTCGCCATTTCTATTTTACCCTTTTTAGACGTTTTAATTTTGCTTTTAACTCTATGACTTCCTTATCTAAACGTTGGTTTTGATTTTTCAAAAACTTGTTATTGTTAATTACTTTTAAGCTAATTTTGTAAAGTTTGTCATATTCATTATGCAATGAGTCATCATCTAGTGATGAGCTATGATGCAGGATTTACTGACCAGGTTTTAGTATTTATAATAACTCGTTATACATATGGTCTACCCTAATGCACTAACGGGCAGTGTACCCGATCGTGTGTAGTGTAGTATTCGGTAAAATCGAGGTCGTCCCAAGAGCTACGAGGATCGGAAATTAACTTAAGTCTATGTCACGATTTTTAGATGGTTTAAATAAATTAACTAATAAGACAAGAAAGCAGATAAAGGCAAGAGATGTGATCAATGAAGAAGAGTGGTGCTAACCTAGTTAATCCTCCTAGCTAGTTATGTCTACGTCTACTTACTTCCAATTACTTCAGGTGGGGTCAATTCGAGAGGACAACATTTGGTCAATTCACCCTAACCTATCAGCAAAGATGCCACCACAAGAAAATCAGCGCACCGTCATAAGTCATGTTGTTCTGGTCCCCTAAGCCAAGTCATTAATACCGCTACATGCTAGATTCAAAATAAGTGGTGGTTTAGTTAGGACTTAGACACTACACCCCACATTCTAACCCCATTTCATCAAACGATAGGGATCAGTTTGTCAAATCGTACAAGTAGAAAGGGTCGTCAGTTGGTCATATCTTACCTTCCCATCCATCTCAGTCCGCTCACCTAGTCATTTGCTCATATCTCCTAGGCAATTGGCCTCTACCACCATTCAAAACTACCGAATCAGGGGTGACTACCAAAGAACTATGCATGCATACACTTAGAAATAATTGTACGGAAATAAAGTAATCGTAAACAAAACAATTAAGGAATCATAACAAGGCCAGCACCAGGGTGCTTAGCCAAACATATAGTAAATCATACCAACAAAAATGAATAAATCATAAATTGAATTGAACATAATGTTTGATACAAATTACTTGATGTAGAGATAAATAATGATGATGATGCGAGTGAATCTTCCTTCAAAACTGGCTTCGAACTGCTGGAAAATGCCCCTGGATGGTGCCCTAATCACCCCTAGGAGAGGGTAAAGAGAGATGCTAAAAATGCAGATTTAGGGCTGTATTTATAGGCCCGACATGTTACGGCAATTAAATAAATAATGTACGTCGTAACTAAAGTTACGTCGTAAACTAAAATAATAGTTACGTCGTAACTAAGTTACGCCGTAACTTCTTACAGTAAATCACAACTTCGTAGTTTTTGTAGTCAACATCTTATCTTGAAACTTATTTGCTCTAGTTGACGCTTTTAGTCCCTCATCGCTCTTGTTACTATAATAACAAGTCCTTGTACTCAATAAACTTCGAATAAACTTGCCGCTTTTAATCCCTGGACCTCGAAACTTTGCGGCCAAGTAATAATTACGGCGTAACTAATTATCCGAGTTACGCCGTAATTCTTCAACCATATATTCATATCCGCTCCGTAATTATCACTACGGCGTAATTAAATTGAAACGTTACGCCGTAACCTTCACAAAAATAATTACCTTACCATAAGAATTGGTTACGCCGTATCCTTCAAAGCATAATATTTACGCCGTAACATTATTAATGAGTTACGGCGTAATCTTCACATAGAATCCAAAGGCCCTCGTAAATCAATCTTCAGAACATATAGTTGGCCTTTTATCACTTCTTTTCCGCTCCAACGCCTCATTTATCCTTAAATGCAAATATGAACGAATATGAAAGAATTAAGTACCATATTAATGCAAAGGAGGCCATAAACACGGGAGTTTGATATATAAAGATCAGCGAATTTGATGTTTTCAAATATCCCCCCACTTAAATCCTACTTGTCCTCAAGTAGACCCTTTAAATAATTCTTAAAAAGATATCTCCCAGGATTAATTGGAAGTTATGAGTCTAAAAATCACCTAAGCCAGAAAATACCAAACCGAGCACCTCACGAAAAGGGAATTGAAATCACACACTCTCTCATAATTCACGTGTTTAATATTTTTGGGGTGATCACTCAACTGCTCAGTCATGGCGAGTATTCTATCATAGGCTTGGCAAAGATACTAATCTCCACCACTAGAGTCTATAGATGCAGCTATTTTAAAAGGCAATGGGTTGACACAACAAAGGATTATGGGGTTATTTTGTCATTACTAACGAGCTATGGCGAAAGGGACAAAACCAATGATACATGACCAAATCCATGGCCAAGACACCAATGATTGCTCGCTTCCTCACCTAAGCTCGATTCATGACTAAGGGTAGGATAAGGCATGGGAAATTTTAATGGATGTAAATAAAAAGACACGAAACAAATAGATTCCTAAGTCCACAGTTGCCCCACCACTAGTCGCATTCAATCCCATAGCAAAAACCGAGGGTCAAGAGTCAAGGGGTCTTCAATAATCCAATACATGAGTTAATGCATAAGAAATGTAATGTGGTGCCTCATAAACTCCATAATATAGGCAAATAAGATGCATTAACTCGGCCTTCATCATCAATGAAAAAAGAATGTGCTATATAAAAAAATTTAAAATTTGGGTCAATTTAGCATATTTTTCTATCAAAATCGGCCATTTCTATCTCCCATCCCCCCACTTGAAATGTACAATGTCCCCATTGTACGAATATTGATTAAAATTTGAAAGGCGAGATAGAAATGTTCTGGTTTCTAATTTTATCCGTAAGACAAAACGGATTTGTAAATATTTGCGCCAGTTGAACAAGGCGAAAACACTAATTATAGACAAAACACTTGCTTGCATGCTTTTTTTTTTTTATTTTTTTATTTTTTTTTTTGCGATGCAAGACAAGGTATACATGGATAAATGATACGAACATAAAAAGTATCCCCCCACTTGAGATCAACTATCATCTAAACCTGATTTTCTTCCACAATCCCTTTATTCAAAACCTACGACTTTCACTAGTGGAACCAAAATTAACCAATAGCGCCCGGACCATGGACATAAGGAAACTACAGGGTAGGCTAGGCGATAGGTGTAACGAAACATATATAGGGTGAATAAAATGAAAGGAAAGGCTCTGAAGGGTGTATCTAGGGGTATCTTGCACTAATGGAGAGTGCAACAAACAGGGTTTAATAGGGGGATTGACTAATCGATGTGAAAAGTCAATATACACAATACATATGTGGGCTATTTGGGTGTAATCCTAAAATTGCCTTAAATCCTAGCTGTACCGATCACACCAAGTTACCTCAGTGTAATGCTCATGATAATGGTCTCGAAAAGATATACAAGGCCAGGTTTTAAAGTCTACTACTGCCACCGGCACACTCATTTTTATGGAATTATGTATAAGGGAAAACGGAAAGGCTTATCCTCACACAATGGAAATATAGGGTAGGTGTACTCAGTCTAGATTAATCTAGTTAAGTAATGAAAAACATGTCAAAATTTATTAATGAAACACTTTTCATCAAAAACTAGAAAAATAAGGTCAAGTAAAATCAAGCGGGTGTCTATGTCTAATCCCTTCCCCCCCACTTTGGTCATACTTAATATAAATGAAAGATAAGAAGGGTTAGAATTGAAACAGAAAACTCCCCTGGATTTGCTCGGCATGATCGAAGACACACGAACAAACGTATCTCGCTTTGAGATTCATGAGCAAACTTTAATAACCTAAATTCACTTAAGACAACCAAACGCATAATACTAGAAAAACAACAAGTATAAAAAGAAAATGAAAAACCTAACTCACTTTCGTAGGAATCACGGTTGCATTTAGCGTATGCAACAAGCCTTTTAAACCACTTGGTGTCCCAAGTGGACGAGTGAAGTCTCGTGAGGGTTTACAGGGAACACACCCACAAAGTTCATTTAAAATACTAGTACAAGGTTATTGTGTTTTAAAATGAAAGAATTAAAGCATAGGAAGGTTACGTCGTAACTCTTATGAGGAGTTACGCATAACTAGCAAACCTGACATAAGTGCAAAGCGAGTGGTTACGGCGTTACCACGGAGATGGTGTTACGCCGTAATTATTAATGCGTCAAGAAATTGCTTTGCTAAAGGTTGGTTACGGCGTAATCACTTAGATGAGTTACGCCGTAACTCTGGTCAGATCAGCAAACTGCAGCAGCATTTACTTCCTCGTTTCCTGCAAAAATGGTTAGAAAACACAAAACCCAACTATACTAATAAAATGAAAAAGAAAAGATAGGCATGGGGTGCCTCCCACGAAGCGCTTGTTTTTGTTCGAGTCACGAGCTTGACTCCACCCTTATTTACTAAGTAAAAGGGTGTTCATCCCCTCACTTAAAATCAAGTGTGGGTGAAAATAGCAATAAACACCAAGAGGGTGTGAATTTGCTATGGGATGGGGAAATGATGAATTATAGTCATACCTCAGAGGAGAAGTTATTTCCCTACTTACCGGACCCATGTTCATTGACGGATTAGAGGATTGGGTTGTTCCATGTTGTTGTTGACTAACATTCTTCAAAACCATATTCGTTTCATCAACTGCCAGATGTGCCCTTTCGTCCGTAGAAAATGATGAAGGATCTTTATAAAGCGGTTCCTCGAGCTCCTTCACATCTTTAGCAGGGTCGCATTCGGCTTCTTCGTCAACCACGAAAATATTCAAAATCTCATCTCCGAATTCCTTTATAAGCTCGTTCAACACTGGGTTGGTAGTTGGTGCTACAGAACAGTCATTGGCAGGTGTGATAGGTGATGTCAAGGGTTGCATTACCGGCTCTGGGATAGGTTTATCACGTATGGGAGGTGTTAGAATTTGCCTAAGCCTTTCAACATCCTCTACCGTGATATCCCACATGTCATAAAAATTCCATTCATCACATTCCTCCTCGGCTTCCTCTTCCTCCTTTGTAACGTCGAAATTGACATTATGTGCATCCTGTTCACAAACACTAGCAAAAATATTAGTAATAGGAGAAATAGGAAAGTTAAGAAGGTCCTCACTTCCAAGGTTCACATCCTTAATAGACTCAT
This sequence comes from Chrysanthemum makinoi, assembly GCA_910596185.1. NCBI lineage: Eukaryota > Viridiplantae > Streptophyta > Magnoliopsida > Asterales > Asteraceae > Chrysanthemum > Chrysanthemum makinoi. The sequence continues at coordinate 312,652,918 of OU343217.1, forward strand.
CATGAGTCTCCTCTTGTTCCATGCGTTGAAGATTTTCAGCACCAATTCGAACAATCGTCCAAACGCTCTTGCAATCATCAACTCGCTATCATCAGGTTCAGGATCAGGAGTGATATATGAATAATCACTAAAGTTGTTCATCTTCTGACATCGGTTGGCTGTATATAATTCATATTCATGAATGGTCATGTTATCCATGTCCAATTCATCATACTCTTGAGGAGATACATAATCATCATAGGCATATGGTTGAAAGAAATGCTCTAGGGAAGGCGATCTCGCAAAAGTTCTCCAAGATTGACGATTCCTCAAAACTTTTCTTTCCATTTCGCACTCGTACTCCCAGTATTCTTCCAATGTCATATTATCAAAATCTGGTTCCATTTCCATGATTACCTGAAATTCACACAAGAAACAAAGAAACAGCAAATAGGAGAAATAAAAGAAAAACTTAAATTAAAATCCTAAAATAGCTCCCCGCAGCGGCGCCCAAAAACTTGATGAAGGATTTACTGACCAAATTTTAATATTTATAATAACTCGTTATACCTATGGTCTACCCTAATGCATTAACGGGCAGTGTACCCGGTCGTGTGTAGTGTAGTATTCGGTAAAACCGAGGTCGTCCCAAGAGCTACGAGGATCGGAAATTAACTTAAGTCTATGTCACGATTTTTAGATGGTTTAAATAAATTAACTAATAAGACAAGAAAGCAGGAAAAAGGCAAGAGACGTGATCAATGAAGGAGATTGATGCTAACCTAGTTAATCCTCCTAGCTAGTTATGTCTACGTCTACTTACTTCCAATTACTTCAGGTGGGTTCAAATTCGAGAGGACAACATTTGGTCAATTCGCCCTAACCTATCAGCAAAGATGCCACCACAGGAGAAATCAGGCGCACCGTCATAAGTCCTGTTGTTCTTGGTCCCCTAAGCCAAGTCATTAAGTACCGCTACATGCTAGATTCAAAATAGTGAGTGTCCGACCGTTAGGAACTTAGACACTACACCACCCAGTTCTTAAGTTCATCCAAACGATAGGTGATTAGTTGGTCAAATCGCACAAGTAGAAAGGGTCGTCAGTTGGTCATATCTTACCCTTCCCGTCTCAGTCCGCTCACCTAGGGTCAGTTGGTCATATCTCCTAGGCAATTGGCCTCTACCGCCATTCAAAACTACCGAATCAGGGGTAACTACCAAAAAACTATGCATGCATACACTTAGAAATAATTGTACGGAAATAAAATAAACGTAAACAAAACAATTAAGAAATCATAACAAGGCCAGCACCAGAGTGCTTAGCCAAACATATAGTAAATCATACCAATAAAAATGAATAAATCATAAATTGAATTGAACATAATGTTTGATACAAATTACTTGATGTAGAGCTAATAATGATGATGATTGCGAGTGAATTCTTCCTTCAAAACTGGCTTAGAACTGCTGGAAAATGCCCTGGAGTGGTGCCCTAATCGACCCCTAGGAAAGGGGTGAAGAGAGATGCTAAAAAATGCAGATTTAGGGCTGTATTTATAGGCCCCGACATGGTTACGGCGTAATTAAATAAATTAATTACGTTGTAACTAAAGTTACGTCGTAACTAAAATAAATAGTTACGTCGTAACTAAGTTACGCCGTAACTTCTTACAGTAAATCACAACTTCGTAGTTTTTGTAGTCAACATCTTATCTTGAAACTTATTTGCTCTAGTTGACGCTTTTAGTCCCTCATCGCTCTTGTTACTATAATAACAAGTCCTTGTACTCAATAAACTTCGAATAAACTTGCCGCTTTTAATCCCTGGACCTCGAAACTTTGCGGCCAAGTAATTAATTACGGCGTAACTAATTATCCGAGTTACGCCGTAATTCTTCAACCATATTTTCATATCTGCTCCGTAATTATCACTACGGCGTAACTAAATTGAAACGTTACGCCGTAACCTTAACAAAAATAATTACAACGTAACCGTAAGAATTGGTTACGCCGTATCCTTCAAAGCTCATATTTACGCCGTAACCTTATTAGCTAGTTACGGCGTAATCTTCACATAAAATCCAAAGGCCCTCGTAAATCAATCTTCATAACATATAGTTGGCCTTTTATCACTTCTTTTCTGCTCCAACGCCTCATTTATCTTGAAATGCAAATATGAACGAATATGAAAGAATTAAGTACTATATTAATGCAAATGAGGCCATAAACACGGGAATTTGATATATAAAAGATCAGGCTAATTTGATGTTATCAAGCTACTATAGTATTCATGACATACCTCGTCATTTTCCATGAGACAAATTTCTTCGTCCTCCCCCTCGCTCATTCCCCATGAACCGCTCACAAATGCCTTTTGATCTTCCCGTTTGGGACACTTACTAATAAAGTGGTTTGGGCCCCCACATTTATAGCAAGCACGATCATCCCTTGGCTTCTCGTCCTCTTTGTTTTTCCGGAATCCTTTCTTGTCGTCATACGGTTGTTTGACGTATCTTCCCTTCCTTCTAAAGAACTTTTTAAAGTCCCTTACCGCCATGCATACTCCTCATCATCACTATCCGAAGAGGAGTTCTCTTCATCGCTTGAGACCTTGTTAGCTTTAAGGGCAAGAGATTCGTGTATCTCTTTCACTTTTGAGGCTTCAAAATCTTTAGCGAGGACCAGCTCACAGACGTTTAAATTGCCTATGAGTTCATCAAGGGTGAGGATTGACAAGTCTTTAGATTCTTCGATTGCCATCATCTTAGATCTCCACTTGGATGGAAGTGCCCTTAGATATCTCCTAACATGATAACGGCTAGAGAAAGATTCATCAAGTGCTTGTAAAGATGTAATAATAGTATTAAAATTAGCAAAAGAATGATCTATAGTATCCTCATTCCGATATTGAAAATTGTTCATATTGTTGAACAAATAGATCAATTTTATTATTTTTAACTTGTTGATTACCTTGATGAGTTACAACTAACAAATTCCAAATAGAAATTCTTTCGAATTCCTTCTTGGGTAAGCATTATATAAAACCATTTTAGCTTCACTTTTTTTGGAAAGCTTTTTCTTAATGTCATCGTTAAGTTTATCATGAGGTATGTTAACTAAATTTCCTTTATCATCTTTTGTTTTAGCTTCAAAATCGCCTTCAACAATGATATACCAAAGATCGATATCTTTTGACTTCACATACGTTCGAATCTATTTTTCCAATATATAAAACCATTAGTTTCAAGTAGTGGCGGTCGTTGCATAGATTGGCCTTCCTTGTAGTTTTCAGAACCCATATTGATCAAAAAGTTTTTAAAATACGATTTACTTTAAAACTTTTATAAACTTAGCTCTTGATGCCAATTGTGAAAAACTAGAGGGGGGGGGGGTTGAATAGTTTTGCCGAATTTAAGTTAGTTTCAAAAACTTTAGATTCGATGTTGTGTGAAATCGTACGAATGAAGATAAAGTATAGATCTAAGAGTAATGAAAGTAAATAAAGTAAAGCAAGGGAAAAAAATCACACAACTAATTTATAGTGGTTCGGCTACAAGGACACCTTCCTTGCCCTACTCCACTTCTCGAGTCACCTACTCGAGAGTTCAAGCACTATGTCAACAAACTCCTTCAACATGGCGGAGAAGCCTACACAACATTGCTTACACCTTTTTCCGGTACAAAGCTAAATACCGAGTCCGTGATACGGAGGACCAAACCAACACGACTATTACACAACAACTATGTGAAATATCAAGTGCAAGATCATTGCTACAGAAATCTTGTGGAGGAACAAACCAATCAAGGACCCCTTGCTTGGATGACTTGTAATGAGCTCGTGATCTTGCCTTAGAGAAGGACCTATATGAGAATCACAATAGCAGAAAGAAGAACAACTCTCTTGATCAAGTGATCTTTTGTTAGAAGAGAGTAAGAGTATATGAGAGATTTAGGAAGAAGAGGGGTGAAGAGAAATGAAGAAATGACTCTCTATTTATAGGCAAAACTTGCCACTGTTCCACGGATCCCACAGATCCCTCCCTCAAGGGATCCGTCTAGTGTAAAACTAGGGATCCGTAGGACGCTCCTCTTTGCCCATGGGTTTTTTGGTTATGGGTCATGGGTTATGGGTTGGTCCATGGGTATTTCATTAGATACAATGTATCTAATAGATGCAATGCATCTAGTCAAATGGGTATGGGTCAATACTATGAGTTATGGATATGATCCATGGGTTGTGATTTTTACCCATCCTAATAAACTATTACAACAAATGATTTATTACAACAATTTGTATTAAGTGACTATATGTAAATGCTTTACAAAAATAACATGTATCCTTGTAATTTTACTTATGATAACATTATATTTGTTATCAACAAAGCACAAAGATATCGCAAAAGATTAATAAACGTTTTTACGGTTTATTTTGTATTAATAGAGATCTTGTCGGATCGTACGATACGAAGTCGAGGAGTGCCGAGCTATAAGGAGTACTTGATCAAGTGGCGTAATTTGCCCGATAGTGAAGCAAGTTGGGAAGCCGAAGACTTGTTGTGGCAATTTGCGGACAAGATCAAAAAGTATCATGAGGATGGCAAGACGAGGACGTAGCGAGCTTAGGTGGGGGACGATGTCACGACCCGCCTATCTTTTACAAGTATGTTCGAGATTCCGGATTATTGTACACTTCTCTTGGAAGGTATTGGATAAGCTTGGAAGAGTTTACAAGCCCATGGAAGATGATGGATAATCTTGGAAGCTTTTAGAATAAGATGGAAGCTCTAGAAGCTTACTAAAAGCATATGGAAATCTCATAAGCTAGAAGCTTCCCAAAGAACCTTGTATAGCTTGTATAGAGTAGTATAAATAGATGTAGCCTCATTTGTAGATGGCATCCATAGAAGTTCACTTGTAAAAGTTCTCTAAGTAATAGGTTGTGTTTGCCAAAAGTAGCTATGAGCTGTAGTAGTGAGCAGTAGTTGTGAGCTGTGAGTAGTAGTTGTGCAGCTCACTGCTCACCGCTCACAGCTTCTTAAAGAAGCATTGGAAAATTGAGCATTCCTAAAAAATAGGAAAGCTCACCGCTCTTTTGCCAAACGACTAATAAAAATCAAAATGCTCATTGTTCACCGCTCATCACTCCAAAAAACTTCACACCGCTCCGTGCCAAACATACCCATAATACTAAGTGTTCCTTTACATTCCACTTGTTCCTTTCTTTGAAGCTTTCTTAGTTGCATACATCGTTGAGTATTCGAGCAAGGCTGAGCTTAGTTGAGACTAAGTGCCGCACGGAAGACCTTGTAGAGACAAGTCCGTGACAATAAGTTAACTTTGCTGAAGCATGCACATACACCATACAAAACTAATCTTAAATCTATACAAAACTACCAAACTTTGAACCAAACACAAGAGCTTCATTCATCTATAGACAACAATACATAACAAGGAACCAACTCCAGGCTGAACCAAACACCTGGATATCATTTCCATAAAGGTAAGTACTTAACCAGATGTCACCATACCACTCATCTACCAAACTGAGCACTTTCAGAATTTCAAACACCAGATAGGAAACTTCCTATACTGAGACAAACTCCAACATATAAAAATATCAGTTATCAGCTTACCGTTAACAATTTATAGTTATTTTTTCCAAACATATTATAAGTCAAGTTGTGCCAAAAATATTGTCAAGCTTAAACTTAAGGTAGCTCAATTATCGATTCTAAAATACTGCAATAACAACAATATTAATAAAGGTTAACATTACGTGATATTTGTAACTCGACTCGACCCATCGTGTTTGTTTAATACAAACTGTAAACATACTTACATGGTATAAATGGTACTTACACTCAAGCATGAGCACATGCTCGTTTTCATTTGCAGCTTAAAATGAGGTTGAGTTCAAATCCAAGCCTCTGTCTTTTTAATCATGATATACGATTTACATTTTTCATGTTGGTCTTCGAACCGATGCTTATCAACTATAGAATGGAAACCAGAAAATGTCAGATTGCTTTTCATTTTTATTCTTTTAACTTTAGCTTATGAACTTTTTCATTTTGCAGTTTTTTCATAAGCATAACATTATCTATCAAGTGTTTGTTGGAAAATTTAGTGAGCTTGTGGGATTAGTTTACACCTGGTAATGGGTTAGGAGCTACGGAGTGTACACCCATAAGGTCCCTGAACACCCTGACTCTATAGTGGTAAGGTTTAGAATGTTAGTACTGCTCGGCAAAGTTACTACTGCTAGTGCTAATATTAGTACTGCTAGGCAGTGTTGCTACTGCTAGTGCTATGTTAGTATTGCTAGGCGGTGTTTCTACTGCTAGTGCTGGAATCTTGAAACAAGCTTTGACCTATTCAAGTAGCAGTTATAACTGCTTAATGATCACATTTAATTGGTCGTGTAACCACTATTAGCTTTAATAGGGATAATTATGAGGCGATTAATGGGCCGATTAATCCTCATAATTCCATTTGACTAAGCTATGAGTATTTTCCTATAAATGGGAAATCACAGATGTATGAAAGTCACACAGAAAACATAAACACTTGGATGCGCAAGGTTATTGATTTGTGCCTAAATCACTAACACACATTTGGTCTTATCCCAAGTAGATATTCGTGATACCTAGGCATTAGGGTCGAATAGTTTACTTTGAAAATTGATAACACGATTCCAAGTGATATCCGGTAACCTGTATTGATATTTGGTTTGCTATTGATTATCTTCACCATGTTCTTGGCTGTTAACCCCAACAATCAAAATAAACTAGTTTGTGATAATCAATGGCTGCTGCTATGAAGCATATGTCTGCTAACTTCTCCAAACTGGATAAGTTTGAAGGGTGGATTTCAGAAGAAGGCAAAAGAAGATGCATTTTCTGTCGTCTAGCATGAGTGTGGTGTATGTTTTGAGTACACCAATTCCAGATGATGTGGATGATGCTACTGTGGAACAAATCAGGAAGAGGAGCAAATGGGAGAATGATGAATCTTCCAGAGAACTATGGGATTCCTTGGATGCCAAATATATGAATGAGGATGCATCAAGTAAGAAGTTCCTTGCAAGTAATTTCACAAATTACAAAATGACATATTCAAGACTAGTTATGGAACAATACAATGAACTTCTTGGAATAATTTGAAGGTTTACACAACACAAAATGAATAGGGATGAGGCTATTTCAGTCTCTTGTATCATTGACAAACTCCCTCTTTCTTGGAAAGATTTCAAGCATACCTTGAAACATAAGAAGGAGGAGTTAACTCTTGTTGAGTTGGGCAGTCATCTGCGCATTGAGGATTCACTCAGGGTGCAGAATAATGACAAGCCAAAGAGTAACAATGTTGCTGGTGCATCTGTTGTCAATATGGTGGAGCATAACAACTCCACCAGGTACAATGACAACAAGGGTAAACGTAAACATCAGGACAACACAAGGGCAGACCCTAACAAGAAGGCAACACCTACTTGTTAGAAATGTGGCAAATCTGGTCACATTAAAAGGGATTGAAAATGTGTTAAGATTGGTGGTAAAACCAATGGATTAGGCACTAGTGGATCAGGGAATGGTTCAGTTCCTCTGAAAGGTCAGAATATATTTAATGAATCTCTTCAGGTTTATTATGTCACATATGTATCTGAATCTAACCTCTGGAGCAACTGTTCATGTGTGCAAAGATAGAAGCTGGTTCAAGACTTATGAGTCACTGGATGATGGTTCTATTCTTCACATGAGAAATGAGTCAACAGCCCTGGTGCATGGACGTGGTTGTGTAGATCTTTGGTTTAGTTCTAGAAAGATTGTAACTTTGTTTAATACTATTCATGTTCCTGATATAAGGAAAAACTTGGTTTCAAGTAGTGTCTTGAATAACCATGGTTTTAAACAAGTTATTGAATTTGATAAATTTATTTTGTCTAAAAATGGTGTATTTATTGGCTTTGGATATTTGTGTAATCAAATGTTCAGGTTGAACATTGTTAATGATTGTAATAATTCACCCTTTGTGACCACCTCTGACCTGACTGACTCTACCCTCTGGCATGCTAGACTTGGCCATGTACACTGTAAAAGGATGCAAGATATGTCTAAGGATAGGTTAATCCCAGCATTTGACATGGACACTGAAAAATTTAAAACTTGCATCTTGACCAAAATAATTAAGAAACCTTTTCATGGTGTTAAACGTGAAACTAAGCTCTTAGAGCTAATACACAGTGACCTGTGTGATTTGCATGCCACTCCATCTTTGGGGAATAAGAAGTATTTGTGACATTTATTGATGATGCTTCTAGGTTTTGTTATGTATATTTGTTAAATACTAAGGATGAAGCATTAGATAAATTCAAAGTTTTTAAAACTGAAGTTGAATTGCAATTTGGGTCCCAGATTAAAAGATTAAGGACTGATAGCGGAGGTGAGTACATGGATACTCTGTATTTTAAATCTGTTGGTATAATCCATGAAACAACTGCTCCCTATACTCCTCAGCAAAATGGTATTTCTGAAAGGAAAAATAGAGTGCTGAAGGAGATGGTTAATTCCATGTTGTCCTATTCAGGACTGAGTCAAGGGTTCTGGGGTGAAGCTATGTTAATAGCTTGCTATTTATTGAATAGGGTTCCCAACAAAAGGAACAAAATTACCCCTTATGAACTTTGGACTAAAAGGAAACCTAACTTGAACTATCTCAGGGTTTGGGGTTGTAGGGCTGTTGTAAGACTCCCTGATCCAAAGCAGAAAAATTTGGGTGAAAGAGGCATTGAATGCATCTTTGTTGGATATACTGAGCATTCCAAGGCTTTTAGGTTCTATGTTATTGAACCTAATGAATCTGTTTCAATTAACTCCATAATTGAATCAAGGGATGCAATCTTTGATGAGAATAGATTTTCATCAGTCCCTAGACCAAGTCAGAGGATTCCTAATGGAACTCATGACACTGGTGTATTAGAGGTCCTGATGAGGTTGTGTTTTAACAACATGAACGTATGCTCAAAAAGAGTAAAAGGGCCAGGAATCCAAAGTCATTTGGTTCTGATTTTCAATTATACTTGATTGAAGGAACAAGGGATGAGGTCTCTGACCAATAATCCCAAGACATTTGAAAAAGCAATGAAGTCCCAGGATTTTGCTTTCTGGAAAGAAGCAATCAATGATGAGATGGATTCCATCATGGGCAACAACACTTGGGTGTTGGTTGATCTACCACCTGGTTGCAAACCTTTGGGTTGCAAATGGATTCTCAAAAGAAAAATGAAGGTAGATGGAACTATTGAAAAGTTCAAGGCTAGACTAGTCATTCAGGGCTTTAAACAAAAGTCAAGGATATACTATTTTGATACTTATGCCCCTGTGGTCGTATCAGTACCATAAGACTGCTGATTGATTTGGCATCTATTCACAATCTGATTATTCATCAGATGGATGTGAAAACAGCTTTCTTGAATGGTGAATTAGATGAGGAGGTTTATATGAACCAACCTCAGGGCTTCATCATGCCTGGCAATGAAAACAAGGTGTGTAAACTGATTAAATTTTTATATGGACTAAAGCAGGCACCTAAGCAATGACATCAAAAATTTGATGAAGTGGTTTTTGTCTAGTGGTTATGTTCTTAACCAAGCTGACAAATGTGTGTATAGCAAATTTGATGAGTCTGGTAAAGGAGTCATCATTTATCTATATGTTGATGACATGCTGATCTTTGGCACTAGCCAAAATCAGGTTGACCTGACAAAGGAATTTTTGTCATTAAGGTTCTCCATGAAGGACATGAGGGGAGGCTGATGTTATCCTTGGTATGAGGATTAAAAATGATTCGTGAGCTTATCATGAATGGGGTGATATCTATAGAGTTTGTTAGATCTCAACAAAATTTAGCTGATCACTTGACGAAGGGTTTGGCTAGAGACTTGGTTATAAAGTCTGCTAAAGGGATGGGTTTAAAGTCCAACTTAGTCACTGAATGTTAAGACACCCAACTCCCTCCTGAGGAAACTTGGGAGCTGAGTTCAATGTGGAAAGCTGAACATTTAGTGGACTGGAGCACATGTTTTACAATCATCCCAAGGTTGTGCTCAGAACCTGCTGAAAAGGAGGATGAAGTCTTTTACTTCTTAATGGTTAATTTCTTTGAAAAAGTGCTAAGCAGGAGCATGAATAAAAAGAAACCACCTATGTGAATGTTGAAGTTTTGCCGCTTTAGGGAGCTTTAGACTTTTGGCTCTTACAACATTTATGAATTTGGATATGGACACATGGCTTGTATAGTGTCAGGAGATTTTAAGTGTTTGAAAACTTATGTGTATTTTATCTTCAGGTATTCAAATGGGTTGAAGGGTTTAATTCTTTGAACACCTTGATTCTCGAATATTTAAACGTGTAATGTACTAAGATGGAAATTCAATCCTTAGGATATTTTCGTTTATGCACATGTTTTGTTTAAAGTTTAATTTTCATGCAAAGGAAGTGAACTAAATTTGGGGAGGATTGTTGGAAAATTTAGTGCACTTGTAGGATTAGTTCACACCTCGTAATGGGTAAGGAGGTACGGAGTGTACACCCATAAGGTCCCTGAACACCCTGACTCTATAGTGGTAAGGTTCAGATTGTTAGTACTGCTGGGAAAAGTTACTACTGCTAGTGCTAATATTAGTACTGCTAGGCAGTGTTGCTACTGCTAGTGCAATGTTAGTACTGCTAGGCAGTGTTTCTACAGCTAGTGTTGGAATCAACTTGTAACAGGCTTTGACCTATTCAAGTGGCATTTATAACTGCTTAATGATCACGTTTAATTGGTCATGTAACCACTATTAATTTTAATGGGAATAATTATGAGACGATTAATGGGCTGATTAATCCTCATAATTCCATTTGACTAAGCTATGAGTATTTTCCTATAAATGGGAAATCACAGATGCATGAAAGATACACATAAAACATAAACACTTGGATGCGCAAGGTTATTGATATGTGCCTAAATCACTAACACACATTTGGTCTTATCCCAAGTAGATATTCGTGATAACCAGGCATTAGGGTCGAATAGTTTACTTTTTAAAGTGATAACACGATTCCAAGTCGTATCCGGTAACCTGTATTGGTATTTGGTTTGCTATTGATTATCTTCACCCTGTTCTGGGCTGTTAACCCCAACAATGTTTGGCTAAGTTTATAAATTGAGCTTATGCTTATGTTATATATGCAACTTATAACCTATTTATTATAAGCTAAGTGTTAGCGGATTTATTATTAGGCCCAATTCTAATTAGTGTTTTCTGTATTTGGGTTAATGGTCCACTAAGTATGTATTATATACTCATGATGTACACTGAATATGGTTCATTCAATAATAAACATTCGTAGCTTCACATGGTATCAGGCCATCTCGTTCCTAAACCCTAAAACAATACCGATTCTTCCTCCATATTTCTGCCGCCAAACCATCTCTTCCCTACCATCACCATGACTAACGAGACAACACTTCCACCACCCCTACCCTCACCCTTGTTGAAAAATTATATGCAGTCAACAACATCAAAAATGTGGTTCCAGTCAAACTCAACATGGACGAGTTAAATTACTCGTCTTGGTGCTATTTCTTCAAAATTCATTGCACCAACTTTGGTGTTCTAAAGCACATCCAAGGTGATATTGCAAGCTCCTCTACTTCATCTCCGCCAACGGAACAATTGGTTAACTGCTGATTCCATCGTAAAGTCATGGATCTTCCTCACTCTCGCTCCTACTCTTCAAGGTAGGCTAATCAAAGCAAACCCTCCCATGGCTAAAGATGCTTGGGACCAAGTTGATAAATGTTTTCTCGATAATAAACGTATACGGACTATAGCTTTAAAAGGTAAGTTACGTCTAATTCAAATGGGTGATCTTAGCACCGATGATGCCTCAACCTTTCCCCACCAACACGTCTTCCTCGGCTCCACAAGTACTACTCACTGAGACAAACACTTCTCGTGGACAAGCCATGATCAGATTCAGAAAACCAAACCAGGTTCAAAATCAATTCAGGTTGCACATATTCATTCGACATATATGTAGAGTTTTATTTATGATTTCATGTCCTCTCTTCCTTGCTTATCTTAGTTACGTTTTATCACTTTACGTAACATGTTTTATAGGCACCAAAATCATGCGTATGGTAGGCCTAAGCCACGACCAGAATTCATAAACAAAAGGGAGAAGACGAGGTCATGAAGATTACCTTTGAGACGTGCCAAGGAAGGAAGAAAAACAAGGTTAAAGCAGCAAACCGAAACACCCCTTTTGTGCTTCTATCCCCACGACTAGCAGCAACTTAACCCCACGACAAAGACCAAGCAATACTCGTACCAAAAACACGACTTCAGCAGCCTTACAAGAAGCCTTCGAACCCTTCCTGGAGCCTTTATGTCGACAGAAAAAATATGGAGGAGGGAAGATTTGTTTTATCATTAGGTGATATGTTAAACGTGTAACAAGCATGCCACGACCAGATTGAGAAACTCAAAAAGAATGACGAGACCATGTTGTTACCTGGTAGCGTGTGAAAGGGAAGAAAACAAAGATCAAGAACCAACAATCCAAGCACCTTTTGTGCCCTAGATGTCACGATAGCAACAACAAATAACAAGGCCAAGCGATCTTGAACCAAGACCCACGTTTCAAGCCTTACACGAACTTCGTACATCCTTCCTTAGACCTTGCTTTTGTCGACAGAAAGCTGGAGATGGAAGAATAACTTTTGCCGTGACTTTCAATTTGGGAGGCTAGGGTTTATTTGAGAGATAATATGGAACTTTTAAATGTGATAATGAGAGTTGAATGAGGCCTTAATTCCAGGGATTTGGCGTGGGGAGTAGGCCAAACAAAGAGGAATTTTAGGAGACCAATTAATGCCTTTTATTTAGTTACCATAATAGTATTGTTACACCATTTATTTGATTTATCAATATATATATTAATTAATCCAAGCAACATTTGATGTGTTATATATTTTTATTTGTAAGTTAAAGTAAGTCTTATTATTCCAAGTGTTCCATGTAAATTGATTATCATAAGTACTTAGCGGAATTTTCGAGTTGGCTTCATTTTACGGATTTTCCATTAGGGGTATTATGGTCATTTGACGAGTTAACGATTTTAGGGTTTTACAACTCTCCCCCTCTAGAAACTTTACTAGATTACAACGAAACATGAATGAGGTCAAACGGTAGAAACTTTACAACGAAACATGAATGGATCGTTAAGTAAACATGAATGAAAACAACGGAGACATACCAGATTACAACGAAACAGAGGTCAAACGGTAGAAACTTTACAGAGATGGACGAGTGCTGAGAATTCAAACGTATTACTCGCATATCGGTGAAGGTAGATCAAACGTATATGCATAACGATCCCAAGGTCTTGCTAACTCAGAAAATCTTAATCAGGTGCCAGAAATTTTAAGCTCTAAGGCACTCCTTGAGACATCCTATGATCACAATGAGGGTACGTCATATGATGTAAGTATTATCACGTTGGCCAAGCGTCATAATACCAGCATCATATGAATATACCTTCATGATGACCATAATTTATCTCAAGTCGTGAAAATCATCCTATCAACCACCTAACGATCCATTCTACATCTTAGGGTCGGTCCGAAACAATCATCACCAACGAATTCGAAATCAGAGAAACAGAACAAATAAGTAACGTAACAGATCATAGCAGGTACCATCTAACTGAAACATGTCGGAGATAGCATCAGGTCTTCCACAGTTCGTCAAATCTTCTAGAACAAAACAATCATCGAACATACATAGAATTTATACATAACGGAAAATCATTCAAAGAGAACAAAATTTATTCAAGGGATTTAAAACACAACACGAGGTCGTAGCAAAACCGAAGAATCAATCCATAGGACTCCATCATCCAAACGCGCCCAATCTTATGAAGCAGATGAATCTCCTCAGCATCTCAACGGTTGGACTGTTGACCACAATATGCCCGAATCTTGGTAGTAGTTTCACCACATGACTAATGTACGCCGATCATACTTCTTCTGTTCATACGCCTTCCAAGTGTATATCAGTTGAATCTCGTCTCCGTCTTTGTGCCTCTGGTTGATTCGTCCAGCTCCCTCCAGTAGCATCTTGGTGTCTCCAACAGCATCACAGTCGGGTGCGGCTCATGCTTCACGAACCTCTCTAGTTAAGGAAACGGTTGCAGCAACACATGGTCGGTACCATCATCTTCGACTCCACGAGTAGTCTCCATCTAAACGATCGATAAATGAATGCGCGAAGATAGAATAACAAAATCAAATGCGAAAAGAAGGAGGTTGAATAGCGAAGACAACAGAACATCGAAGTCAAACCTGGACAAAAACCAAAAGAATCGGAAAAGATCGAAACAGACGAAAGCCTAATGTCTACCCAAGTCCTCACCAGTCAAACCTAAGCTCTAAGGGTCAAATCCTAGGGTCCATATGTCACAGGTCCTGACTACAAGTCGTAAGCCTGGGAACCCTACACTTTTTAATATTTACACTTTAGACCTTAAACATATGTAATTTGGCATGACCCTTAAAGTATAATAACACTCACTTAACCTAATATGACATTAAATGCTTCATAAATGGCTAACTTACTAAATACAAGAAACCTGCTAATTGCACCATTTATGGAAAGTTACTAGTTATGGAAACCTGCCTAAAATAGAAGTTACCTAAAATAGAAAGTTACTTAAAATGGAAAGATTGCTAAAAGTGGAAACCTGCTAAAAATGGAATGCCGTCTAAAATGAGTAATCTGATTCTTAATAAGCGTTATCGAATTCATATAGTTTCCGGGCGAAGGGATTGATTCATCTCGTGACTTTACTTTCTTGTTAATGAACCTTTGATACTGAACTACTGATATTGAACCTTTGATTATGATTGACTCACATACTGTATACTGTGGACCTTTTGCCTTGACCTGTCAGTTTGATACCCGAGCCATTAACTAGGCATGGGGGTTCCATGTCCGTGTCATTGATGCACCAATGGCATGACTCTAGTGTGGTTGAGTGATGTTCCACACCGTCCCTATACTGTACTGATTATGCGCGCTTCACTGTTATTGTTATGGCCACTACTGTTCTGCAGGGGCGTATGGATGCATCCTAGATTTGTACTGTACTGTTACTGATATATATACTGTACTGGTGATGTGGTGCGTGTGTGCATTACATCCCCTCACATATTGGGAGCTGATCACTCCACTGGCTACTTGAGGTCTCCCCTCCTATTGTATTGCTATTCCGAGGTCGCCCCTCCGAATACAATGGTTACTATTGGATATTGGACTGCTATTGCTACTATTGACTGTATTGTATTGTATTGTTGGCTCGTGGTGGATTACTAACCCCTTTTCCTTTCTTTTACCCTACTATATATACTGTTACACTTTATATATATTGCCTATTTGTGACAACCCGTACTTTCAGGTCATTTCTCGACGCAATTCATGTCTCATTATTTCATCATTTATAGTAAACTTGGTTTACTTGTTTCAAATTCGCGTAACCTTAAAGGTTTAGCGGCGAATTCATGATCATAACATCACGTACATTTCATATGGACTAAGATTAGTCTACATTTCATTGACATCATTTGCATCATGATAATTCATTCATGACATTTTATTTCACATTCATCGCGAAAATTTTTATATTAAATAAACATTATCGCGTGAGTTATTATTTTTAATATTTAATCCGTTACTTTCAAAAATGATCCCGATGTATTTTAAACTTACATTTAGTTTATAAAAACTATATTTTGAGTTTTCCTAGTGCTTTAAATTTATTTGGTACATAAATCGTTAAAGTTAAATTATTACGACGTTTTCTTAAAAAAAATTACACGATAATTATTTTATCACCCAAATTTCTCAAGGAATGTATTTTTACAATTTTTATTATTTCATTACACTCTATTTTGACCTATTAAAAACTTACTTGTACCAAAAATTCTCATTTACCTTTACTTATACCTTTTCTTACACAATTACTTATACTTTCTTACAACTTGTACAAGTAAATACTTACACAACATTTTATAAAGAAAAAAAATATATCTTTGAGAGACAAGACCCCCCCAAAACCGGCCCTATGGGGAGGGATAGCATTAAATGTAGTTGGTATTATTTTCTTGATTGTATATATATTTACTCCAAGTATCACATTCACTTCATTTTTTTCATCTCAATTATTCATCTAGTAGATCAAGTTCTTCTCTCTTGTTTTCTTTGGCTCTCTTTCAAAAACCGGCCACATCAAGGGGTGTACAAGGGATCAAAATTTTTATCAAGTCCAAGTTATAAACAATCTAGTATACACTCTTGTTTAGGTTTTGAAATAAAAACCTAGGGTGTTTAGGTTAATCCTTGGTTCTAATCACCTCATCATATCACTTGTAAGCATCTCATATTTATTTTTCATCTTACATATTCATTTCATACTCATCTCATCATTTTTGAGAAAAACATGCAAGGCTTGTGTATATTTATACCATTTTTACATTGATTTTAGAGTTTATATATATATAGTCATCCTATAATTATCCCCTTGTTATATATTGGTATTGATGATGTCTAGGAACCCATGACACCCTAAGAAGGTGTATGGTAGGATTAGATTAGCTTTGGAGTTGATTTGAAGGGATTAGAATAGGTTTTGTCCGAGAAAAACTATTTTCGATAACTATATAATTATGTTCTGTCCTTGTTTCATTTTTCTGGAAAATCCGACAGTTGTCACGAAACTTTGGCCTTGATTTTTAGAAAATATACTTTAAAACGAATCCGTGGCCGCTTGAACGGATAAAAACGGACTTATAACGAAGCCGTGGTGAATTTTTGAAGTTTGACGACGAAATATATTATTTTCAGAAATTTCAGCATACTATATTTATTTTGTCCGAGTCAAAAACGAGCCTTAAGCTTCTCAAAATTATTTCGACTTGTCAAAAATATATTAGTTTACTTCGATACGAAGCTAAGGACATATTATACGTAGAAAACGGATTTGAAACGACAAAGATATGCACTTTTTCATAAACTTGCCGTAACTAATTTTCTGCACACAATTAGCCAAAACCACCATCTTTAACCCTTAATATCTTTATGATCGAGACCTTTTGGACGAAAACTTCTGAACTGAAACTTCTAGATATCGATACAAACTTTCCAAAACCGTCGAGTTCGTTCTCTAACGGTCGACGTACACCGTTTTACGACTATTTTTCCGGAGCCATTTTTGTTAATTTCATGATATTTCCGACGATATTGTTTTGCGACGAAAGTAAATTTAACGAAAAGTGTAAATTTCACCAAAAATCATTATAAAACCATTATAGGATGACATTTTAATGTAAAAACATGTAAAGTCATTTTTGAAGGGTCAAGACGTCAAAAGAATATTTTTTCGACGACGAGTAATATTTTCAAAACTCATAAATGGTATAAATAACATACGAAATGCATGCATAACATTACATTGCAACTCATATCAGATCATATCATTGGTACTAGGTACCGGATAACGCATCACATTATACCTCAGTGTACTCACTCTTGTCATTTCGTCAGTTTACCAAGTGAGTTTCGTAGCCCCTGCTTTTACTTGTTTTCATAACTGTTTTGGGGGAGATACATGCTCAATTATTTCTCACAAGTACTTTAGATTTTTAAGGCTAAAATCTATCATGATTACCATTGTTTCTAAATCAAATGTTGTACTATATCAATTGTTCCTGTTTGCGTGCTATAGTGCTTCGTCGTATAACGTTCTATATCAGTTGACTACTGATACATCGTCGAATAAAGTACTATGTCAGTTGACTACTGATACATTGAGTTAAGTGCTATTGATTATGTGCTATTGTTCTACGACGAATTAAGTGCTATTGATTATGTGCTATTGTTCTACGCCGAGTTAGGTACTATATTGTGAATTCATTTGACATCATGCACTTGATCATAAACTATATACATTTTGGCAATGGGTTGTGAACACACAGGTTGCAAGTTTTGTATGGGCGGGACTTGGAACTGAGTGGATTTACAATGCCTTTGCTGCATAAACGATTTCGATACATTTAGCCATGCACTATTTTGTGAATTCATTTGACGATTTCTGTTTAAACATAAACTCTACATATTCTCGGCAAGTGGGTTGTGAACACACAGGTTGCAAGTTTTGTATGGGCGGGACTTGGAACTGAGTGGATTTACAATGCCTTTGCTACATAAACGATTTTGATAGTCTTTACATTTCAACGATTTACAATGCCTTTGCTGCATAAACGATTTCGAACGGCTTTTCATTTCAACTCAAACTCTATGAACTCACTCAACCTTTGTGTTGACACTTTTAGCATGTTTTATCTCAGGTATCTAAGGCATTCACTTCATGGCATGCATTTGGACACCTCATGGAGTCGTGGTGACGACGCGTCTCACTTGGGTTTTACGCACAAGTTGATTTTCATTTGGGACCTACTTTGTAAACTCCGATTGTTTTATTAAATCAAACGATGTATTTTCCAAACGACACTTTAGGTCGTTCATTATAACTGTGATTGTGATGCTATGACAGTCAATCCCCAGTGAATTCCATTCCGCGCAAAACAGTAAATTGGGGTGTGTGACAGATTGGCATCAGATCTTCAGTTATAGAGAACTAGGTTGCATCATTGACCCTAGACTATAACTACATCATCATAGCATCTCATCATTTCTTTACAAGTGCATGTTCACTTTGCATGCGATTTATACGTACATTTTTCGAGTTATTTACTTTCATTTCAAAACGATTGTCACATGGATGCCCTTAAATGCCCATTCCATTATCTTTTCCCCATACTCTAACGTGGAGAATTCCTTGTCATTCCCTATCACAATTTTTTTTATATCAGCTGATTCATCATCGATAACGACGAATGCCGAGATAAACTTTTATATAGGGCGAAGTCGCTCTCATTCCTTTGTTTCACCACTAACATGTCGAGTTACACTTTATTCACACATTAAGTCTCTAAACCATCATACATTGAAGCACTCACAACACCTCATAGCCCATCTTTTCGGAACCCGTCGATTATTTTGAAAAATAACCTCAAATTTATCATTTCTTATCACATTTCTCTGGAGCGTTTATTATTAACATCGGATTTTGCTACGTCTCACCCTTTCCTCTTATTTTGAAGAATTATGGCGCCGAAGAAAGCCACACCTGTAATGACCCAAGCGGCTATTCAAAAGTTGGTAAGGGATAGTGTAGCAGAGGCATTAAGGATTGAAAGGGAAACAGTGGCCGCTGCTGCTGAGACCGCTGGCTGCCGCTGAAGCCGCTAGGCTTGCTGCTACTGCTGGAAATGCAGGAGGACCCGGAGTTAAGAGTTGTTCTTACAAGGATTTCAAGAGTGGAGATCCCACTAAGTTTCGAGGTACCGAGGGAGCTACAGCCATGGTTCGATGGTTTGAAAACTTGGAATCGGTGTTTTTGCTTTGTGACTGTCCGGATGACAGAAGGTTAAGTTTGCTACGAGCACATTACTCGATGGAGCATTGTCTTGGTGGAATTCTTATGCTCAACCGATTGGAATGGAGAATGCTTTCAAGCTTACTTGGGAGGAATTCAAGGGTTTGGTGACTAAGAAGTTTTGTCCTCGAACGGAAGTGAAAAAGTTGGAAACGGAGTTCTATGAACTAAAAAATATTGGGTATGATATCGACACTTATATTCGGAGATTCCAAGAATTGGCCGTGTTATGCCCATCTATGGTTTCAGATAATGAGAAGCTACTGGAGGCTTTCATTGAAGGACTTCCCGAAATTATTCAAGGTGACGTGACTTCTTCTCTGACCCGCAAACGATTGAGGAAGCTATTCGATTGACTCAAAAGCTCATGGCTCAGGTAGTGAAGAGAGGCAAGTACACCAACACCAACCAAAACAACAACAACCCCAACAACCGCACCAACTACAACAATAACCAAAACAACAACGACAACGACGATAACCAAATCAACAACAACAAAAGAAAATGGGAAGACGACCAAGGAGGTTATGATAACGACAACCAAAACCATAACACTAACCATCACCAACAACATAATAGAAGACAAGAAGTCGCCAGGGTCTATGTTGCTGCACCAACCATGGGAAGAGCTTATGCAGGAAACTTACCACGATGCCGCCAATGCACGCTACATCATAATGGTCCATGTGGTATATGTTTTAGCTGTCACAAAGTAGGACACCTTGCTAAGGACTGTAAGGGCAAAGCCGTAGTCACATGCTTCGGATGTGGGGAGCAAGGACACTATCGGAATCAATGTCCTCAAAACCAAGGTCAACAAGTCGAAGGTGCTCATGGGAATGTATATATGTTAGAAGGAGGAGGAGGAGCTCGTCATGGTCACAACAACGCAGAAGACTGAAGAAATTCGGAAACTAACAGTCTTATTTCTCCTTATGTATCATGTCGTACTAAGTTTATGTTTTCCATCGTACCCGAATCTTTATAACCTAAGATGTACTACTTTTGCTAAACTACTCGTTGTAAAATATTCTCATCTATTGTACTTTATTTTCTTTCCGATTTGTTATCATTTACGAGGATTTTAATTCTTTTTACTTTAACTATCATTTTAACGACACTTCTCCATGTCTTCTCTCCTCGATGTTCATCACAATTTTAACATCAGTTGACTCAACACCAAACATCATATGAGTCGATTAGTCCAAGCATTGCATAGTTACTCCTAAATTATACATAGCCTGATCACCTATGTCTAATTCAGGAAGAATCATGCAATGAAGGGAGTAGTAGGCTTATATGTGTAAGCAATTCCATAATCGAGCCAAATTTTCAAAAGATTTTCTTCAAACCACTTGTTTCCAGTTTGATCCGCGTGACAGTTCTTGTTTGATGAGTTGCAAAGATCGAGCTAGAAACAAGTTGTTACCTAAACCGATTTAGCCTAATCGTATGACAGTTCTTGTTTGATGAGTTGTGGGATTAAGCAAAAATCGGTTACCAAAAAGTCTTTTGAGGGTTTTGCTCGAGAATGGGAAGGCTTGCCTCATCAAACCCTAAACCCGTTCGACCTAACAACGATTGAATTCAGGGACTGAATTCCTTTTTGGATGGGCGAATGTGACAACCCGTACTTTCAGGTCATTTCTCGACGCAATTCATGTCTCATTATTTCATCATTTATAGTAAACTTGGTTTACTTGTTTCAAATTCGCGTAACCTTAAAGGTTTAGCGGCGAATTCATGATCATAACATCACGTACATTTCATATGGACTAAGATTAGTCTACATTTCATTGACATCATTTGCATCATGATAATTCATTCATGACATTTTATTTCACATTCATCGCGAAAATTTTTATATTAAATAAACATTATCGCGTGAGTTATTATTTTAAATATTTAATCCGTTACTTTCAAAAATGATCCCGATGTATTTTAAACTTACATTTAGTTTATAAAAACTATATTTTGAGTTTTCCTAGTGCTTTAAATTTATTTGGTACATAAATCGTTAAAGTTAAATTATTACGACGTTTTCTTAAAAAAATTACACGATAATTATTTTATCACCCAAATTTCTCAAGGAATGTATTTTTACAATTTTTATTATTTCATTACACTCTATTTTGACCTATTAAAAACTTACTTGTACCAAAAATTCTCATTTACCTTTACTTATACCTTTTCTTACACAATTACTTATACTTTCTTACAACTTGTACAAGTAAATACTTACACAACATTTTATAAAGAAAAAAAAAATATCTTTGAGAGACAAGACCCCCCAAAACCGGCCCTATGGGGAGGGATAGCATTAAATGTAGTTGGTATTATTTTCTTGATTGTATATATATTTACTCCAAGTATCACATTCACTTCATTTTTTTTCATCTCAATTATTCATCTAGTAGATCAAGTTCTTCTCTCTTGTTTTCTTTGGCTCTCTTTCAAAAACCGGCCACATCAAGGGGTGTACAAGGGATCAAAATTTTTATCAAGTCCAAGTTATAAACAATCTAGTATACACTCTTGTTTAGGTTTTGAAATAAAAACCTAGGGTGTTTAGGTTAATCCTTGGTTCTAATCACCTCATCATATCACTTGTAAGCATCTCATATTTATTTTTCATCTTACATATTCATTTCATACTCATCTCATCATTTTTGAGCAAAAACATGCAAGACTTGTGTTTATTTATACCATTTTTACATTGATTTTAGAGTTTATATATATATAGTCATCCTATAATTATCCCCTTGTTATATATTGGTATTGATGATGTCTAGGAACCCATGACACCCTAAGAAGGTGTATGGTAGGATTAGATTAGCTTTGGAGTTGATTTGAAGGGATTAGAATAGGTTTTGTCCGAGAAAAACTATTTTCGATAACTATATAATTATGTTCTGTCCTTGTTTCATTTTTCTGGAAAATCCGACAGTTGGTACGAAACTTTGGCCTTGATTTTTAGAAAATATACTTTAAAACGAATCCGTGGGCGCTTGAACGGATAAAAACGGACTTATAACGAAGCCGTGGTGAATTTTTGAAGTTTGACGACGAAATATATTATTTTCAGAAATTTCAGCATACTATATTTATTTTGTCCGAGTCAAAAACGAGCCTTAAGCTTCTCAAAATTATTTCGACTTGTCAAAAATATATTAGTTTACTTCGATACGAAGCTAAGGACATATTATACGTAGAAAACGGATTTGAAACGACAAAGATATGCACTTTTTCATAAACTTGCCGTAACTAATTTTCTGCACACAATTAGCCAAAACCACCATCTTTAACCCTTAATATCTTTATGATCGAGACCTTTTGGACGAAAACTTCTGAACTGAAACTTCTAGATATCGATACAAACTTTCCAAAACCGTCGAGTTCGTTCTCTAACGGTCGACGTACACCGTTTTACGACTATTTTTCCGGAGCCATTTTTGTTAATTTCATGATATTTCCGACGACATTGTTTTGCGACGAAAAGTGTAAATTTCACCAAAAATCATTATAAAACCATTATAGGATGACATTTTAATGTAAAAACATGTAAAGTCATTTTTGAAGGGTCAAGACGTCAAAAGAATATTTTTTCGACGACGAGTAATATTTTCAAAACTCATAAATGGTATAAATAACATACGAAATGCATGCATAACATTACATTGCAACTCATATCCGATCATATCATTGGTACTAGGTACCGGATAACGCATCACATTATACCTCAGTGTACTCACTCTTGTCATTTCGTCAGTTTATCAAGTGAGTTTCATAGCCCCATGCTTTTACTTGTTTTCATAACTGTTTTGGGGGAGATACATGCTCAATTATTTCTCACAAGTACTTTAGATTTTTAAGGCTAAAATCTATCATGATTACCATTGTTTCTAAATCAAATGTTGTACTATATCAATTGTTCCTGTTTGCGTGCTATAGTGCTTCGTCGTATAACGTTCTATATCAGTTGACTACTGATACATCGTCGAATAAAGTACTATGTCAGTTGACTACTGATACATTGAGTTAAGTGCTATTGATTATGTGCTATTGTTCTACGACGAGTTAAGTGCTATTGATTATGTGCTATTGTTCTACGTCGAGTTAGGTACTATATTGTGAATTCATTTGACATCATGCACTTGATCATAAACTATATACATTTTGGCAATGGGTTGTGAACACACAGGTTGCAAGTTTTGTATGGGCGGGACTTGGAACTGAGTGGATTTACAATGCCTTTGCTGCATAAACGATTTCGATACATTGAGCCATGCACTATTTTGCGAATTCATTTGACGATTTCTGTTTAAACATAAACTCTACATATTCTGGCAGTGGGTTGTGAACACACAGGTTGCAAGTTTTGTATGGGCGGGACTTGGAACTGAGTGGATTTACAATGCCTTTGCTACATAAACGATTTTGATAGTCTTTACATTTCAACGATTTACAATGCCTTTGCTGCATAAACGATTTCGAACGGCTTTTCATTTCAACTCAAACTCTATGAACTCACTCAACCTTTGTGTTGACACTTTTTAGCATGTTTTATCTCAGGTATCTAAGGCATACACTTCATGGCATGCATTTGGACACCTCATGGAGTCGTGGTGACGACGCGTCTCACTTGGGTTTTACATACTTTAAAACATCGTTTGAATTGTAACAACTTATTTCCGCACAAGATGATTTTCAATTGGGACCTATCTTTGTAAACTCTGATTGTTTTATTAAATCAAACGATGTATTTTCCAAACGACACTTTAGGTCGTTCAATATAACTGTGATTGTGATGCTATGACGGTCAATCCCCGTGAATTCCATTCACGCAAAACAGTAAATTGGGGGTGTGACACTATTGTTTTATCGACTTCATTCTTTATCATTGCACGCTACGTTATATGCATTCCATGGGCTTTTAAGCTCAACCGCATTTCTATTCATGCGCATGTACATAAGCTATGGTGGAGTGATTGTTTTGGGTTGAGAGATGAGCTGATATAGAGACCATGCCTAATCATCTTAGACTTCAATTGATTTTGTTTCGATATTATTAGACTTGGTTATTATATTTCTATTTTGGAGTTTCCCTTTTTGAATTTATGTATTGTTAAGTTATGTTGACTTGATTTTCATTGTTTATTTAATTAAGACTTCCACTATTTGATTTATGTCCATTGTGTATGCTTTGATATGACACCATACTGTGATACTTCTACCCTTATCGGGTTGAAGTATCACAGTGTGGTGTCATATCAAAGCATTACAATATCAACATAAGTCAACAGCGGAAGTCTTAATTAAATAAATCAAGAAAATTCAAGTCAACATGACTTAACAATACATAAATTCAAGAAGGAAAACTCCAAAATAGAAATATAATAACCAAGTCTAATAATATCGAAACAAAATCAATTGAAGTCTAAAATGACTAGGCATGGTCTCTATATCAGCTCATCTCTCAACCCAAACAATCCCCAGCTCCTAGCTTATGTACCTGCCGCAGGAAAAGAAACATGGTCGAGCTTAAACGCGATGAACGATATAATAATACAATAGCAATAATGAGGAACTGAAGTCAAGATAAGTGCGATAAGCAATGAATGAAGAACAACAATATAGAGTAGGGTAAAAGAAACAAGGAAAGGGTCAGTAATCCACCACGAGCCAACAATACAATACAATACAATCAATAGTAGCAATAGTAGTCCAATATCCAATAGTAACCATTGTATTCGGAAGGGTGACCTCGGAATACCAATACAATAGGAGGGGAGACCTCAAGTAGCCAGTGGAGTGATCAGCTCTCAATATGTGAGGGGGTGTATTGCACACACGCACCACATCACCAATACAGTATATATAACAGTAACAGTATAGTACAAATCTAGGATGCATCCATACGCCCCCTGCAGAACAATAGTGGCCATAACATTAACAGTGAAGCGCGCATAATCAGTACAATATGAGGACGGTGTGGAACATCACTCATCCACACTGGCGTCATGCCATTGGTGCATCAATGACACGGACACGGACATGGAACCCCATGCCTAGTTAATGGCTCGGGTATCAAACTGACAGGTCAAGGAAAAAGGTCCACAGTATACGGTATGTGAGTCAATCATAATCAAAGGTTCATTAACAGTGGTTCAATAATAGAGGGGTCAATAACAGTGGTTCAGTAACAGAGGTTCAATATTAACAGTTCAGTAACAGAGGGGTCAATAGCAAAGGTCAATATCAGAGGTTCAATATCAGAGGTTCATAGCAATGGAATATCATAAGCGAACAAAGTTGAAGGATCAAAAAGTCATGTGAAATCCCTACTGAAAAGGGATAGAATATCTGTACCTTATCCGAAGCAAGCAAAACAAGAAAGT
The DNA here is from genome assembly GCA_910596185.1 of Chrysanthemum makinoi. NCBI lineage: Eukaryota > Viridiplantae > Streptophyta > Magnoliopsida > Asterales > Asteraceae > Chrysanthemum > Chrysanthemum makinoi. The sequence goes on from OU343217.1 coordinate 312,678,894, forward strand.
AAAGTCACGAGATGAATCAATCCCTTCGCCCGGAACCTATATGAATTCGATAACGCTTATTAAGAATCAGATTACTCATTTTAGATGGCATTCCATTTTTAGCAGGTTTCCACTTTTAACAATCTTTCCATTTTAAGTAACTTTCTATTATAAGGTAACTTTCTATTTTAGGCAGGTTTCCATAATTAGTAACTTTAGCCATTAATGATGCATTTAATGTCATATTAGGTTAAAGTGATGAAAATGATGATTTATTATAGTTTAGGGGTGATTTATGACAAGTTACAATAGTTAAGGGTCTAAAGTGTACATATTGCAAAGTATGAGGTCAAATATGTAAATGTTGCAAGTTTAATTATTTTACGACTTTAATCCATTTATTTAACATAATAACGAGCCACCCTCCGTAAGTTTAATTATTGACAAACCAACCTTATATACTTTTATTTAAATTGCAAACCTTATATGAAAGTCCTAATCTAGTCGACAAGCTTATTCCATTTGTGGCCATTCGAAACCCTTATTCCAACCAAGACACACGACACCTATGTCTTATTCGACACTCTTAAATCCATACGAGACTCTTATAACAACTATATGCAACACAAGGTTAGGCCAACATATTCGCATGCATTAACCCTTTTTAATTTGCCACATGAAAATAATATAGATGTATATCATGACCTCTATTACTCATCTTAGCTTATCATTGATTAAATAAAACATGCACGTGGTTGATTTATATACTATACTATCTATTCAATGAAATGATAAAACATATATGTCTTACATGCAATCTACTCACACCCACGACAGAAACTAAATAATCAGTAGCCAAACATTTATGTGGTCGACCAACATGTACTCATTCATTATATATGTGATCCTACTATAACTTCATGTATCTATACCATATTACTACATGTGATGATATTACATGCAATCTACTATACCCACGACAAAATAAAAGAAACAGTAGCTAGGCATTTTTTTATGGTCGTGTGATTAGGGAAGTCAAAACAATTGTTGAGTGGTCAAATATAGTGGCTCAAAACAGATTTAATATATCAAGTGGTCGAATGAAATTTATGCAGTTATGATAGCACGTGACTTTTGACACACCAATTCATGCGACAAGGGAAAAATCAAAACAGAAGTTTATGTGATGAGATAGCATGTTTATATAGTATGAAAACAAAACGCATTGCTGGACATAGCCATGATCAGATTCAGAAAACCAAACCAGGTTCAAAATCAATTCAGGTTGCACATATTCATTCGACATATATGTAGAGTTTTATTTATGATTTCATGTGCTCTTTGCCTCTCTTCCTTGCTTATCTTAGTTACGTTTTATCACTTTATGTAACATGTTTTATAGGCACCAAAAGCATGCGTATGGTAGGCCTAAGCCACGACCAGAATTCAGAAATAAAAGGGAGAAGACGAGGTCATGAAGATTACCTTTGAGACGTGCCAAGGAAGGAAGAAAAACAAGGTTAAAACAGCAAACCGAAACACCCATTTTGTGCTTCTATCCCCACGACCAGCAGCAACTTAACCCCACGACAAAGACCAAGCAATACTCGTACCAAAAACACGACTTCAGCAGCCTTACAAGAAGCCTTCGAACCCTTCCTGGAGCCTTTATGTCGACAGAAAAAATATGGAGGAGGGAAGATTTGTTTTATCATTATGTGATATGTTAAACGTGTAACAAGCATGCCACGACCAGATTGAGAAACTCAAAAAGAATGACGAGACCATGTTGTTACCTGGTAGCGTGTGAAAGGGAAGAAAACAAAGATCAAGAACCAACAATCCAAGCACCTCTTGTGCCCTAGATGTCACTATAGCAGCAGCAAATAACAAGGCCAAGCGATCTTGAACCAAGACCCACGTTTCCAGCCTTACACGAACTTCGTACATCCTTCCTTGGACCTTGCTTTTGTCGACAGAAAGCTGGAGATGGAAGAATAATTTTTGCCGTGACTTTCAATTTGGGAGGCTAGCGTTTATTTGAGAGATAATATGGAACTTTTAAATGTGATAATGAGAGTTGAATGAGGCCTTAATTCCAGGGATTTGGCGTGGGGAGTAGGCCAAACAAAGAGGAATTTTATGAGACCAATTAATGCCTTTTATTTAGTTATCATAATAGTATTGTTACACCTTTTATTTAATTTATCAATATGTATATTAATTAATCCAAGCAACATTTGATGTGTTATATAAGGAATTTTCAAATGATTACTCTTATTTTGATGCTTACCAAGGGATAAATCCTCACCATCTAATTGTGGGGATTAACCTAAGATTTAATATGTCTAAACCTAAGTCCATGTTTTTTCTTTCTTTCTTTCTTCTTTTGTTTTTTTTTTGTTTTTTTGTTTTTTTTTTGTTTTAATTATTCACGTTTTTTGTTATAATCATTTTTTTTTTTAATATTCACATTTAATTTTTTCAAAATTCGCATTTTTTAATATTCACGTTTTCTTTTGTTTGTATGTTTTTTTTATTTCACGTTATTTACTTTTTTTTTAATTCGCGTTTTTTTTTCTTCCTTTTCTTACGTTTTCGTCCGTTTCAATACGTTTTCATCTATTTCTTTTTTTCGTCCGTTTCATAATACCTTTTCCCGATTTTTACGTTTTGTCCGCTTTCATACATTTTTGTCCGTTTCATACGCTTCGCCTCGTTTTCTTACGCTTTTCTTCCATTATCCATAAGTTTTCGTCCGTTTTCATATGTTTTACTTTTCATACATATTCGTCCGCTTTCATACGCTTTCATCCGTTATTAAATGTTTTCGCCGTTTTAAACGTTTCATACGTTTCTGAATATCACAAGTGATATTCTGAATAGTACAAGTGATATTCTGAATAGCACAAGTGATATTCTGAATATCACATAACATCACTTGCGATAACATCACTTGCGATATTCACAGTAACATCACTTGCGATATTCACAGTATCATTTGTGATATTCAATATCACTTGTGATATTCTCAATACCACAAGTGATTTTTGAATATAACAAGTGATTTTCAACTAATGTTTTGTAACATGAAAATCATACTTGATATTCAAAATATCACATGATGATATCAAGAAAATCACAAGTGATATTGATAATATCGCAAAGTGATATTCATACTATCGCAAAGTGATATTCAGAATATCGCAAACTCATATTCAGAATATCATAAAATGATATTCAGAATATCACATAGTGATATTCAAAATATCACAGAGTGATGTTCACAAAATCACAAGTGCTATTCGGAATATCACAACGTGATATTCAGAAAATCACAACATGATATTCAGAAAATCACAAAGTGATATTAACAAAATATCACTTGTGTTTTTCAGAATATCACAAAGTGATATTCAGATAATCACAAGTGATATTTTGAATATCACAGAAATCACTTGTGATAATCAGAAACGTATGAAAACGAATGAAAACTTAAGAAAATGGACGAAAACGTAAGAATACAGACGAATTCGTATGAAAACATGCGAAAACGTATGAAAGAGTAAAAACACGTATGAAAAAGTATGAAAAATGGACGAAAATGAAAGAAAAATGATGAAAACGTAAGAAAACGGATAAGAACGTATGAAATCGAAGAAAAAATAAAAAAAAAAAAAAAGAAAAAAAAAAAAGCGAATTTAAAAAAAAACGTTAATTAAGAAAAAACGTGAATAAGAAAAAAAAAAAAAAAAAAAAAAGTGAATAAAAAAGAAAGACAAAAAGACAAGAAAAAAAACATGGACTTAGGTTTATCTACTAAATCTTAGGTTAATCCCCACCATTAGATCAAACTAGATGGATGGTGGGGATTTGTCCCTTGGTAAGCATGAATTTATGGGTAAGCAAAATAAAGTGTCTCTGTGTTATATATTTTTATTTGTAAGTTAAACTAAGTCTTATTATTCCAAGTGTTCCATGTAACTTGATTATCATAAGTACTTAGCGAAATTTTCGAGTTGGCTTGGTTTTACGGATTTTCCAGTAGGGGTATTATGGTCATTTGAAGCGTTAACGATTTTAGGGCTTTACAATGGTAATACGAATGGGAATTCTAGCACAAATACTAATCAACTTCGTGGGACCCCTGGTAATACTTATACTTTTGGTCAGGTTCCTAACTTTGATAGTCAAGACCAGTTACTAGATTTTTTACAAGCCCAACAACAACTCCTAGCCCAATATGGATCAGCCAATGTTTTGGGCCAGTCCCTGTTACCATCCTCACAACCAGTGCACTCTTTGTTGGGCCCCAGGCCCACTACACCCGGTTTTGGTAGTCCAGCAGGTCAGCCGTCTAATATTCATGGTCAACAGTCCAATGGGTCTTCTCCTGGTCAACAACCTACATCGGCTACCCAAGAGTTGACTCCACAACAACAGGCGTTTCTTGCTCAGTCAGTTTATGGTCAGGAAACGCTTCTTCCACAAGCTTTCAACACTGTGACACTACAAGATCATGCCAATGCAAATTGGAACATGGACACGGGTGCGTCATCACATCTTAACTCCTCTGCTAATAATCTTAGTACTGTTTTTAATTCTTGCATTTATCCATCTATCTTTGTTGGTGATGGGAAATCCATTCCCGTCACCAACACGGGCCCTAGCACTTTGACCACACCTCACAGAACCCTTCACTTAAATAATGTACTCATTACCCCCAATATTGTTAAAAAATTGATTTCTATTCGTCAGTTTGTACGTGATAATAAGTGTACTATTGAGTTTAATGAGTTCGGTTTTTCTGTGAAGTACTACTAGACCCGCAAAATCCTCCTTAGATGTGATAGCATCGGGGACCTCTATCCTGTCACCACCCCTAGTCTTCCTCAAGCCTTTCTTGTTAGTCAAAACACGTGGCACCAACGACTTGGAAATCCAGGAAGTGACGTGTTACGCTCTCTAGTTTCTAGTAATTTCATATATTGTTATAAGACTAAGTCTCCCGTTCTATGTCATGCTTGTCAGCTTGGCAAACACGTGCGACTTCCATTTTCACTTTCAGAAACTATTGTTACTTCTCCTTTTGATATTGTTCATTCTGATTTGTGGACTTCTCCACTTTCGAGTATTACTGGCATTAAATACTATGTTTTTGTTTTTAGACCATTTTTCACATTATTTATGGGTGTATCTGTTACGTAACAAGTCTGACATGTTGTCTAAATTTATTCATTTTCGTGCCTTTGTTAAGAACCATTTTAATTGTGATATGAAATCCTTGCAATGTGATCATGGAGGTAAATTTGACAATAATGCCCTACATCAATTATTTGCTTCCAATGGCATTACCATTTGGTTCTCTTGTCCAAGAACATCTCAACAGAATGGTAAGTCTGAGCGCATGATCCGTACTATTAACAACCTTATCCGAACCCTTTTATTTCAAGCACACCTACCACTAGAGGTGGCAAAATGGGCGGGCCGGGCGGGCACGGGCTACGGGCCAAACGGGCTATGGGCTAAACGGGCGCGGGCTAAACGGGCACGGGTTAAACGGGTACGGGCCAAACGGGCTCATGTTATACAAAACGCTTTTAAAAAGACCCAAAACGACAAAATAAATTCCTCGAACGTAACATCTCATTTATATTTAAAAAATTAAATATAAGTTTTTCTTAAAAAACAATATAATGTTCGAGAAAAACATGTGCCCGTTATGCCCATTTAACTTCCAAATGGGCAATATATGTCCATTTCAAAAAAAAAAGGGGGCCCAAATGTGCCCAAATCTTTAAAAAGTTTACCCATTTAGCCCATTTTTTTAATTTTGGGCACAAATTGCCACCTCTACCTACCACCCACATTTTGGGTTGAAGGCCTCCATATGGCCACCTATCTTTTGAATATCTTACCTTCCACCGCCATAAACAATGAAATCCCTCACACTCGCCTTTATGAAACTACGCCCAACTATACGGATCTTCGTGTCTTTGGCTGTCTTTGCTACCCTCACCTAGATACCAACAACAAACTAGAACCCCGTGCTACGCCCTCTATCTTTCTCGGTTACCCAACAAACCATCGCGGGTATAGGTACCTTGACCTAACATAAATAAAATTATAATATTCTGTCATGTGACCTTTGATGAGACACAATTTCCTTACGGCTCTATGACACCTAATTCCTCGCCCTCTTACACATTTCTTGACACACAACCAAACATAATTCACCAACAATTAATAACTAAGCCATCTACTTCACCCTGGTTCACTCCCACTGCCCAATCCAACCCTACGCCTCTACCAAGCCCAACACTCCAACAACCAGGCCCAGTTGATTCACCCAGCTCACCCTCCACTCCTCAGTCCAATAACAACGTGCAAGCCCAACACCAACCTCCCAATACTCCTAGGCCGAACATTACTCCAACTCACCAACCCGTTTTGACTACAACCTCGTCTCACCCTGCCGGTGTTATTCCACCAACTCAACAACCAAACCCCAATCCTGTGTCAACTCACCCCATGGTCACTCGCTTTCATGTTGGTTCTAACCGCCCTACCCAACATTTTACATTAAATATGTCTACCATTTATCCACTTTCAAAGTCATACACCCATGTGTTTCATGACTCACATTGGTATAGTGCTATGATAGAAGAAGATAATGCATTAATTAAAAATAATACTTAGGTTCTTGTGCCTCGACCATCAGACGCGAACGTTGTTCATTCCATGTGGCTCTTTCGACACAAACATAATGAAGATGGTACTCTTAGCTGCTATAAGGCTCGACTTGTGGCCAATGGCAGTATACAACTTACAGGTATTGATGTGGACGAGACTATTAGCCCGGTTGTTAAACCGGCTACTATACGTACAGTCCTGAGTCTCGCTATTTCTCGACATTGGCCTATTCATCAGCTTGATGTCAAGAATGCATTTCTGCATGGTTTTTTGTTATCAGAGACTGTTTATATGCATCAGTCTCCTGGCTTTCGGGATCCTCGTCATCCCGATCATGTTTGTCTTTTGCAGAGATCTTTATATGGGCTTAAACAGGCTCATAGGGCTTGGTTTCAGAGGTTTGCTGCTTATGCTGCTCGTGTTGGGTTCCACCATAGTCGATGTGACTCCTCACTTTTCATTTATCGACAGGGATCAGATACTTCTTATTTATTGTTATATGTTGATGATATAGTTTTAACTGCATCTTCAGCCACATTGTTACAGCAAGTTATTGTTTCACTCCATGCAAAGTTTTCTATGATGGATCTTGGCACTCTTAATTATTTTTTGGGCATTTCTGTGTCACGTAATACTTCAGGGTTGTTTCTTTCCCAATCGAAGTTTGCTACTGAGGTTCTTGAGCGGGCCAATATGGTTAATTGCAACCCTTGTCGGACTCCGGTTGAAATAGACACCAAACTTGCAGCTGATAGTGATCCTTTTTCTGACCCTACTTTGTATCGTAGTCTTGCAGGTGCTCTACAGTATCTTACTTTCATTAGACTGGATATTTCTTATGCCGTTCAGCAGGTTTGTCTTTTTATGCATGATCCTCGGGAGCTGCATTTTTCTGCTCTTAAGAGGATCTTACGTTATGTTCGGGGAACTTTAGACTATGGATTAGAGCTCTATTCGTCCTCGACATCATCATTGGTTGCCTATTCAGATGCAGATTGGGCTGGTTGTCCGACTACACGCTGGTCTACTTCGGGTTATTGTGTTTTTCTTGGCAACAATCTTCTTTCTTGGTCCTCTAAGCGACAAGTTACACTTTCTTAATCCAGTGCTGAAGCTCAATATAGGGGTGTTGGCAATGCTGTTGCTGAGACTCTCTGGTTATGTAATTTATTACGCGAGCTTTATACACCGCTTTGGACTGCTACGATTGTTTATTGTGATAATGTGAGTGTTGTCTATCTTTCTTCTAATCCCGTGCAGCACCAACGAACGAAGCATATAGAGATTGATATCCATTTTGTTCGTGATTTGGTGGCTACTGGTCATGTGCGTGTTCTTCATGTACCATCCCGATATCAGTATGCGGATATCTTTACCAAAGGATTGGCTACTGCTTTGTTTCATGAGTTTCGCCCGGCTTGAGTGTTCGTTCCTCTCCGCTCAAAAAAATGAGGGTCATAGCGATTTATTATTAGGCCCATTCATAATTAGTGTTGTTTGTATTTGGGTTAATGGCCCACTAAGTATGTAATATATACTCATGATGTACACTGAATATGGTTCATTCAATAATAAACATTCGTAGCTTCACACTAAGAAGCTCATGTTAAGTGTTTAGATTAGATTATGTTTAGTGGTTGGGTTAGTTTATGCAACCTCTTGAAAATGAAGAGTTTTACTTGTTTTGAGTATGTGTGGTAGATGGTTCAATTCTTGTATCTTAATCGGTTAAAAAGGCGAAAACCATGAAGATTTGTGATGATGAAATGAAGAAGTTGAGAGAGAAGTAGATATCGATAGATTACTCAATTAAGTCAACTAACCAATATATATATATATATATATATATATATATATATATATATATATATATATATATATATTTATATATATTTAATATTATAAACTATTTAATATTTCTTCTTTGTTTTGTGAGTAGTTTTTATTTTTTCATTTAAAAATGCTACTCTTGATAATTTGTATTACTAGTAATAACGCCTAATGTCATAATCAATAATTGCAAATTGTTTATAAAAAAGAAACCTGAAACCAAAACATGTGCACCCTATCTATACTACTTATAATAGATGAATGGATATCTCTCCTCATGGTCTTAAAAATTAAGACTTACAACATAAAAAGCCTATTGTACAATACACAATGCACTATTAATGATCTTTCTCATCAATCTTAATTTTAAGACTTACAAGTCTTAAAACTTAATGTACAAAATACAAAGCAATATTAATGTGGTCAAGATATATAACATAGTCAATTAATTAATTGGTCAATAAATTCAATTAATGCAGTTATTAAAACACCCCTTACACAAGAAATACAAATTATCAAGCATATTGTACAACTAAATTAAACACAATTCATGCATTAAATGTCACTAATACAAATAATAAAACACATTATACAAATATTCAAGCCCGAACAGGCAACGGGCCAAATAAGCCCGAGCCCGAACGGGCACGGGCCAAATGGGGTCGAGCCCAAACGGGCACGGGCCAAACGGGCTCGAGCCCGAACGGGCACGGGTTAAACAAAATTCTTGATATTCGTAAATTTATTGTCAAAAAAATATAATAAACAAAAATACATGATTTACCGGAAATTTTTACTTCAGGGTACCGCCGCTGCAACGCGCGGGTACCCTGCTAGTAGTATACAAAGTAACAAAACTATACAAACATCAACAGGTAAGTGTGGACTGTGTATTAGAAATAAAACATACCAAATAATTAAAGAAAAGACTTCTAAAAAAGAAGCAACATAGGAAAAAACAATACAAATACAATAATGTTTTTATTAAAGGACAAATCTTCTAGTATAAAATAATAATATATGGTTTTTATTTGAAGAAAAAATTATATTTACACATATGCCATTGGTAAGATAGTTTAAGAACAAACAATAAAAAAATAGACCATAAAGCAGATGTATCATTAAAATTTGTTAAGATTCAATATAATAAAAAAGATGAATACAATAAAGTTACAAGAAAACAAAAACTTCATGAGCTCTCAATGTGAGTTTACAAATATGTTCTTTTTTTTGTTACTTTGAATTTTATTATGCGTTATAAAATTTTATACTTCATTTGTATCTTTACAAGTTGAATTTTATTATGTGTTTTTCTTTAGCCATATTCATGTTTTCTTTATCTGATTACGAATCACGTTTAATATGTGAAAGCCAATCTAACATGTAATGCAATTCTTACTAAACAATACAATAATAATATTACAACTCAAGACTATCGAACATGTAAAAACACCCTAAACAAAAATCTATCTCAAACCCCGTACGTTCACGGAGATCTAAAACTAGTTATCTTAATACAATCCAGGTTTTCCTCCTAGTGCGAAGCCGTGAGTTCTAGGGGTTTCCCCTCGCGGGTCTCTCCTAGTGGTTCGGGTCCCGGGGCCTGCCCATTGGGATGGTTTAACTCGGAGGTCGGATTTCAAGTGTTGTGCCGTTCTTAAAAAAAATTATCTTAATACAATTAATTTTTAATTAAAAATCACTCTTAATACACTTTTGGTTCTTTTGAAAATTAGTTATCTTTAAACAAGTTAACAAAACACACCATAAACCTTTTTCTCTTTTCTTAAAGACATAATCACATAAAATTTTTGACTCTAATTTGTTTATTTTGAAGATTATCCCAATAGTTCTTTCCAAAACCTTCGGGCCACTTTGCTTTCATGCATACTCGAGATGTGCATGATGAATCACTTCCACACATCAGAACACAGAGAGCATATAGAAAGGGTTTTCAAGTTAGTTTTTTTAACTCTTCCAATCTTCTTGTTTTTATGTCATTGGTTGTTGATGGTTTTGCTTGAATAGCAGAACTTATAAACTTAGTCTCTAGGGTTAGGTAAAACTAATAGCTCACCATGTGTTACACAATTTATCTCAACCAAAACTATAAGTTTTAGTGCTCAAAGTTAGTCTTCTTATAATATCTTTTTATTTATTAGTAGTTTTTTGTAACTAGTTACATTGTGATATTTTTGGGGGATTTGAGGGATATGAAATTTAGAATTTTCTGCCATATACAAAAAAAGAATGTGTTTATCATTATTAGTTTACTGCTATATACAGTTATGTTTGTTGCAAAGTAATGCAAATATATTACATTTACTTCTGTGAGCTTCAGATTATTTCAAGAACATAATCGTTTGCATATAGTAAGCGCTACAACAAGCGTTTCACTACGTTCCCCCAAATTGAACGGGTTAAAACACACAAAATGTAAGAAAACCAACACATAGCTAGAATCCATCAATAAATAATCCGAAAACATGCCAACAACGCATACTTACAAAGCTAGGTTCCAGTGACCATTAACCTCATACTGTAATAAAAGCTAATAAGAAACTAAACTTAACCTAAAGAATTACTCCATTACTACCCACGCTGATAACCTCTTAATCGCCTTTTCTTGAGAACTCCTTTTTCACCTACCATACGGAAATGGAACTTAGCCAGATGCTAAATTAAAAGATACATTACAAAGTACAATAACCGGAAAGATGCATTAATAACCGGCCAAAAGGTTTATCATATCACAATATCTTACTATTTTTTGAGTTTAAATCATCATATTACATGTGCCTTTTGGTCGATCAAAAACAATTATGAAGTCTCATGAATTAAGTACTTAACCAGTTGTATGAGAATGTTTGATATGAGGTGTTTATTTGTGATACAAGCAAACAATAAACATCATGAAAAACTTATTATGTTATAGTATAATCCACATTACTATTGATAATTATGTTTGGAGAAAAATATAAATCGTTAAAACTAATATCAATACTTACTTGAAAATCCAGTGCGTCCTCAATCTTATCGGCGATTCTTTCCATTGTAGGGCGTTCTTTTGAATTGAAACTAATGCACTGATATGCAATATCTATGAACGTATGAAAAGATCTGGTATTGATTTGATCTTTTATTTGGGGATCAATTAACAAGTCTTTTCCGTAGTCATGGTATCGCCGGACAAGATTGAGTAGAGGCTGTGGCTTATCACGTCCAAAGCTTCTTCGATGCCAAGCCGGCATCCCACTCAACATCTCGAACATAACCACACCAAATGAATAGACATCTGATTCTGTGCGGAGGATGCCACTCTCGTGATAAATAGGATCCATGTAATAGTTTGTACCCGCAGCATTGGTATAGAGTTTCGTTTGTTGCTGTTTTGCAGAATCTGATTTTGAGAATCCAAAATCACAAATCTTAGCTTCCAGATTTTCATCCAACAACATGTTACCACTCTTGACGTCTCTGTGTATAACTTTGTGATCCTCCCCAAGACCCGTGTGAAGGTAGTAGAGTCCTTTCGCTGCCCCTAAACAAATCTTGAGGCGTTTCACCCATGTTAGACAACGTCTCCTGGTCTTGTCTTGACGATGATAATCAAGGCTACCATTGTTAGCATACTCATAAACCAATATCATCTCATCACCTTCATCACAGTAACCAACAAAAGGGATGATATTTTGATGGTGGAATCTGGAAATCAACTCAAGTTCGTTACGGAACTCTTTCTTTCCTTGGTGACCTGTCTTATCAAGGCGTTTGATAGCAACTTCATTGTTTGGCCATTGTTCACAGAGTTGTCCTTTGTAGACCACACCGAATCCACCATTTCCGATCCTAGAATTTTTACTGAAGTCACATGTGGCCAATTTGATCTCTTTCAATGGAATTAATAGATCTTCTAGCTTTCGATACTGCTGGCTTCCTATTGTAGTGGTAGAATCAGAAGCTCTGTGCTTCTGTCAATATGAACACAACCATTTTGTTTAAAGAAAAAGATTTAACTATTTGGCTAAGAAGAAATATATAATGCTTTGAGTTCAATGTTTTAAACTTTATGATTGCTAGCTATTTAAATGAAAATACTTACCTGAAAGTACAATGCTTCCTCAATCTTTTTGATGATCCTATTAATTAACGGTCATTCCTTGATGTTGTAACTAAGGCATCTGTACGCAGTTTCTGCAAATGTTTGTAAGGAACGGCCATCAATTTGATCTCTTATATTGGGATCAACTAATTTTTCCATTTCGTTTTCACAATAGTGACGATGGACCAACTTTATAAAATTACGTTTCTCATCATCATCATCATCATCATCATCGTCATCGTCATCGTCATCATCATCATCATCATAGTGACGATGGACCCGCTTTATAAAATTACGTTTCTCATCATCATCATCATCATCATCATCATCTTCACTACGATCATCATCATCATCATCACCATCATCATAATCATCATCACCATCATCATCACCATCACCATCACCATCACCATCATCATCATCACCATCACCATCACCATCACCATCACCATCACCATCACCATCACCATCACCATCACCATCATCATCATCATTGTTTTTTTGCTCATACGCCGTTAACCCACTCAATATTTCAAACATTACCACCCCAAAAGAATACACATCTACTTCGGTATTGACTATATAACTTTCCCTGTAAATTGGATCCATGATTGCCACAAAATGGTCCATTTTAATTTTTTCTGCAAGCGGCCAATAGTTATCACACACTTGAGGCTTATTTCTTGGGACAAATATTGAAAAACCAAATTCACTAATTTTGGCTTCCATATTCTCATCCAGCAATATGTATTCACTCCTGACGTGTCTGTGTACTACAAATCAATTTTCATCCCAAAGACCAGAGTGTAGGCACTTGAGTCCTCTTGCCGCCCCTAGGCAAATCTTGAGGCGTTGTTCCCACGGTATGCAGCGTAGTTTATCTTGGTCTTGGAGATGATCACGAAGGCTACCATTAATAGCATGCTCGAAAATTAGAATCTTATTATCCCCTTCATCACTGTAACCAATGTAAGGAATGATGTTTTCGTGGTGGAATCTGGATACTATATCAATCTCATTATAGAAATTACCAGAAACATCAAAGATTTTAAAGACAACTGTACGGTTTGGCCATCTTTCCGATAGTTCTCCTGTGTAAAGGTCACTATAAATATTAGGTGAGAGAGAACTCTTTTTAAACAATTCCATGGCCAATTTGATCTCCTTGAAAGGAATAGGAAATTCTCTTTGGTTGTGGTATTCACCGCGGCTTCCTTTGAAAGAAATAGCTTCCCGGTTCTGCGAATATAAACCCCTTGAGTATATTGGGTTAATCACTAATCGACCCATCTAAACCCAACTCAACCCACAACGACCCGGTCAACGAAAGTCATCCAAACAAGTCAGACTTTAGAAAGTCAACTAAAGCAGTTAAAGACAGTTACATGACAGTTATGTTATAACTGCCATATCATTGAACCGACACAATGGTTCATTCACACCTTTTCATTCAGTATATATTGTAAACATTTCTGTAAGAACAAGATGATAACAAGATTAATATAAACACTTTTACGTTTCGTTTAATCCCAGCTTTTACTTGGTATAATTGTGATTAACGTTAAGACCATAGATCCGTTGATTAAGGCCAACAATTGGTATCAGAGCGGTTTGGTCTACTAACCAAAATCATCATTTACCATTGCTCGTATAGTTCCAGAATCAAATCAAAGAAAAACAGTTTCGACAAAAATTTCTGCAAATCGATTCGAACACAAAAAATCCAAGACGTCATTTTTTTTGTGTTTCACACTTCTGTCACAACAGGGGTATAATCACAATAGTAATTACTCTCAACCCGGCATCAGAAAAATCGCCAATTTTTTTTTCTTTTTTTATCCGAAACCAATTTTTTCCTTTTTACCCAATCCAATAGGATTAGAAAAAACGAAGAAAATCGTTTTTCATTTGATTCAATTAAAAACTAAACGAGAGTCATCAATTAGGGCACAAATCAAGATTCGAATTAGAACAAACACACGTGTTCTTTAAAGGAATCGAGCCCAGAAGGATCAATTGAGACCCAATTGATTCATTTGCATACTCCAATCATTATACTTCTCACGGATTAGAAAACCCCCAAATCATCCGAAACCCTAGGTTTCAATTGGAGGATAATTAGTGCTCGCGAAGAACACTCATCACCGGAGAAGAAGAAGAGACGGTCAAACACAGCCAAAACCAGGTGGTTAACCATGATCAGTTGAAGAAGGAGAACAAGCAGATTTCTTCCCAAGAGAGAGAGACAGAAGAAACTTGTCTCTGGAAAAGAAAAATATATACGCGTTATATTTTCTATCTCAACAAAAAAGGAGATAAGAAAACAAAGAATAAAGGAAGAGGCGCGTACACATTATGGGCCACAAAAGAAAAAGGATTTTTAGTAGGGCATCGGGTTAGACCATCAACCCCTCCAGGTTCCAAAGATTACAAATACCACCTTTTATTTTACTTTATATATTACCTTTGATATATATTGTTTTATTTTGATAAGTTATCTATTAAAATTAGAATCTTATCATATTTTGGATAGTATAACTAACCTAGTGATTACACTGCTTAGTATACTGATTAGGAATAATTTGTAAGGAATAATTAACCTTAGGTTATTCACTGATTGAATTTATAATCTCTAAGGATAGTTTAAATTTTTTAAAAACTATACCTAGAAATGTTTTACACCCATTTGAGGAAGATAAAACATTAGAGCTCATTTTAAAAAAAATAAGAATTTTTTGAAAAACACACTTCATGTTAAAATTCTTTTTGGAGATTTATTGTCATTATCATTAAGATATGACGAAAGATAGTGGTAAAAAGGAACCTAGTACTAATATTGCAAATAGTACACCCCAATTTCAATGCCCAATCCTAAAGCCCGCGAATTACTCATTATGGGCAATTCGAATGCAAATCATTCTCGAAGCGAATGGTTTATGGGAAACAATAGAGCCGACTGAATCGACTCAACCCGATAAGCAAAAGACAAAACCACTATTACTTTCCTTTATCAAGCCTTACCCGAAGAACAATTACTTCAAATAACAAAGCACAAAACCGCGAAGGACATTTGGAATGCTTTGAAAACTAGAAACGTTGGCGAAGACAGAGTTCAACAAGCAAGATTACAAACTCTCAAATCCAAATTTGAGATGTTATATATGAAGGAAGACGAAACAATCGACACCTTCACCACAAAACTCACAACACTTGTAAACAAAGCCGCTAGTCTAGGACACAAAATAGAAGATGAAACCTTAGTACGGAAATTAGTAAATGTTGTACCCGAAAGGTATCTGCAAATAGTAGCATCTATAGAACAATACTCCAATCTAAGTGAAATGACAATAGCAGAGGCAATTGGAAGACTTAAGACCTACGAAGAAAGGATTAAGTTCAAGAAAGGAAAACAAGTGGACAATCAAGAAAAACTGATGCTCACACGACATGACAATAGAGGGAAAAATTTCAGAGGACGTGGACGTGGAAAATTTAAAGGATGGAGAAACCACGATAAAAATAACCACGGGAAGAAGGATGGAGAAAATTCTCACAATCACTTCAACAAACCAAATATTGATTTTAGCAAAGTAAAATGTTACAAATGCAATAAGACTGGTCATTATGCATCTAAGTGTTATGCAAAACCAAACACTAGTATGCAATCTAATCTTGTCGAGGAGGACTTAGAACCTACCTTACTAATGGCAATATTAGAAGACCCACTTGTAACAAAACTTGAAGATCAAAAGGTCTCGCTACACGAAGAAGATGTAGGATATAAAGAGACAAGTGTCGATAGTCAATGGTATTTAGACAACGGAGCTAGCAACCATATGACTGGGATAAGAGAACACTTTAAAGAGCTAGATGAGAATGTTAGTGGAAAAGTAAGATTCGGAGATGGATCTCACATAGATATTAAGGGAAAAGGTTCAATTCTAATAGAATGAAACAAAGAGTCATATCTCACATCTATTACATTCCCAGCCTGAAAAGCAACTTATTGAGCCTTGGACAATTTACTGAAATTGGTTGTAAAGTTGTAATGGACGATGATGAATTACGACTTTATGACATGGACAACAAAATATTCATGAAAGTCACAAGACAAAGAAACCGTCTATACAAAGCAAGTTTGAAGATAGGCACACCCGTTTGCTTATTAGCAAACTTGAATGACAACACTTGGTTATGGCACGCAAGATTAGGACACCTCAACTTTGAATCACTAAAATCTATGACTCAAAGAGAGTTAGTTCATGGAATACCTGCCATTAAACATACAACACAAATTTGTGATGTCTGCTTAGTTGGTAAACAAAGCAGAGCACCATTTCCCAAGAAAGCAAAAACTAGATCAACCTCACCTTTAGATTTGGTTTATGGAGATTTATGTGGACCAATCACACCACCAACACCATCTGGAAAGAAATACATATTCTTGTTAGTAGACGATTACTCAAGATATATGTGGGCGTATTTCCTAAACACGAAAGATCAAGCATTCGATACTTTCAAGGAATACAAAGAAACAATAGAGAAGGAGCTAAGGACAACATTGAAAATGTTAAGAACTGATCATGGAGGAGAATTCACATCTAACGAATTCACTCAATATTGCAAAGAGAATGGCATAGCACGACAACTAACCGCACCTTACTCACCACAACAAAATGGAGTAGTTGAATGAACGAATAGGACAATTATGTCTACAACGAGATGCATGATGAAAGCAACAAACATGCCACAAAATTTTTGGGCTGAAGCTGTTAGACACGCTATATACATTCTAAATAGCGTTCCTACAAGAGCCCTAGAAGACATCACTTCATATGAAGCAATCAAGAAAAGAAAGCCAAACTTAGAAACTCTAAGAGTTTTTGGCTGCATAGCATAAGCAAAGGTACCATCACAACATCTGACAAAGTTAGATGATAGAAGCAACAAAATGGTCTACATGCATACTCGAGATGTGAATGATGAATCACTTCCACAGATCAGAACACAGAGTTTGAAGGGTTTTCAAGTTAGTTTTTTTTTTACTCTTTCATTCTTCTTGTTTTTATGGCATTGGTTGCTGATGGTTTTGCTTGAATAGTAAAATTTATAAACTAATTAGTCTCTAGGGTTATACTCGTAAAAAACAAATTGGTCACCATGTGTTTCACAATTTATCTCAAACAAAACTATAAGTTTTAGTGCTCAAACTTAGCCTTCTTATATAATATCTTTTTATTTGTTACTAGTTGTATAACTAATTACATTGTGAAATTGTTGGGGGGATTTGAGGGAAACGAATTTAGAATTTTCTGCCATGTTCAAAGAAAGAATGTGTTTATCATTATTAGTTTACTGCTATATACAGTTATGTTTGTTGCAAAGTAATGCAAATATATTACACTTAATTCTGTGAGCTTCAGATTATTTCAAGAACATAATCATTTGTATATAGTAAGCGCTACAACAAGCATTTCATTACGTTCCCCCAAATCGAACAGGTTAAAACGCACAAAATATAACAAAACCAACACATAGCTAGAATCCATCAATAAATAATCCGAAAACATGCCAACAACGCATAATTACAAAGCTAGGTTGGGTGACTAGTAATCTCATACCGTATATAAAAGCTAATTAGATACTAAGCTTACCCTGAAGAATCACTCCATAACTACCCACGCTGATAACCTCTTAATCGCCTTTTCTTGAGAACTCCTTTTTCACCTACCACACGGAAATGGAGCTTAGCCAAAGGTTTATCATATCAGAATATCTTACTATTTTTTTGAGTTTTAATCATCATATTACATGTGCCTTTTGATCGATCAAAAACATTTATGAAGTCTCATGAACCACTTGTATGAGAATGTTTGATAAGACAAGACGTAACCACTTATTCCATAATTAATTTTTGATATGAGGTGTTTATTTGGGATACAAGCAAGCAATAAACATCATGAACAACTTATTATGTTATAGTATAATCCATGTTACTTTTGATAATTTTGTTTGGAGAAACCAGAAATCCTTGAAACTAATATGATCAAGACTTACTTGAAAATCCAGTGCGTCCTCAATCTTATCAGCGATCCTTCCCATTGTAGGGCGTTCTTTTGAATTGAAACTAATGCACTGATATGCAATATCTATGAACGTATGAAAAGATCTGGTATTGATTTGATCTTTTATTTGGGGATCAATTAACAAGTCTTTTCCGTAGTCATAGTATCGCCGGACAAGATTTAGTAGAGGCTGTGGCTTGTCATGTCCAAAGCTTCTTCGATGCCAAGCTGGCATCCCACTCAACATCTCGAACATAACCACACCAAATGAATAGACATCTGATTCAGTGCGGAGGATGCCACTCTCGTGATAAATAGGATCCATGTAATAGTTTGTACCCGCAGCATTGGTATAGAGTTTCGTTTGTTGCTGTTTAGCAGAGTCTGATTTTGACAATCCAAAATCACAAATCTTAGCTTCCAGATTTTCATCCAACAATATGTTACCACTCTTGACGTCTCTGTGTATAACTTTGTGATCCTTCCCAAGACCCGTGTGAAGGTAGTCAAGTCCTTTTGCTGCCCCTAAACAAATCTTGAGGCGTTTCACCCATGTTAGACAACGTCTCCTGGTCTTGTCTTGAAGATGATAATCAAGGCTACCATTGTTAGCATACTCATAAACCAATATCATCTCATCACCTTCATCACAGTAACCAACGAAAGCGATAATATTTTGATGGTGGAATCTGGAAATCAACTGAAGCTCGTTAAGGAACTCTTTCTTTCCTTGGTGACCTGTCTTATCAAGGCGTTTGATAGCAACTTCATGGTTTGGCCATTGCTCAGAGAGTTTTCCTTTGTAGACCACACCGAATCCACCATTTCCGATCCTAGAATTTTCACTGAAGTCACATGTGGCTAGTTTAATCTCTTTTAATGGAATTAATAGATCTTCTAGCTTTTGATACGGCTGGCTTGGTATTGCAGTGGTAACAAAATCAGCTCTATGCTTCTGTCAATATAAACACAACCATTTTGTTGAGAAAAAGATTTAACTATTTGACTAAGAACTAATATATAATGTTTTGAGTTCAATGTTCTAAACTTCATGATTGCTGGCTATTTAAATGAAAATACTTACTTGAAGGTACAATGCTTCCTCAATCTTTCTGATGATCCTATTGATCGACGGCCGTTCCTTGATGTTGTAACTAAGGCATTTATACGCAGTTTCTGCAAATGTTTGTAAGGAACGACCATCAATTTGATCTTTTATGTTGGGATCAATTAATTTATCCATTTCGTTGTTACCGTAGTGACGATGGACCCGTATTATCAGATCAGGTTTCTCACGCTTATTATATTTTCTCTTCAACACCGACCCACTCAAGATTTCAAACATTACCAACCCAAAAGAGTACACGTCTACTTCGGTATTGACTATATAACTTTGCTTGTAAATGGGATCCATGGATGCCTTAAAATTTTCGATTATATCACTATCTGCAAGCTCCCAAATATTATAATCCGACACTTGAGGCTTATTTCTTGGGACAAATATTGACAAACCAAAATTACTAATTTTGGCTTCCATATTCTCATCCAGCAATATGTATTCACTCCTGATGTGTCTGTGTACTACTGATCTATTTTCATCCCAAATACCAGAGTGTAGGCACTTGAGTCCTCTTGCGGCCCCTAGGCAAATCTTGAGGCGTTTTTCCCACGGTATGCAGCGTAGTTTATCTCGGTCTTGGAGATGATCACGAAGGCTACCATTGATAGCATCCTCGTAAATTAGAATCTCATCATATCCGTTATCACAGTAACCAATGTAAGGGATGATGTTTTCGTGGTGGAATTGGGATACTATTTCACGCTCACTATAGAACATATTTCTTAGTGCAGTATTATCAGAAGAACTATACTTTTTAAAGACAATTGCACGGTTTGGCCATCTTTCAGATAGTTCTGCTGTGTAAAGATCACCATAAATATGATGTGGAAGAGAACTCTTTATAAACATTTCCCTGACCAATTCGGACTCCTGGAGACGAATAGCAAATTCTCTTGGGTTTTGATATTTACTACGGTTTCCTTTGACAGAAATAGCTTCCTGGTTCTGCGAATATAAATTGATTGAGTATCCAATAATTTTTTACAACGTCCCCGGTGACTTTATTTTGTGTAAAAGAGTTGTTTCAAAAATATAATGTTTTGAAGTATTTTCTACCTCCATTTATTTCATTTTAATGTTTTAATAACGTATCTGAAAATTTTAATAATAATCAAAGTAGGGAGCAGGGTACCAGATTGGTATCGAACCCGTACCAAATTTGTGGTACCGTATTTTCCCGAGCATGAAAGGGGGTACCGGTAACGACGTATCCTATCGAACAGGATTTGGGTACCATAACCGGTATCAGGAAATTGGTACCTATCCGGTTCTTCCCCTTTTTTTGTGCCGTACACATGCTAACATATGTGAATTTGTTATAATAATGATTGATGACTATGTAAGCTTTACATAGTGACAAGAATTGTAAAAAAATATGCGAGTTACATATTGACATGCTAACATTTGCGAATTAAATAAACTAATGTGCATTCATGCATTCACATAGAATATACATTGAATTTGTGTTTCTACATTCAATTCTAAGCTTTACTTACTAACAAGCATATGTAAAACGTAAAAGAAAAAAGAATAAAATTAAACATACCTCCTTTTTCAATGTTGATGACTGAGATGATTTAAAAATGTAAACTTGGTGATTTGAGTGATTAATAATAGGTTATTGTTTAATATCTAGAAGGATTTATGAAGTATTTATAGTTGTCACAATAGGTTTTTAAGATATTTGGATACTTTCCATATGTTTTTCATAACTATTCTTTGGCATGGAACGGGCCAAATGAGTGTTTGGATATAAGTTGTTTAATTAAAAAACATGACTACTCAAATTTCGGGAATTTTTCGGTACCATATTGTTTTGGTAACGGTACCGTATTAGTGGCCTTGAAATTTTTTTGGCTCGATTCATGGTACCGGTCCCATATCGTGTATCGGTGCCGTTTCGGTTCAGCGGGATTCGGATACAAATGCTTATCCCATCAAAGATATGTATTACATGAAGTTATTTGTGTCTCGATTGTAATAGCGAGTCAGCGAGCGTGTGCGGCGAAAAAACAATTAAATGGACAAGTTCTGTTACCCAAACCTTGATACTAACACTGATCGGATACTAGTCAAAATTTTATGTCAAATTCAGGTTTTGGCTTAAACTCAAACTCAAGTTCTTGGGTCGAAATTCGAATTTTTACATTCAAATTTTTTTCTTTCTTTTTGCAAAGGTAAGTTTATATTAACTTCCAAGAATTTATACAAAACATAAGTATAACAAAGCTGAATTGGACATTTCCAATATTGATACAACAACAGGAAACATACTATATCCAATATCAGACAATACACAAAAGAACTCTGAAAAAAGCTATATCTATGCCAAGCATTTTCAAACACAGAGAATTAAACTCCACTGAAGAAACCAAGCTTCTTCAATCTCCATTTACTTTAATAGGCACCATACCATCTAGCTACATTTCTAATTCTCCTTCCACCAAGACCACTCATCCTGCATGTTGCCCAGCGGGGTTCTAACAACCGAACACAAATAAGTATAACGAAAAGCAAACACAATATGATTCAAACGATTTTGTATTATGAATCAAAGTATTTGATTTTTCTGAGTTTTGTACAATTTTGATGATTTTCTAAACATAACTATCAAGCCTATATATACTATTATGAATGAAGCGACATATCCCTTCCTTGTGTTTGCAGCTTTTCACGAATCGATGTGATGCTTGGGTTTGTGCCGTTTCACCCAAAATAACCATTTTACAGTTTTAAGGTTTAAGATAAACCTATTCGGTCCTTGTGTGTTCCATAATGTACATGTAGCCCCTTCTACTTTAGTTTGGGACGAGATCAGTCTAACATTCACACCCCTAATCTCGTTCCTAATCCTTTCAGATCTTTTACGCCCAATAGCTCTCTCATTTCAGCGAACTTGGTCCTTGCTAATGCCTTGGTAAGTATGTCCGCCTTTTGTAAGTCTCCACTTATGTGCTCGACTTCGATTTGATTCTTTTCAACACATTCTCTAATAAATTGGTAACGTATATCAATGTGTTTGCTTCTACCATGAAACACGGGGTTCTTCATAAGTGCTATAACCGATTTTTTGTCGACTCTGATCGTAATTTTTTCTTCTTCCCAGCCTGTGAATGCATTCAATAGTCTTTGTAGCCATAATGCTTGACAAGCTCCTACTGTTGCTGCCATAAATTTTGACTCACATGATGATAATGCAACAGTTGGTTGTTTTTGAGAATTCCATCTTATGGGTGAGTTCCCATGGTAAAATATGATCCCTGTTGTTCCTTTGCCTTCTTTTATGTTGATACCATAACCATCTGTCACTATATCTAAGTAACTTGCATCCTCCTTTCTTGTGGTAAGTTATACCAAAGTTTGAAGTGCCTTTGATATCACGTAACACTTGTCTAATTGCCTTCATATGTTGCTCCCTTGGTTCTTGCATGAGCCAGCTTAACAAGCCAACTGAGTAACTGAGGTCTGGCCTTGTATGAAGTAGATACCTCAAACATCCAATTAGAATTCTGTATTCTGTAGCATCAACTAGTTCTCCTCCTTCTGTCTTTATTAGCTTTGTTCCTGGGTCCATGGGAATCTTGGTTTCGTTGCAATCTTCCATTCTTGCTTCTTTAAGAATCTTGTTGGAATATTCTGATTGCTTTATTGAGATTTCATCTCCTGTTTGAGTAACCTCTATTCCCAAGTAGTAGGCTAATAAGCCTAAGTCACTCATCTCAAACTTTTCTTCTATTTTTGACTTAAATTTTTGAAGGTCTTTCTTGTTGCTTCCAGTAACTATTAGATTGTCCACATAAACTCCAACAAGAAACATAGAGTCTTTACTTATCCTTGTATAGATTGCTTGTTCCAATGTGCATTTCTTGAAACCTAGTGATTTCAAGGTTTGATCTAACTTCATGTTCCAAGCACGTGGTGCTTGCTTCAACCCATAAAGTGCTTTATCAAGTCTATACACTTTATTTTCATTTCCTGGTTTCTTGAATCCTTCTGGTTGTGCGACGTATACTTCTTCTTTAAGTTCGCTATGTAAAAAATGCTGATTTTACATCTAAGTGGTGAACTTCCCATCCATGATAAGCTGATAATGCAAGAATTAACCTAACTGTTTTCATTCTTGCTACAGGAGCAAAGACTTCATCGTAGTGTATTCCATGCTCTTGTACGTATCCTTTTGCCACTAAACGAGCCTTGTGTTTTATAATTCTTCCATCTGCATCTCGTTTAGTTTTAAATACCCATTTTAGACCAATAGCCTTCTGATTGTCTGGTAGGGTGGCTAGCTTCCATGTCTTGTTTTTGTTGATTGAGTCAATTTCTATCTGCTTTGCATGAATCCACTTCTTATCTTGTGCGGCTTCCTTATAATTTCTAGGTTCTTCCTCTAATAGCATTAGTTCATCAGTTTGCACTCTTGGTTCACGATCATATATGTTAGATAGGTTTCTATATCCTTGAACTAGAGTATGATCATATGGTCTTAATGAACTTGCTGTAGATGATGTGTATCTGGTAGATTCTTCTGAGTTTGGTTCATAGGTATATGGTGCAGGTGTTGATGGATTGTACATTTGTTCAATCTCATCATTAGATATATCACTATGAGTGTTATTTTGCGTGGGACTTAGTGCACTATCTTCATTGTTTCTTTCGGAATCCTGAGTGATCACTTCATCAAAGATCCTTGTTTGGTTTTCACTTATAATGAAATCCCTCCATTCTGCTTCATTTTGATTGATATTATCTAAATAACTTTTCCAGTCCCATCCTTCATTCTCCTTGAATCTTACATCTCTACTTACAACCATAACCTTATTTACAGGATCAAATAACCGATAAGCCTTTGATCCTGGTTCACTTCCAAGGTAAACAAATTCCTTGCTTCTATTATCTAATTTCTTTAAATGTGGTTTGGTTACCTTTGCATAGGCTTTGCATCCAAAAACTCTAAGGTGTTTCATATTTGGTTTTCTACCCTTTAAGGTTTCATAAGGTGTAGAACTCTATTTAAGACATATACTACATGTCTAATAGCTTCAGCCCAAAAATTTTGTGGCATATGCATAGCCTTTAACATACTCCTTGTCGTGCTCATTACAGACCTATTCCTTCTCTCTACAATACCATTTTGTTGTGGAGAGTATGGTGTCAAGTTTCCTAAGTATGCCATTCTCCTTACAATTACATGTGAATTCTCTTGATGTGAATTCACCTCCTCTATCTGTCCTAAAAGCCTTTATCTTTTTCCCGAACTCATTTTCCACCTTTAACTTAAATTCCTTAAAGGTCTCAAACGCTTCATCCTTTGATTTTAAGAAGTATACCCACATGTATCTAGTACAATCGTCTACTAGCAAAAACATGTACTTCTTTCCTGATTCAGTCTCTAGGGAAATAGGTCCACATAAATCTCCAAATACTAAGTTTAAAGGTCCTAAAGACTTAGTATTTGTTTGGTTTGGAAATGGAGCTCTACTGTGCTTTCCTAGTAAGCATGCATTGCATACTTGACTCTTGTGATTAATACTGGGCATCCCTTCTACTAATTTCTTCTTAGTCATTTGTTTGATTGAATCGAAGTTCAAATGACCCAACCTAGCATGCCAAAGCCACGCATGGTTTTCTAAATTAGTCAATAAACACATAGGCATACCAACTTTCAAGTTGATCTTGTAAAGTCGGTTTCTTGATCTCTCAACTCTCATAAGGAGTTTTTGATCCTGACCATATAGCAATAGTATGTTGTTTTGCATAATGATCTTACAGCCATTCTCTGTTAATTGTCCTAGGCTCAATATATTGCTATTTTGGCTGGGAATGTAATAGACATTAGGAATCACTCTTTGTTCCTTGTTTTTACATTCCACCAGTATAGAACCTTTACCCTTAATCTCTACATATGACCCATCACCAAAACGGACTCTTCTTGAAATTTTCTCATAAATTTCCTTAAAGTGTGTACTAACTCCGGTCATATGGTTGCTAGCACCATTATCTAAGTACCATAAGCTTTTATCTGAACTTATGTACTTCTTGGGTTCAATCTCTTTTTCATTTAAGAAGATTTTCTCACCCTTATCTCCTTTTCCATCAACTACCATCAAGAGCGTTGGCTCCATATCTTCTTGGACCAAATTAGATTGCTCTTATCTTTTATCCTTTTGTTTGCAGTTTCTCCTAAAGTATCCCAGCTTGTTACAATTATAACATTTTACCTTACTTAAGTCCTTCATACCTTTCTGAAAATTGTTTTTCTTGAACTTGTGTGAAGGTTTCTTATCATTGTTGAATTGCCTGGGTTTTTCGTCTTGTTTATTATCCTCAGATGATATAAACTTCTCTTGTCCACCATTTCTATAACTTGAACTATTGTCATAGTTTGTCAACAGAAGTTTATCCTGATTGTCACTAGGGTTTCCATTAAAGAGGTTTACTCTTTCCTCAAAGGCTTTTAGCCTTCCAATTGTCTCATCTAGGGTTGTGTTTTCTAGATCAAAAAATTGTTCTATGGCTGCCACAATTTGTATAAACCTTTTGGGTACAGAACTTAAAAGTTTTTGTACTAAGGTTTGTTGATCAAATGTTGATCCTAAGCCACTAACCCTTGTGACAGTACTATTGAGTTTTGCTGAAAAAACATCAATACTGTCATCTTCTTTCATTTTTAACATCTCAAATTCTGTTTTGAGAGTTTGTAGTCGTGTCTTTTGCACTCTGTCTACGCCTACGTTCCTAGTTTGTAGTGCTTCCCAAATTTATTTTGCATTCTTACAACTAGCCACTTGTAAAATCATATCCTCTGGTAATGCCTGATACAGATATGCAGTTGTAGTCATATCTTTCTTTGTATCCAGTTGTGCATCAGGTTCTATTATTTCCCACGGCCCATTTGCTTTTAGTATGGTTTTTATACGAAGAGCCCATACTGTATAATTTGTAGGTTTTAAAACGGGATATTAAAATTGCGAAAATGATGTAACCTCTTTGTAAATTACAATATCCTTGTCTTTGTCTCCGGTCATTATGACTGAAAACTATTCCTAACTCTAACAGGGGATTTAAAGTAGGAATCTAGAAAATCTTATAAATTCAAATAGGAATCAAACAATAAATTCTAATCTTATTTACGTTTAATAGGACTAGAAAAGTAAAAGAAATTCAAATTTTAGTTTAGAATATAAAACCCGAATTTGATGATTCCTTTGCGATATGATTTTCGAACCGGTAGGAACACCCGAGTGTGTTCTCTTCCTCCCTTGTACAATCAACCAAACGCCCCCTTGGTGTCTCTTCCTTTTCTCCTTATTTGTTCGAACCAGAAAGCAAAAAAAACTCCTTCCCTTTGTTTTTTTCCCCCGAAACAGTAAACAAAAAATGTTCCTCTTCCTTTTTTACTTTTTCGAACCAATCAAAACACCAAAACAATGTTTCTTGTTTCTTCTGCCCTTATTTCTTCGAACCAGCACAGAAACAAAAACACCAAATATTTCTCTTTTTCGCCCTTATTCTATTCGTCAAGAACACTGTTCTTCGCCTTGTTTCTGCCCGAACCAAACAGCAGTCTTGCTGTGTTTCTTTGGTTCCAAAGTTTATATGCAGAAAACTCGACCCCTAATTGCTTCTTCCTTCTTTTCTTGATGAATCTGAAGGTTGGCTCTGATACCAATTTGTTGCCCAGCGGGGTTCTAACAACCGAACACAAATAAGTATAACGAAAAGTAAACACAATATGATTCAAACGATTTTGTATTATGAATCAAAGTATTTGTTTTTTCTGATTTTTGTACAATTCTGATGATTTTCTTAACATAACTATCAAGCCTATATATACTAGTATGAATGAAGCGACATATCCCTTCCTTGTGTCTGCAGCTTTTCACGAATCGATGTGATGCTTGGGTTTGTGCCATTTCACCCAAAATAACCGTTTTATAGTTTTTAGGTTTAAGATAAACCTATTCGATCCTTGTGTGTTCCATAATGTACATGTAGCCCCTTCTACTTTAGTTTGGGACGAGATTAGTCTAACACTACAACCACAGTGATTATAGTAGAATAGAAGAATGGCATCACTAGGAACTCATATCCCTTCCAATCAAGGGCTATGCCAAGCAACATATATTTTCATCTCTATAAAATATCTTCAATTGCTAGGGAACACTCACCTTAAGGGGAAGCACACCCATTACCTCCTTGACAGTGTATTGAGGAGACCAATAAGGATCATCTTTCATTCCTCTCTATTCCCCTCATCATACACCATCCTCCCAAGTCATTTACCATTCACAAATAGAAGATCCTACTTTATGGTACATTCATTCTGTTAAGACCTCTTACTTAGCCAAACATAGCTGTCCAATTCCCCCCAAGGCCAAATTGGAACAATCTATGAGGTTACCATAGGGACAGTCCTACAGTTAGAACTCCAAGATACAAGGTCTCTTCTATTTGAATGGCCTGCAAACAAGATAACAACAAATTTTTTTAACAAAGGCTGTTGTAATCCAAAAATCCAAACACCCCTTTAACCTCAGGGGAAAACATATTATCATTCCTCAATGCCCATAAAACCTCAGCATTCATTTCACCACTACCCTTATGCAATCTCTATATAAGAAGCATTAAAATATACTAATCATGTTCCTTTAAACCTTAATTTCACATCCCACTCATGAGCAATCCTGATTACAACCTTAGAATTTCTCACTTGCAGGCTCAGAAGTTGTAGCTTTATTCCATCAATAATCAATTTGAATAAGTAGTTTGCATCTTTTTTTTTCACCAGTAAAAATCCTCCCATTTCTTTATTTCCAAATGGTATACACCGTTGCTCCAAAACTGATCCTTCTTAACACACTTCCAATTGAATTTTTGCATTTCATATTTCCAATTTCATTCACAATATCATTCCAGTATGTAGCATGCACCTTTAACCTTAGTTTTTGCAATAAATTCTTCCAAACCTTCTCAGTGTATTCACATCTAAAGAATAGGTGGTCATGGGAATCTTTTCATTTCAAACACAGAGGGCAAGACATCTGTTGGTTATTCCAATTTTCCATTCTGTCCTGGGTAAGTAATCTTCCCATCGCTGCAATCCAAAGGGCAAAAGCATGTCTTGGTAAGCATTGACTAAACCAAATCACTTTCCACTAATCAACCTTTTCTCTTTCTCCCTCATGTCTTCCCAAACATCTTTAATAGAAAATTTCACTTCTTTCCAACTATTAGTTCTCCATTTTGCTTTCATCACTTTTATCATGTCTGATATTGGGCACACTAAGATTGAAAACATTAGGGACCATGTCAGCCCAATAATCTGGCCATTTCCACTTATTATCCACACTCATGTCAGCCACAGTGTTGTCATTTTGAAATCTAGCATCATACACATTTCTGTAACTAATAAACTGATTCAAATTCTCCGTGCTATTCCAATTGTCATGCCATATAGAAGTGCAATTCCCATTTCCTATGTGATGAATTGCCTTACTTTATCTCTCAAGCCCAAAAAAGCTTTCCATGTACAAGTGTCTTGACTTTCCTCTTCCACTTCCCAAATACTGTTATCTTTCAATTTTACACAGTTTATCCATTTAACCTATAAACTGTCTTTCTAAGTAGCTATATTCCAAATTTGCTACATTAACAGCACTTCATTCCATTGACTAATAGATTTTAACCCCAATCCACCTTCACTTTTAGGATAACACAGATTATGCCAAGAAACTTTTGACTTTCCCCTTCCACTTAAGCTCTGATTCCATAAGAAAGATTTAAAGGCCCTTTTAATGTCTTTAGCCACTGTTTTTGGAAGAAGAAACACAGTAGCCCAGTAGGTGTGCATAGATGCTAGAACAGAGGCAATGAGCTGCAATCTTCCAGCATTTGAGAGGGTATTATTTTTCCAATCCAAAACTTTTCCTTTAACTTTGTCCAAAAGAGGCTTGCAATCATTAATACTCAACGTTTTAGCAACTAATGACACCCCTAAGTATTTAACTGGAAACTTCCTCACTTGAAATGGTTAAATGTTATGGATCTTAGTCTTTCACTACACTCAACATTACTAAAGAAAATAGTGCTTTTCCTAATATTTGGTTTTAACCCAGATATACTGCTAAAATCTTGTAAAGCCTCCTTAATTACCATGACAAAATGTAAATCCCCGTGGCTTAAAACCAAAAGGTCATCAACAAATGACAGATGAGTAATAGTCAAATCCTTGCAGCCAACTTAAAGTTCTTATCCTTCTCTAATTTATTAGCCATGATCAAAGAAAATACTTCCATGACCAGGGTGAATAAGTAAGGGGATATAGGGTCCCCTTGCCTTAAACCCCTTTCACTTTTGAAGAATCCCACGCTATCCCCATTCAGGCTAATAGAAAAAGTAGCAGATCTCACACAAGTCATAATCCAGTTCATCATTTTAGAGTGAAACCCAAAGTTGGTCAAGGTACACTGTAGGAAATCCCAGTCAACTGTATTATATGCTTTTGCTATGTCAATCTTGAGAGCACACTTTTAGGGCCATTTTTCCTGTTATAACCTTTTAGCAGTTCCTTAGTAATTAGAAGGTTATCTTGAATGAGCCTCCCAGGAATGAAGGCACTTTGGTTAAGGTTACAAGTTTATGAAGTCCACCCTTTATTCTGTTAGTTAAAATCTTACTAATCACTTTATATATGATATTGCAACAAGATATGGGTCAGAACTCTGACACTTTTGAGGGCTGTTGTATTTTTAGGAACTAGAGTAATCACTGTTGCATTGATTTCCTTTAGCAGTTTCCTAGAGACGAAGAATTCTTTAATAGCTGCACACACATAAGTACCAATAACATCCCATGATTTCTTAAAAAACACAACAGAGTACCCATCATGTCCAGGGGCTTTGATATCACCAATCTCAAAAACTGCTTCCTTTATTTCTCTATCATTCACCTCTTTAATCATGTCTAAGGCTTGAGATTCAGTAAGCTTTGATGAAATAGCTCCTTCATATTATCCATCTCATTCACATTATATTTTTTGCCTAGAAAACCCTTAAAATGCTCAACAAATTTCTCCGCAACATTGTCACCTTCAAATATGTTCCCTTGCTCATCACAAATACTCATAACTCTATTAATATGCTTCCTACCTTTCACCACTTTATGAAAATAGTTGCTATTTTTATCACCTTTAGTTATCCAATCAATCTTAGCCATTTGTAACAGTAACTTCTCCTGTCTGTAAGTGTCCTCAGGGACTGAGATGAGGGAAGTCACCCTCATCCTTTGTACTTCAATGTTTTTGGTGTAATGCATTTTACCAAGGTGAAAAATCCCTTTTACCCAAAAAAACTAACTTCTCCTCATCTTCAACATCCTCTAAATATTTTTCTAAGAAGTTAGCTTCATTGGCTTTAATCACAGGGTCATAAGGAGACTTATCAACTTCAATTTGGGCTATTTTAAGCTCCTTTTTAATCTGCTTAACATGCTCAAACAGATTCCCATTCTTCCTACTAAGCTTCTTCAAATGATATTTCATATTCTTAAGATTCTTAACAAGTCTATACATAGCAACACCATTGTCCTTAATATTCCATTCCTCTTAACTATATCTATGAATTCAGGCTTATCAACCACAGAATTGGCAAATCTAAAAGGTCTATCCCCTTGAAACTTTTATTTAGACCCCCTTATATAGACCCTCTAAGAAAAACAACTTTCTAGACCCCCTAACTTTGCAAATCTAAAAGGTCTACTTTCCACTACTACAAAAACAACTTTTTAGACCCCCTTATATAGACCCTCTAAGAAAAACGCAAGTCTAAATGTCTACTTTCCCCTTGAAACTTTCATTTAGACCAGTGAAAATAAAAGAAATCGGTCTATATAACTTTTTCATATTTAGACCGGTGCTTTTATAAAGAACCAGTCTAAAAGTGAGTCATTTAGACCGGTGCGTTTCATATCAACCAGTCTATATGTTAAAATCATTTAGACCGGTTACAATAATTTACACCGGTCTAAATTAATTTTTTAAAAGAAAGTGCCAACGGCTACAAAACCTTTAATATACACATAACAACTTCATTTTTCCCAATTAATTCACTCGAAAAATATCAAAAATATCCTTATGGTTACTAAGTTTTTCTACAGTAACTACAACTAAAAGGTATGAATCACTTCTTATATATTTACATCAATACTAACTAACATTTTTAGGATAATTTATGTAATCTTTTCTATAAAAATTTTATACTTGTAATAATCACTACTTGTGTGTTTATGTATAAATGAAATATAACATGAATTTTTTTCTATTTGTATAGGAACGTTTGTGTAAATCAGCCTTGTATGGTTACCGAAATGCATTGTTACGTTGATTAGCTAGTGGAAGTGAGTTATTTTTAAATTTACAAAATCAATTATTTTATGTAACATTCATGTAGTATAAATTTATTGCAACTCATGCGCCATTAGTATGATTCCCTTCCGAAAATAACCTAACATAGGTTAATTTCGGATTGTCCCCTTTTGGGATTGCTTTTTGAATACTTTGTCTTATTTAGTATGTGAATGTGTATTATCATATTGAGTATAGTTTAAGATTGATCGTAGTATATGGATGTACCTGATAGAACATGCTACCATCGAATACTTGGAATATTTGTCTCATTTCCTAAAAGCTGCCGAAGATGATTGGGTGAAGAAAGGAAAATCAAGAGTTCATTGTCCTTGTAAAAATTGTTTGAATTGGAAGTGTTACACCGATTTGAAAACTATTAAAAGCCATCTTATAGAAAAAAGGTTTATGTAAAGTTATACCCTTGTTAGGATTTTCATGAAGAAGTCAAAGCTAAAAGTAACACGTCTGTTTCCAATTGTAATGTCGAACATAACAATTATTGTACAATAATGATCGTTTAAATGAGATGTTACATAATTTGGAGGATAATGTTGCTGAAAAAAAGCAAAATCAATTTCAACAATTGCTTGTCGAATCAGAAACACCATATCTGCTGTTTATAGACTCATGAACGTTAAAGCAGTTAATGGTTGGAGTGACACATGTTTCACAACTCTGCTAGAAGCGTTACATGAAAAGTTCCCAAAAGCCAAGCTGCATGTTTCAATAAATCTGAGAGTATAGAAGATTACACTAGATTCTGATAGACAAGTTTTATGCCGCTGCTCATTCCTACTTAATAATATAGAGGTTGTTTGCTTAATTGTTTAGGCTTGTTTTTTTCAATTGCTAATTCTCATCATATTAAATTGTAGAGCAACCGACTGCAAAGCACCTCACATGCCGGTTATTATGTCATGAGATGGATGTTTGATTTTGTGAATACTCACCAGCTTCACCCCCCCAAAACAGTACATATCCATTAGCTCTTTTCTGACTTTATCTCTTTCTATATTAGTTACATATAATATCTATGTATTTTTATACATTTTAAATATTGATCCCATGGATGTATCGACGCCTTGACTTGTTAAAAAAGAAATCAACCAAACCATCGAGCAGTGGCATACCGTGTGTCCTATTTGATTATTGATGAAGTGATTGTTCTTGGAATTGGATTAATGCTTATTAGATAAACATTATCAGCTCTCGTGTGCTTTTGTTGAGGCTGTTAGGATTGGTCTTTTGTTTAAATGATGTCTAGAATTCTGATTACTTTTAAACTATGTATGGATTTCTGTTTAAATTAGGATGTATGGATTTCTATTTAAATTTGCAGCTTACTTGAGTTTGCTTCTTAAAGTTTTGTGTTACAGGGTTTGCTTATTATGTGCTTATTGTTGAGAATAAAACTGCTTGTTCCAGTTTTTTTTGGTCTGATAATACATATTTAGACCGGTGGTAATGAACCCAACAGGTTTAAATAACATGTATTTTTAGACCCGTGAACATGTCTTTTAGACCGGTTTGTTACCGGTCTAAATAATAGGTCTTTTAGACCGGTGCTTCCACCGGTCTATATAAGCAAAACTCTTTTGGACCTCCCCTCATTTAAACCCGCGGAGTAATGTTTTTTTTTGTAGTAGTGATATTATTTGGTTTCCCGAGCTGTGATCTATCCGAAAACAAAGTATATAATGGGATCCGTTCTAGTGTTTACCGAAACATACAAGCTAAAAATTCATGAAAACTTCAAATCAATGATCTTAAAAGATCCATTGAAGCTACATTTTAAAGATGAAGAGAGATAAAAAGGAAAGTGAATTTCAAGATGAAAGAAAGAGTGGAATCTTAAGAAATTTAAATTCTTTCAATACTTATACTTGAGGATATGACATGTTTTTAATCTCACAAGAAAACTTCAGATTTCAGAATTTGAAAAACATGAATTTTTGAATTTTTGACTTGATTAGGGGAAATATGCTTATTACATTTCATTCACAGACCACTCTTTATGCACTTGATATGCTTAGGATTATAGGCCGAAAGGATTCATTTTCATGTCCGGTATATATAACACATGTTATATGAATTATGGTTATCTGTCAAATCCCATAAGAACTCCGGTTTTCCTTTAAAACCGCCACACTTTTGAAAAATTTCAAACAAAACGGCTAGTAAACCACGATACAGCCGTGCTTTTGTTAAAGTACGGTGTACTTTTATGCAAAAAAGTTTACACAGGACTAAAATCTTTTTCGTTATGACAAAAAAAAATACGTATCTTAACATATATGATTAGATGAGATTATTAGAGTGTAAATGTGTGCTTATTACTTATATAACTAACCTATTAATGTTTCATTTGATGTTTTTGCAATTTTTAGCCTTTTTAGCCATGGATCCAAATCTAGGGAAGATGTTAGCTAAGGGGAATGATAACCACTGTGGTTGGATTGATGAGTCAATAGAAAGTGAAGGCGAATGGGATGCTGCTGAGTTAGACATAGCAGACAGTGGAATGTGAAATGAACAAAGGGTTCATACCTTTAGTAAAATGGAAACGGAGGAATGTAGCTTGAAATTCATTACCCCTTGTTTTGTGGAAGAATTATATGCTTTTGATGCTATTACTGACCTTGATGACAGCAAAAACTTGTTATCTAACGATTTTATCATCAAGCATGGGTTAGACAGTGAAGAAAAGAAGGATGGTAGTAAGATCGTTACAAATAAATTGTTAGTGAATTTGAATGGAGAGTTGTTCTTGGTTGAGTTTTATGTCAATCCAGAGGAAAATGACTGTGAACCCAATGTTATTTTTAGGAGGCCTTTCCTAAAACTTGCCAGGAGTGTAGTTGACATTGCCAATGGCTTGTTAACAATTGGCATGATGCTAGTGTGCTCGATGAAGATTTTGGCAACCTGGATGCTTTACTTTCAGAAATCATTAAGGAAGATTTACTACCACTTTTAGACCATGAAACCAAAAATGACACACCCCAGTTCGTGTGTAAAATGGGAAAGAGCAAATGCCTCAAAAACAAACCACAGCCCCTATACCAAATGAAGTATGGAGATGAAGGTCCTTCATTGACCATAGACCGTCCAATAACCCGAGAAGAGTTAACTAAAGAAGAAATGGAGGCGGATGTTTATGCTAGGATTCTTTTGTTGTATGAAAAGAGACCCATCATTGAAACTCTCAAAAACGCAGATAAGCACAAAAAGATCCTTGATAGCATTCTAATGGATATACTAAAGTTGGAAGGAGATGTTGAAAACGAAAATGAGGAAGCCGCTGTAGAACATGTAGTTAGGGGGCATAAGGTGCTAAGGGAGAAGGAGGATCCCGGTTGTTTTATGTTGCCTATTCGTCTCGAAGGTAATCTCACCTTCTATGCTATAGCGGATACAGGTTCCAACATTAACATGATGCCCTACAGAATTTATGAGTTGCTAGAAAGCGGAAAAGTGAAACCTAAGATTGATAAGATCCGTATGCTTGATAGCTCTAATTCCGAGACTATGGGACGCTTGTTGGATGTACTTTGTCAAGTTACTACCCATACCATATTGGCGGATTTTCTTTTGCTAGACGTTCCTATTGATAAGGATGTTCCACTAGTTGTGGGAAGGAGTTTTATCTACACCATAGGGTCTATTCTTGACACTAGGAAGAAGAGAATTTCGACCTATGATGGTGATGTTCACCACCACTTTGAGATAGCTAAGATTAAGAAGAGAAAAGAGGAGGAAAGCGATAGTGAAAGTGATGAGGAGTATTCTCCACAAAGAGATGAAAGTGTAAAGCATATTTATGGTCCTATGCGTCTTAAGTACTATGATTGTATCCTATGGATCGTGCTCTAGCTGAGCAAGATTATCTTAACCCTTTTCGTAATGTTTGTGCTTGGAAGAAGGTCACTGCTTTACTGGATCTTTGCCCGTATCAATTAAAAATATTGATTGGATACCCAATTACACAGGAAAAGACAAAAAAGAAGAGGCGGACAGAAAGTGGCATGTTAACATTAAGATTGTTGACCCATACGGGGTTGGGTACGAAAGAGGTTTTGAAACTAGGAACACCCAAAGAAAACCTTCAGGATCCTACAAATTGAGTGACATCATGTCACCATTGTTCTTCAATGCCTGAAACACCAAACAATGAAAAATGGAGTTGAAACAATACTCCAGGTTTTAGTTTTTATTTTCTATGTTTATTCTATCTTTTGAATAAAACTGTATCTCAAAATGATGTTTGATGAAGTTGATGCATGTTTATATGAGTTATGAACGAATGTTTATTATGATGTTGAGTTGTTTAGCATAATTGTAGTTAACATTTGTATCATTTTCTAGTTACTTATATCAGACTGTTTAGAAAATTGCAGAAAAGCACGCCGACCTTATAGCTAAGATCGCCGCTCTTTTTCGCGAGTGAACAATTATAAAACTTAAACGACTGTCATTTTCAAAAAATAATAGAACAAATATTAAAACACACTAACGAGAAACTGACTTTTTTTTTTCTTCAAAAGTTTTCACAAAATCATCTCTAAAGTCAAAATCTTGTAAGCAAATCGAAATGAGGGTAAGCCTATTTAATCTTTTTCATAATTTTATTAGGGTTTTAAAGATCAAAATTCTAGGGTTTTGTCGAAATGACCGAATTATGGTAAATTCTATTTGTTTACTTGATAATATGCCTATGATTAATGATTCCCCCATGTTTATTTTACATTTCTTTAGATCATTAGAACTTAGGGTTTATACCTAAAGTTTAGAACACCGTTTGAGCATAATGTGTTGATTTAGAATTTGTTTTGATGGCCTATGATATTAAGAAAGCCTGTAAGCTACATTTTAGAAATTTTTTATGAATTTTAAAATTTTTCTTAGTTTTTATAAATTTTGGGCGAAACTAATTTCTGTAGTGAATACTACCTTTAAACCGCTTCTATGTGAACTATAGGATGCCTAATACCTACTTGTTAATTGATCATTGCAAGCTAAGGATAGTTGCGCTAAAATGGTTCTCGGATAAATAAAAACAGAGCACTGATGTGCAGAACACATAAAACCGCCGGACTTTGAAGCGAAGACCACAGATCTTTCTCATAAAATCGCTGATCTTTGACCTTTAACCCAGAAAACTTGCGCGTAACTGCCAGTTTTTATATTAAAACCACCGCTCTTCTGGGCTGTTTTGAAAACAGAATGCTTGAAACTTGCTTACTTGTTTACATATGATATATCTATGCTTTCTAACCACTAATCCAACTTGTTTGTGATTGTTTAAAAAGAACATAGCAGGAAAAGGGAGTTCCTGTATGGCAAAAAGAACACGAGGAGCTCTGAATGAGCAATAATCTAAGAGAAAGCCATAAGATCATCCAAATTTGCTATGGAAAGGAGTTAAGAAAACCAGTAAAAAACTTCACAATGCCATACTCAGAGAACTCAGTGTTAGGGAAATCCATGTTCCCAGAATAGTTGAGTGGAGGATAATGAAGAATTTAGGCTGTCATGAAATTCTTAACGATATGCTATTGGCGAGAATGATATACAAGGGAGACATTCTGACTTCAAAAATGTAGGGAAAAGCAATAGAAACCAGAGAGCCAATTTATAAGGAGTGGTGTTTAGAATTCTTGTGCAGCTTAGGAGTCAAGAAAGAAATAACTAATGAAGGAGTTGTGACAGACAAATTTTTAACTTTTAGGCTTGGAGGGGAAGAGCGTATAGTGACATTGTGGGAGTTTGGAAGGTTGTTAGGTCTGTATTAAGAGGAAGAGATGAGCAATGACAATTTGAAGTATTTGAACATGCATGGGGAAAGAGAAAATGTTGATTTCAATGAAAAACACTATTGGATGGAAATAAGTGGAGAAGATGAGCAAATCTATGGTAGGAAAAGAGTTTCATTAATCAAGAATCCAATCTTGTTGGTGATATATATGATTCTGGTGCAATCTGTGTTGCACATATCTTGTTATGAAGAGTTTGTTTTAGATGATGATCTGTGGGTCTTACATGCTTTTGACAAGAAATACCCTTTGAAGCACCTTAATGTAACCTGGATTATAGCACAACATTTACATCAAAAGGAGGCAGCCCATGGTGACACTCACATATGTTGTGGGCATATCATTACCAGGATAACAAAGAATATGAGGCTATTCAACTCTGATTAAATGTTATTATTTGGAGACCATGTGGTACCAGTCAGTGTGGACATGAGGAGTTTTAGGAGAATTAGAGATGCTCAGACAGGAAAACTTAAAAATCCTCCAGAGGTGTTGGAAGTTGAACAACTCAGGATGGGCAGCAGATGATCAACAACAGCAGCAGGGCGAGTAACCTCCGTACTTCACAGGAAGTGTGGCGTGTTTGTGATGGTATCACCAGTGGTCATTTTAAAAGACAATTTAAACCAATTTGGGTATGTAATTTGGTACCTCTGTTGGTACCAAAACAATTTGAACACTTGCATCACCACCACCGTATCACCTATGCACACTTATTATAATTATAATTATCCTAATATGTAACGTGCTACTGTGCACGTTACCATTTTGATGTGTATCGTGTGTTGCATGATGTGAAATGTTTACAGGATTGAGAATAGATGTCTAGAAGACTTATTGCAAATCAAAGCATACCCGGGAAGTACCGTTATCCTTTATTTTTTACATTATAATTTATTTCCAATTTCTAGCATTAGGGACAATGCTTAATTTAAGTATTTGGGGGATGTTAAACTTTTAAAATTTTACTATATGTTACTGAATAATCGCTGTTCTTGTTCTCAACTACGTCGATTTTATAAATAAAAACCGACCAACATTTACTATGTACGCCGATTACGGGTAGAATATTTTCAGAAAATTACTATTATCTTTAAACTAAATTTTATAAAATGTATCCAAACGATCTAAAAGCCGACCTGACTCACGATTGATAACATTATTTGCACAGTTATACCCATTACCACTAAAAATGTGAGGATTTCGAGCCTATATCGGCATTTGTCTTTTATGCTTGATTTCTTTGTTTATGAGTGTGTTGATGATTTATTCGATTCTAGAACTTGTGCATGAAATCATTATGAGACCACAGTGAGATCACATTCGTGTGATATATATATTTTTACATGAGAAGAGGCAAATAGGGTTACACCAAATTAAGCCATCCGTTTACAAAATATTAGCTGATTAGCCAAACTCATATATAACCCATTATAGCACTCACTTTTACCGCTAAATTCAATTAGTTACACCTCATAGCCAAACTTTTTCATTTCTTGTATCACCAAAAATTAATGAACAAATCTTATCTTGTTGGAAGTTTAGACGGTGAAAGTTGAAAGTATGATGAAATATGAGTTATGTGCCAAGATAACGAAGATGAAGAGTTCATGCTTTATATTTGTTATGGTATAAGATTACATTAAACTTAAAAAAAAGGATAAAAAGTGTATGATATGGAGAATAAAGTACTGTTTAAAGACTTTTCTGACTATTGTTATCTTTTTACACTGATTCACTAATAAATCCCATGTCTATTCCATACCTTATATACCTTAAGCCTAATGTTATAACCCCGAATAGAAGTCCTCTTTGATATTTATACATGGTGCTTACGCCATGTAGGTGCAGTTTTTGTTTTTTGTACAAGCATATGGTAAATTAATGAATCGTGACTGAGCTATGAGTGTAATTACTTTTTACCATCAACTACATCAAATATGAATTCTTGAGTGAATTTAAAACTTACATATTCGTGAGGAACATATGATGTTATTCTCAGCTAAACAATTGTCTTGGATATAGAAAAGCAAAATATAAATTTATTGGAGACTCGATTTTGAAAACAATTTTCTTTTATGCTTGAGGACAAGCAATAGTTTAAGTTTGGGGAGATTTGATGATTCTCGTATTATACATATTTATACTCCCGATATTATGTAAACTATTTATCTTTTTTATAGGACTTTTGGTACTTAATAGATGAATAATCATGCAGGACTAACGATCCAAGGAAAGACACATAAAAGGACAAGGAACAAATGACTTAAAGACTTATAAGAAATAACACATAGTTTGGCAGAAGTACGCCGGTATTATAGAAGAAGTGCGCCGGTTACGGGCGCCCTTGGTCAATTATGTACCTACAAGTCAACATTGAAGTACGTCGGTTTATTACTAAAAGCACGCAGATACGTGAGGAGAAGCCCGCCGGTTATATAACAAAGTGCGGCGTACTTCCGCTGTCAATTATACTTCTCCATTAATGAGCCACTTTAACGATGAGGCCGATCACTTGCCCATCATAACTCACTAGACCTATAAAAAAAGACCAAAATGCAGAGGAATATATATATCTCATAACATCACAACAAATCATCACCTAGAAGTTCCATAAAGTGCTAGGAGTGGTTAAACACCATAACCACTCGAGAAGGGTCTGAGATTGCAGTTATCAACAGTACTAGTTGGTTGTAATTTCATGAGAACTTGATTTAACCTCTGTAACGTTGGTATAACTCTTATTATTGATAAAAATATGATAAACGTTTACTTGTTTCTTACTTGTCTTTTTAGTTTAAATATGGAGTTGTCCATTTATGTTTGTTTGGGCAATGTAGCCATGAGTTGTGAATTAGAGAATTAGATCAATGCTTATGAAAATATAATATGTGTATTTGATATATTACAAATTTGGTTAACTATCTCTTGTTTGATTAATCGTCGCAATTGTCATAGGTCGAAAGATACAATTGTTTTGGTTGATTACGAATTGGCTGTCTATAACGAGTCATTACTATGCTTGTGAGAATTGGATAGTAAAATACTTGATAACCTCATGTTTAAGGACTAATCTCACGTCTAACGACTTGATTAGGGGAAATATGCTTATTACGTTTCATTCACAGACCACTCTTTACGCACTTGATATGCTTAAGATTATAGGCTGAAAGGATTCCTTTTTATGTTCGGTAGTTATAATTGCTTATATGATTACCCATCACATATTGCTTTTATGTATTGTCTGTGTGCGCATCTATATTCTTTTCTTTGATTTGTCTCATGTTGCTTAGCCCAAAACAAACATATTCTTAATCAATTTGGTAAAATACTCAAAAGTCTTAATTCCAACAAAAACGATTTTAGTGATAAGTGACAATCATTGAAATATAATTTTGTTAACCAACACTGAGTTCCGAGACACTATCCTCCCTTGGGGCGACATGGTCTTACTCAAACCTTTACTATAAACGGAAGTTATACTTTACCCATGTGTATTGTGTATTAAGGAATCGGTAGAACTAGTATTATAAATTTAAAGCTTTCAAAACACATCAACCCGCTAACTGGTTGCCTTTGGTGTTGATTGCTCAAGCCACTCGGATTGTACTCTTGAATTGATCATGAGTCGTCCACATAGATTCAAAACGAAATTAAAGCAAGGATGCTTCTTTTTTGGTGGCGAATGGGTAGAATAAATAAGAGGAGTATGGTCACTTCCGATGAAGGGCTTGTGAAGAAGTGTGTGAAAAGGACAGGCCTCAAAGAGTTCTATATTCCCACGAGCACGATTAATTCGCTCCCGAATATTATCTCCGTCATACCTCTTATTAGACCACGTATATTTCAACCCGAAAAATGGAATATCAATGAGACCAGCGGCAGCAACAAAACAAACAATATTTCACATAATCATCCAATTTCACTATCCTCATTTTCTTTAACTAACACTAAATCTAAGTCTGATTCCAAACCTTTTTACGAACCAGATACACCCTTGGTTCATATGAATCAAAGGTCAAAAGATGATTAAATAGCCCTATTCACGCGATCTGAATCTTGAGTCTTTATGGTGTGGTTTTTTAACCCGTAACCTTTTTCAATCCACGCTATACACACACACACACACACACACACACACACACACACATGATCTTAAAGCTTTTTTGTGGAAAAAAATAATAATGAACCTAGGATGCATATATACGTAGTATAGTAGTACTTTTTTGCATATATAGTACGGAGTACTTAATTTTTCGCATTTTATTGAGGTCATATTGAATTAAGGGAATTGATTTGTACACTCTTCTAATTGATTGGAACACTCTAAATTAGAGTGTTTGGACGATTATACCCTCATATCACCTTCACATATTTTCACTCTGTAAGGGTATATATGTCCAAACATTATAATTTAGAGTGTCCCAATAAATTGAAAGAGTGTACAAATCACCTCCCTTGAATTAATGATGCATTACTTTTTCGCATTTTGTTGTGTTGGAAACTAGAATCTTTCAAAGCATGATACATAAGGGGGAAAAAAAAAGACTTACATGAATAACCAATGCATCTTCAATTGTCTTGACCACTGTATCTATTGTAGGGCGATCCTTTATGTTGTAACTAAGGCATTTACGTGTCATTTCTTCAATCATTTGGAAAGATGGACCACCGATTAATTGGTCTCTTATAGCAGGATCAATTAACGAGTCAAGCCTATTATGATAGTGGTGTTGAACCATCATAGTGAGACTATTTGGTATACAGTCTCCATTGATACTCGCTCCCAAAGTGTCCTCCGAAGTCAATATATGGAATAATAGCGCACCAAATGAGTAGATATCCGATTCTACCCTGAGAAAGCCGGTTTCTAAGAAAATGGGATCCTTGTAAGTATATATACCGGGCTCCTCATCAACAGGTTTATAGACCTGCTGACATGGCTGATTACCGGGGATTAATTCTGAAATTTCAAAACCACATATTTTGGCTTTCAGATTGAAATCTAAAAATATGTTTTCAGTAGAGATAGATCCATGTATTACTGTGCCATGCTGCCCAAGACCAGAGTGGAGATAACTTAGTCCTTTTGCTACATCCATGCAAATCTCCAGACGATGTTTCCACGTTAAGCAACTCCTCTTACTCACGGTTTTTAAATAATTAAAAAGGCTGCTATTGACAGGATACCCGTAAACAATAATCATTTCTTTGCCTTCATCACAATAACCAAGGAAAGGAATGATGTTTTCATGGTTCAAGTTGGAAACGACGTTGAGCTCGTTAAGGAACTCCTTCTTTCCATCACAACGTTTATCAATAAAGCGCTTGAAGGCAACATGATATTCCCAACTGTTAGAGAAACTTCCTCTGTAAAGCTCACTATAATCACAATTTGCGATTTTATTATACATGCTTAATCCATTAGCCGCAGACTCGATCTCCTTCAGTGGAATTAGAAAGTTTTCAATGTTTTTTACGGGAGACGACATCGTGTCTTTTTTTTTTTTTTTACCGGAGAAGGTTTTTTTTTTTTTTTTTTTTTTTTCTCCTTGTTAAATATTGGTGCCTAATTATGTTTATGTTTTGTGATTATAGACAATACTGATCAAGTTTGCTAATATATAGACGATTAGTTCTATCCTTGCGCTATACTTATCACCAGACCCCTGAATAAAATACAATAAAGTCCATTATCTCAGTAATTAATTAAGTCCATTATCTCACATGCAAGTTGTAATTTGTTATTGCTTTTCTTTCATTTAAGACGAAGATAATTTACTCAATAATTGTATGCATGTTCCAATTGTCGTCTTTATATTTTTTCTTATTCTATAAACAAATTAGTACTTCGAAAACAACACCCACTTATATAAAAACACTATTCTTTTTCGGCCAGCCGTTAATTATGTAGAGTGTATTGACATTTATACCTTTACAGAGTTAAAATGTGTAAAAGTAATGTGAGTGTATAAATATCCAGAGACTCTAATTTAGAGTATGCAAATCAATTGGGAGAGTGTACAATCCCTTAAATTAGCGGTGATTAACAAAAGGTAAATGTTTTTAAAAAGTATCATACTTGTCATCATTTGTTTTTGTGATTAGCGAACAAATTTTTTTACTTTTGTTAGTACTTTTCTTTCAAATTCATCTTTTTTAGAGTATTATGTGACAGTTTTGCCATTCATGACAAAAAAATTTCTATTACCTAAGAGGAGCAAAAATGTTCAAAAATTTTGCAGAATACTCAAAAAATGATGAATTTAAAAGAAAAGTACCACAAAAGAAAAAAAATTTGTTCGCAACCCACAAAATCAAATGGTCGCAAATATAATACCGTTTATAAACATTTACCCATTAACAAATCATCCTTGTCATGTTATAATTTGTTAATGATTTTTATTTATTTATTAAGACATAATCGTACACACAAGTGCCAAATTGTCAAAAGTCGTCTTTATATATTTTTATTGTATTAACAAATTACGAGTAGTTGGAAAACTATGCCAGAGTTTTATAAAGACATAATTTATTAAAAAATGTTATTAATAGGGCAAATAGCAACAAAACTTTTCCAGGTTGGTCGTAACAAGAAAAATTGGAGTAAAAAAGTGTCAGTGTACACGGAGTTCTTTTTAGAGGAGCGAAAAGGAACGGAGGGAATTTGAAATGCATTTGATAGTGATAAAAAAATAGCTAATATAGTCTATGTGTTTACTGTTGACGTATATTTCCGAAGGATCCACACCGAACAATAGACGGTACACGTGTCCGATATTGGACTTTCATCATAGAACTAGATGATAGGTTAGATGGCTCAAGCCCGATTATGGGTTATAGCCGGTTAAGGTTTCTTTTATGTGAGCATGCAAAAGTATATTGAAGCATGAACCAAAATTGTTGAGTGTTAGTAATTTTTTTAATTAATAAAGTGCTTAAACCTATTTGAGCATATGTTTCAGTTAAAACACAAATA
This sequence comes from Chrysanthemum makinoi, assembly GCA_910596185.1. Lineage (NCBI taxonomy): Eukaryota > Viridiplantae > Streptophyta > Magnoliopsida > Asterales > Asteraceae > Chrysanthemum > Chrysanthemum makinoi. The sequence goes on from OU343217.1 coordinate 312,723,878, forward strand.
ATTAAGCTGGTGCTGGATGTAAATCCTTTGCATACACGAGATAGTGAAGTGGATGTATCACTTCCAAGATTCAGAAATGACTTGAACCAGGGCAACGAAAAGTTAAACAGCCATGGAAATACCAGTTAGGTGTGTACATCAAAGCCATGAGGGCTCGACTGCCCGGGTAGTCTGAAGAAGGATCCTTCTTTGTTTACCCGTTTAGAGCTTCACAAGTCTTTTCCATTTCAAGCTTTATTTCCATCTCAAAGGTTATATATATACATACATAAATGCTCACCAAGTGCCTGATTTTTTTCACCATCAAAAAAATATATATGTTGCTACTTTTAGCAATTAATTAATACGGAGTATTAGTTACCTTGTAAAATTATTAAGAAATTCTGAAAACTGCACATTATCTAGGTTAGGTTATTTCTTGAATACTTGAAGAAAGTAATTTATTATTGTTTTAGTTAATTAGAGTTGAAATGGAATTCCCAAAACTGTTCGTAGGCCGAGAGCTGTGAGGTTATGGGTCATAATAGGTAGTTATTTGGTATGGGTCATAACGATTAGGTTGAGTTGGCTCTAACTGGCCATCCTAGTGAAACATTTTCTACCATAACAGCTTGCAAGGATACATATATAGAAATATATATCAATGTGCTCCAGAAGGCGACCACTTATTCGCCCATGACTCCCCCAAGGCTAATAAAGCTTAAGGATAGTCTACTCACTGGATCAAGAAGACTTCAATTATACATACATATCGATATCTATCATTTGAAGGCAAATATTTATCGAAGTTACACAAGCCCAAAAGGTGTTTATCAATGATGGTTTTCTGCTCATATGTTGTTATACTGTTGAACAGTAATGCCTGTTGGTTTTATAGATATAAATTAGTAGACGTGAGTTAGGATCGAACTCGAGACCACGGGATTGCACACTTTGCGTATGAGAATTAAAGTTAATAATTAAATGTAAATGTTATATTTATTTATTAATTAAACGAAATAATGTAACGGACGTTAAGTAATTAGTTGTAATGGACTAACGGTCGTTAATTGTAGTTGGAAAGGACTAGATTGCAAATTACTATTGGGAAGGTTCTGGAATCCCCTTGGGATTACATAACCGATCGGCTAGGGGGTTATCCCAACCCAACCCAAACTCAAACTTGTTCTCCAAGTTTAGTTAAGTATATATACAAGGCTAGGGGTCTTGTGTTTTGCATTTCTTGTACTCATTAAGCTAAAACATAAATTGTTTTGTGTGTTTTCTTGCTCAAACCGATCGTACACCACCTCAAGGGTGTCGATCCATAACTTTTCCAACTCAAAGTTATTTGTTTAATTAAAACTAGCATTCCTTTAATTCGGTATAGTACGTGTGTACAAGAAAGTGGTACTAACACATTATTGTTAGTATTCTTGGATTGAATTACAAAATGGTAAGGGGTAATTCACATAATCCTATAAACCCTAATTAGGGTTCATCCAATTGCTAGTTTTCTGGAATTGATTCTTGAATCGAAAAGGTACGCATATTCTTGTTTATGTTAATTAATTATTCGTTAATATTTCCTATACGCTTCCGCATGTATACTTTGATGTTTTGTGTTTTATTATTGATTGTCATGATATATAATTCTAACAGTGGCATCACGAGTCATTGGTTTTAATGAGTAATTAATTACTAAACGCGTAAATAACGAATATTGTATGTTGTTAGATATGATAATTCTAGGGTTTGGTTTATATTTTTTGTATGGATGGATTTTTTTATATTTAATATGGGGCGTACCCCTATTTTTTTGTGGTCGATTCATGTTAAAAATTTTTAGGGTTTTAATTGTTATGTTAACCTTATCGAAACCTAGAATTAATATATATGTTACGTGATTAATTTATGAATAATATGTTATGTGACATGGAATGATATGCGATCTTGTGACTTAATTGAATAAATTGTTATGTTATATCCATAATGATACATGCATGTTTGTCATGGATAGTTGCTTAAATTGTTTAATCGTTAAGATATTTTATCACATGTTTATTTATGATAAATCTTGAATTGGGGAAGACTCCACTTATATATTAATGAATCAATTATGTGCAACTTGGTATATTTTTTAATTAGGGTTTACGCAATCGATTCGTCGATGTATGTGGCTCACTTTCAATTGATAAAGTGAAAGCCCTAATTAATATATACATTAATTAACCTAGACATTGATTATTAATATGTTTTATCGAATAAGTTGCATGTGGCTATTTGTTTACACGTATTAAATTGTTAGTTATGTGCGCATTGTTTTTAGTTGTTTATTTTTTATTGGTTTACTTGTTTGTTTATTATGTATGACAAGTTTTAAGCAAACGGTAATTTTGAATAGAAAAATAATACGAACTAAACAATGGTGAAATTTGATTTGTTTTTGAAGAGTTAAGTTTTCAATAGTTTAATTGATTGGTAATTTTGGTACAAATGGTCTGAATGGCTCACCCAATTTGACGGACTGTGTGGGAAGTATTAGGAGGGGAGCGCATTAATTTGTGACCCAAAAGAAGGAGGTTATTGCTTCAGCGCTGACCGAATTCTCTGCTTGCTTGCCAGTCAAATTGGAGCTACTAAGTAAGCCATAAATGTACAAAATCATCTTAAGGGCGCATTAGCTTTGATTCCATGCGCCACTTCGGTGGTAATTACCCGAAACACTAAGTCTTCAGACTTATGCAAAAGTACGGTATAATGGACGATAATTAAAGGTAAATTCCTTGATTGGCGAAACTAATACCTCAATCAAAACTTTGATAATTTGATCTTTATGAATTGGTAATAAAAAGTTTTTTATTAAATTTATGCTACAAGATGAATGCATGACATCTTTGTACATATTTGATTTGACCACATAAAATCAAAACTAGTATCCTTTATAAATTAAGTTATGTGCCATCTAATTAAAAAGAACACTTGAAGTTGCAATTTACGTCATGTCAGAACTTGGCGAGATTGTGATGGAAAGGTAAATCTTTATGTAAAGTCAGACCTTACGTGAACATATTTGCAGTTTTTTAAGTTAGACACTTAAATTGAGTAGGAAGTGAGAACTGGACTCAAGGCATAAGATGGGATGAAACATGTTTATATTTGCAATAGCGTTGGAAAATATAAATCCCATAATGATCTAGGAATTGGAAATTGTTTGCCAATTATTGTTCAACAGATTACCTTATTATATGCTTTCATTACTAGCAGATCAACTGATGTAATGAACCTATGATTATCTGGATCCTAGTTTTTGAGAAAATTATATGGTTATATGTTTATATTACCTTGGGAGTATTTTATTTTCTTGAAAAGTTGTATTATCGAAAATACTAATACTTGAACTTTTTTCTGTAGAAATGGCTCAAAATAACGATAACAGTAACACTGCACTAAGTTCTGTGTTCAAAACATTTTTTGATCGAGAAAAGTTGACTGGATCTAAGAATTTCAATGATTGGCACCGCTCTTTGAGAATTGTCTGTAGAGTTGCTGATCGGATGGATTATCTGTACACGCCTTGCCCTGCTGAACCAGCACCTACAACATCTGAAGCAGAAAAGGCTGCTTGATAAATTGAGTATAAGCGTCATAACGATGTGGCTTGTCTAATGTTGGGAACGATGGAACCTGCTCTCCAAAAGCAGTTCGAAAACTACTTCCCATCTACCATGCTCGATGAACTTCGAACTATGTTCGAGAAACCAGCTGCTGTCGAAATTTATGATTTGATCGATTCATTACACTGCTGCAAGCAGGGTGAGGATAAACCCGTAAGTGCTCATGTATTGGAGATAAAAGGATACATGGACTAATTAAAGGCACTTGGCAAAGTTTATGAAAAGGACATTGCTGTGAACTTGATCAACAGATCCCTTAACAATGATTTCAATGGTTTTGTTTGGAACTTCAATATGCATTGCGTGGGGAAGATAGTTACTGAGCTACACGCACTGCTAATTGATTATGAAAAAGGGTTACCTAAAAAGGCTCCTACTCCCTAGGTACTTGCTATTCAGGGTGGAAGGATAAATAAGCCAAAACCGCAGCGTACGAACAACAAGAAGGTGAAAGGCAAAGGGAAAGTTGATAAGGGTAAACAAGTTATGGCCTATCAACCAGAACCCAAGAAGTACCCTACTCCTAAGAAGGAAAATCCTAAAAAGGATCAAGCATGCCACCACTGCAAGGTCATTGGGCATTGGAAGAGAAACTGTGCTCTCTATCTTGATGAATTGCGGGCAAATAAGATGAAGTATGCTGGGTCCTCGGGCGCCGGTTCTTTAGGTAACTTATTTGTAATTGAATTATTTACTCTAAATCATACAAATTCCTGGGTATATGATACTGGATGTATTATTCACATTTGCAATACACTGCAGGGATTTAGAGTGGATAGGAAGCTAGCCTATGGGGAGCAATATCTGCACGTGGGAATGGTGCACATGCAGTTGTTGAAGCCATAGGAACGTTTAGTTTAGTATTGCCTTCGGGCTTAGTACTGTTATTGAACAATTGTCATTACGCACCTTCTATAATTAGAGGTGTTGTTTCCTTTTCAGTATTGTTGGATGATAGTTTTACTCATACTATTTCACGTAATGGAATTTCTATTTCTTTAAATGGTGTATTTTATTTTAATGCGATTACTGTGAATGGTGTGTTTGAAATTGATGTGATTGAAAATGAATCTAACAATAATAATAATTCGATGTTTAGCATCAATAAGAAAATAAAGTTGGACTTGAATTCTTCTTATCTTTGGCATTGTAGACTTGCTCATATAGGCAAGGCTCGCATGCAAAAGCTACAAATTGAGGGGATTTTGCAAAATATCAATGATGAATCATTTGATAAATGTGAGTCATGCATATCTGGGAAGATGACGAAGAAACCTTTTCATAGCAATATGGAGAGGGCGTCTGATCTACTTGGTCTTATTCATACTGATGTGTGTGGACCACTTAGACATGTGTCAAAGAGAGGTGCTAGCTACTTCTTAACCTTTATTGATGATTTCAGCCGTTATGGTTATGTTTATTTACTTAAGCATAAACATGAGGTGTTTGAAACATTTAAGGTTTTCAAAGCCGAAGTAGAACTGCAATTGGGAAAGAAGATTAAAGCTCTTCGATCCGATAGAGGATGCGAGTATCTAAGCCAAGAGTTTAAAGATTACTTACCTGAGAATGGAATTGTCCAGAATCTCACATCTCCATATACTCCACAACAAAATGGTGTATCTGAGAGAAGAAATCATACATTGTTGGACATGATACGATCTATGTTTAATCTTACTACTCTACCTTTATCCTTTTGGGATTATGCTTTAGAATCAGTTGTTCGCATTCTAAATATGGTTCTCACAAAGAAGGTTGATAAGACACCATATGAAATATGGCATGGTAAAGCTCCTAACCTGTCTTATTTAAAGGTCTAGGGTTGCGAGGCGTATGTTAGACGTGACTCAGCAGATAAACTCCAACAAAGATCTGTAAAGTGTATCGTCGTAGGATACCCTAAGGAAACTATGGGTTACTACTTTTACTATCCAACTGAAAATAAAGTAATTGTTGCTAGGTATGGAGATTTTCTTGAAAATGATCTCGTATCTCAAGAATTCAGTGAGAGAGTTTATGATCTGGAAGATGATCAAGAAGATGCATTTCCTTGTGAAAACACTAACGTACTTCCGGTAGAACCTGATAGTCTGGGTCCTCCACCAGAAGTTGAAGTGATTCCCGTTCGTAGATCCGTAAGGTCTACGCGTGCACCTGAACGTCTATGTCTGAACGTAGAGGTTGAGGAAACTATGTTAGGAGATCTTGGAGAGCGTACTAGTTATAAAGCTACCATGGCAAGTCCTGAAAAGGACAAATGGCAAGCTGAAATGAATGGGGAAATGCAATCCATGAGAGAAAATGAAGTCTGGGAAGAGGTCGACTTACCTCCAAACGCCAAGGTGGTTGGAAGTAAGTGGCTTTATAAAATTAAGACTGACATGGATGGCAATGTACACATCTATAAAGCTCGTCTAGTTGCGCAAGGTTTTACTCAAACTTATGGCATATATTACGAGGAGACCATTTATCCTGTAGCGGAAATTAGAGCTATTAGAATTCTCATAGTTATAGCAGCATACTATTACTATGAGATATGGCAAATGGATGTCAAAACCGCCTTCTTGAATGGTCGCTTAGATGAAGACATCTTTATGAAGCAACCTGAGGGGTTCGTGAATCCACAATTTCCAAACCGTGTATGCAAACTTCAAAGGTCCATTTATGGATTGAAGCAAGCATCATGGCAATGGAATAAACGATTTGATGAAGAAATCAAAAGGTATGTATTTATTCAAAATCTTGATGAGCCATGTGTATATCACAAAGTTAGTAGGAGTCATGTAAATTTCCTTATCCTTTATGTCGATGACATATTAATTATGGGAAAAGACATTCCATGTTTGCAAAATGTTAAGGCATATCTTGGGAAATGTTTTTCCATGAAGGATTTAGGAGAAGCTGCATACATTCCGGGAATCAAGATCTACAGAGATAGGTCAAAGCGATTAATTGGTTTAAGTCAAAGCGCTTACATTGATAAAATATTGAACATATTCAATATGCAAAATTCCAAGAAAGGATATTTGCCAATGGAAGTAAAGCATGGCTTATGTAGCGATATGTGTGCATCAACACCTGCTGAAGTGGCACACATGCAGAAAGTTCCTTATGCTTCGGCAGTAGGATCTATTATGTATGATGTGAGATGCACAAGGCCAGATTTGGCATTCGCTTAAAACATGACCAGTCGATAGCAACAGAATCCGGGTGAACTTCACTGGACTGCTGTTAAACATATTCTAAAGTATCTTAGGAATACGAAAGATATGTTTTTATTGTATGGTGGAAATCCGGACACGAGAGCTTGGTGTTACAGGTTCTGTGATGCGTCCTGGCGAGGTGATAAAGATGATACGAAGTCTCAGACGGGTTATGACTTTGTCATCAATGGAGGAGCAGTTGACTGGAAGAACAAGAAGCAGAGTACTATTGCGATGTCTGCGAAAGAAGCCAAATACATAGCTGCTTCGAAAGCTGCAATGGAGGCTGTTTGGATTAGGAAATTCATTTCAGGGTTTGGTGTTATGCCTTCAATTGAATCACCTATTGATATGTATTGTGACAATTCTGCCGCAATCATATTTGCCAATGAACCTGGAGTCATGAAGGGAACTAGACATTTTCTACGGAAGTATCACTATGTTCGGAAGCAAGTCCGCGAAGGTGAAATAAATCTATTGAAAGTTCACACAGATGATAACTTAGTTGATCCTTTCACTAAGGCTTTGGCTAGAGACAAGCTTATTGGAATGCCAATGGAATTGGACTTCGTTTAGCTAATAGTTTCATGCAGAACTGTGATTAGTATTTGGATAAAGGATATTGTAAACATTTATTATTTTGATGAAATAAAGTTTGGATTATGTTTATTTTCATTTATAATATTGTTGTCCTATATTTGCATGTTTAATCCATGAGTAACTATGTTATTCTTAATTGTCTGTTGTCGATTAATGATATGGGAGTATCATTAAACTAAGGCAAATGTGAGAGATGTGGTAGAATATACTTGAAAGTATATTGATGAGAATGCATACCAATTTCAGATGATATTCAATGAATTGAATATAGGACTTATCCCAACTACATAATTTACTGTGTGGATATTGTTATAAGTAAATTATGAATAGTTATCCTCAGACTTGAGATACCAGATAAGTATCATGAATGTAGTTCATTTCTGTGGAACAACTTAACGCTATACGTAACTGGTAGTCATAAGGGTTATTTCCAGAAGTGTTACAAAGTTTGTGGTTAGTCTCGTAGTCAAGATATAATTTGTTCCTTCAAATTTATTTGAAATTTAATACTGTTGGGCCCCTCGTAGGGTTGACAAGATGTTTGTGTGGCCACACCCAAAATCTCCCCTAAATATGTTTAGAAGATTTGGTAATCTTGGTCAATCACTTATAACGAGAAACAGAATTGTTTAAGAAAGAATGACTTAATTTCATATCTTTATTTAACGTGGTATTAGAACCAAAAGGATAATAATAATGAGAAATCATTAAAAGGTTTTCCAGGAGCCTTGCTAGAGTTGTACTAGAGGCATCGAAGTGTTGCTAGACGCTAATCGATGTGATCACTCTATTAAGATATATCCAAGTGGGAGTTGTTGGTTTTATGGATATAAATTAGTAGACGTGAGTTAGGATCGAACTCGAGACCACGGGATTGCACACTTTGCGTATGAGAATTAAAGTTAATAATTAAATGTAAATGTTATATTTATTAATTAATTAAACGAAATAATGTAACGAACGTTAAGTAATTAGTTGTAATAGACTAACGGTCGTTAAATGTAGTTGGAAAGGACTAGATTGCAAATTACTATTGGGAAGGTTCCGGAATCCTCTTGGGATTACATAACCGATCGGCTAGGGGGTTATCCCAACCCAACCCAATCTCAAACTTGTTCTCCAAGTTTAGTTAAGTATATATACAAGGCTAGGGGTCTTGTGTTTTGCATCTCTTGTACTCATTAAGCTAAAACCTAAATTTTTGTCTGTGTTTTCTTGCTCAAACCGATCGTACACCACCTCAAGAGTGTCGATCCATAACTTTTCCAACTCAAAGTTATTTGTTTAATTAAAACTAGCATTCATTTAATTCGGTATAGTACGTGTGTACAAGAAAGTGGTACTAACACATTATTGTTAGTATTCTTGGATTGAATTACAAAACGATAAGGGGTAATTCACATAATCCTATAAACCCTAATTAGGGTTCATCCAATCGCTAGTTTTCCGGAATTGATTCTTGAATCGAAAAGGTACGCATATTGTTGTTTATGTTAATTAATTATTCGTTAATATTTCCTATACGCTTCCGCATGTACACTTTGATGTTTTGTGTTTTATTATTGATTGTCATGATATATAATTCCAACAATGCTAACGTGTTACGCTTCATTCTTTGAGCGTCAAATGATTTAAAGGAGAGAATACATCTGTACATGATACAACACAAAGTTACAAATATCTTAGTGACTATCAATCTCATACAAAAAAAATGAAACCCATAAAAAAAATCTTACCACGAAGAATCACTCCAATTCTCCAAAACCACCCTACTCTAAAAGGCTATTACCTTTGCTTGAGAGTTCTTCTTTTACCTAACACAAGAGAATAGAACTTAGCCAAATGCAGAAATAATCAAAGATATTGTAACACCCTAGGCAAATCCTACATCGGCTGTGGCCTGGAGAGATGTTGGGCTCATAAGATAACATTCGCCTTACAATGACACAACGCGTTTTGTGGTCTACTGCGGGTGGAGTTCTTAGGAACCGGCAGCTTAAGCGTGCTCATTTGAGAGTAGTACTTGGCTTGGGTGACCCGGGAAGTCTTCACATGAGGCCACAAAACAAAGCCGTGAGCCCCGGCAAAGCGGTTAATATTGTGGTAAAAAAAAGGGGGGGTGTTACAAGTGGTATCGAGCCACTCTGAGCCGTTCGGGATGGTAGGGCAAACCTCATCGAGGACGATGAGTCCCTAAGGGGGTGATTGTAACACCCTAGGCAAATCCTACATCACCGTGGCCTGAGAGATGTTGGGCTCATAAGATAACATTCGCCTTACAATGACACAACGCGTTGTGTGGTCTACTGCGGGTGGAGTTCTTAGGAACTGGCAGTTAAGCGTGCTCATTTGAGAGTAGTACTGGCTTGGGTGACCTGCCGGGAAGTCTTCACATGAGGCCACAAAAACAAAGCCTTGAGCCTACGGGCAAAGCGGACAATATTGTGGTAAAAAAAAAAGGCGGGGTGTTACAGATATAGTACAAAGAACACTAGCAGGAAAGATGCATATAAGAATATGTATATATCTTACCAATTTATTAAGTTACAATTATCATATAATGCGTGGCGTTTGGTCAATCAAAAAGCTGGTCTCTTGAATTAAGTATCAATACGCATGTTAATGAGAGTGTATGATAATACAAAGACCTAACCATTTTTGTTCTTGATAAGAGATTATTTATAGTACAATCAAACGATAAAAATCATTCAAAAACTTGGGGAATTTAGTATGGTATATAATATAATCCACGTAAGTTTGGTGATGCAGGTTTTACTGACCAGGTTTTAATATTTATATAGTCTCGTTATACCTATGGTCTACCCTAATGCACTAACGGGCAGTGTACCCGGTCGTGTGTAGTGTAGTAATCGGTAAAACCGAGGTCGTCCCAAGAGCTATGTGCGTTGGATTATTACTAAGTCTAGGTGTCACAGATTTTAATAATGATTTTGATAAGGAATTAATTATATAACTACTAAAGCAGATAAAAGCAAATAAAGGCAAATGATTAATCAATAGAAGAGAGTGGTGCTAACCTAGTTATTCCTCCTAGCTAGTTATGTCTACGTCTACTTACTTCCAATTACTTCAGGTGGGGTCAAAGTCGAGAGGAGAGCATTTGGTCAATTCGCCCTAACCTATCAGCAAAGATGCCACCACAGGAGAAGTCAGGTGTCCCCTCATAAGTCCTGTTGTTCCTGGTCCCTTAAGCCAAGTCATTAAGTACCGCTACATGCTAGATTTATAATAGTGAGTGCCCTGGCGTTAGCAACTTAAACACTCACCCCCTAATTCTTAAGTTCATCCAAACGGTAGGTGATCAGTTGGTCAAATCGCACTAGTAGAAAGGGTCTTCAGTTGGTCATATCTTACCCTTCTCGTCTAAGTCTACTCACTTAGGGTCAGTTGGTCATATCTCCTAAGCAACTAGCCTCTACCGCCATTCAAAACTACCGAAACAAGGGTAGCTACCAATAAACTATGCATGCATACACTTAGAAATAATTATACGGAAGTAATGTAAACGTAAACAAAAAAATTAAGGAATCATAACTAGGCCAGCACCAAAAGGTGCTTAGCCGCTCATATTAACCATACAAATCAATTCAATATTCAAAGTTACGAAATACATGAATCGAAAGTAAAGAAAAGATAAAATGCTAATGCTTATCGTAGGGTAGTGATTTCTCCCTTGAGCGACTCCAGTATGCTCCTCTATACACGCCTTTGGCTTCTTCCCACGTTCTTTGGTTGTGATGTGTGGAATTGGATGCTTTGAAATGCTGGAAATCTTGGGGTATTTATAGGCCAGATCTGGGTTACGGCGTGACTAATATAAGAGTTACGCCGTAATCTTCAATTCTTTCGTAATTTTCACTAGATCTGCTGGTTACGGCGTAACCTTATGAGTGGTTACATCGTATCTTCAATATTTCTTGGTTACGCCGTAGTTGATGAAATAATTACGGCGTAGTTATCAGCGGCGTGAAACCTCATTTGACCTAATATAGTTACGTCGTAGCTTTTGGGGAGAGTAACGCCGTAACCTTCTGATGAGTTGGTTTTCTGAGTCACGCTTTAGTTACGGCGTAATGTGAGAGATGAGTTACGCCGTAACTTCTTCAAAGTTAGTATACTATGATAAATCTTTGATATTTCTCCAATTCCGCGTCTCTGTAGCTCCAATGCTCGTAATTTACCTGAAAGTGGAAAACAATGGAAAACAAGCGTAAATCCATATAAATGATATAAATTACAAACATTATCGGGGGAAATTGACACTTAATATTCAGGACTATTTGATGTTATCATTTGGATATCTCCATATGTCTAAACCAGAAGTCCTTGAAAATTATATGATCAATACTTACTTGAAAATCCAATGCTTCCTCAATTTTATCGGCGATCATTTCCATTGTAGGGCATTCCTTTGAATTAAAACTTATGCACTTATATGCGATTTCTACAAATGTTTGAAAAGAACTGTTATCAATTTGATCTTTAATTTGGAGATCGATTAACAATTCCTTTCCATAATCATAGTACCGTCGAACAAGATGTATCAGAGGTTGTGGTTTACCATCTCCAATTTTTCTTCGAGACCAAGCCGGCATCCCACTCAGCATTTCGAACATTACCAGTCAACATTTTTCTTCGTATGTAGGTAATCGAGTCCTTTTGCTGCCCCGAAGCAAATCTTCAGGCGCTGTACCCTATTGGAAGCTAATAATTTCCTTGCCTTTCATTCATTACTGTGATCCTTATTTAACATACAAATAGATTATTCTAGACTAACTAATGATGGGCTTAGGCCATAAACATGAGTGGGCCTTAAGCTAGAATAATACAAAACATTTACACATGCTAATATCGACTAATACACCCCCGCGGTTGGAGCGGGAGGAGGTCGGACGCTTAGACTGGATCTAAACTCCTCAAATAATACGGATGGCAGTCCTTTGGTGAAGATGTCAACATACTAATAACGGGAAGGGACATGTAAAACACGCACATGTCCAGCAGTAACCATGTCTTGGACGAAATGTATGTCTATCTCAATATGTTTTGTCCGCTGATGTTGTACATGATTGGCAGACAAATAAATGGCACTCATGTTATCACAATAGACAAGAGTGGCATTCGATAACGGAGAATGTAGCTCACGAAGAAGATTACGAAGCCATGCAGTCTGAGCCACAACATTAGCAACGCCTCTGTATTCAGGTTCGGCACTGGAGCGAGATAGCGTGTGTTAACGCTTGGATGACCAAGAGAGTAGGTTATCACCCAAGAAAACAAAATATCCTGATGTAGACCATCTAGTATATGGACAACCTGCCCAATCAGCATCAGTATAACCAACCAGAGAAGTAGTAGATGATGCATATAAGTGTATACCAAAATCCAAAGTCCCCTGAACATATCGCATGATACGTTTTAGAGCAGCAAAGTGTGGCTTCCGCGGATCATGCATATAGAGGCAAACTTGTTGGACAGCATAGGACAAATTCGGTCGTGTAAAGGTGAGATACTATAGTCCACCTGCGAGGCTGCGATACAAGGTAGGGTCCTGAACAGGGACACCTTCCGGGCCCAGTTTAGACTCCGTATCAACTGGTGTCCGAGAAGGGTTACAAGTAATCATATGAGCACGCTCAAGAAGCTGAAGAGCATACTTCCGTTGAGACAAGAATAACCCTGTAGAGTGACGAACAACGGATATCCCAAGAAAATAATTAAGTGCCCCGAGGTCAGTCATATCGAACTCGTTGTGTAAAGATGTGATACTCTGCTGAAGTAGAGCTGTAGAAGAGGCTCTAAGAATGATATCATCTACATATATAAGTAAATAAGCAGCCTCTGTACCCTGGCAAAAAGAAATAGTGAAGAATCACATCGACTATGATAAAAGCCTGCCAGTGTAGCATATCCTGCAAAATGCTGAAACCAAGCACGAGGTGCTTGCTTTAGCCCATATAGAGATCTCTGCAAAAGGCAAACATGGTGAGGATATATTGAATCAACAAATCCTGGAGGCGATGCATGTAGACAATCTCTGATAGATCACCATTAAGAAAGGCATTCTTAACGTCGAGCTGATGAATAGGGCATTTGTGTGAGACAGCAAGGCCTAAGACAGTGCGAATAGTAGCCGGTTTAACAACTGGACTGAACGTCTCATCACAATCAATACCAAGTTGCTGACTACTGCCATTATCGGCTCAAAGTCCCATCAACATGAAACTTATGCTTAAATAACCACATAGAGCGCACCAGATTGACACCCGAGGGTCTGGGTACAAGAACCCAAGTACCATTTTTAACTAACTCATTATACTCATCATACATAGCATTGCACCATTGAGGATATTTTAAGGCGAGGGATGGAGATTTTGGAATAGGAGAAATAGGTGACGTGTGCAAAGATAAATGATCGATTGGTTTGACAATGCCTGATTGAGACCGAGTGACCATGCGGTGAGTGCGAGAGGGTGAGGGAGCAGAGGTAGTACCAACTGTAGGGGCGATGTTATGGGATTGAGAGGGCGGTAAATTAGGGTGTGATTGGGCCGAATGTATATGTTGGTGGGCCGTTGTTGGTGGGTTGGAGTTAGGAGTGGGGATAGTGGTTGGTTGTTGGGTTACGTGTGTAGGGCCAGTGTTGTTGGATTGTTCCGTATGATTGGGTGAAGTTAGGGTGGGATCGTTGTTATGTGGAGCACGTGTACGTGTTTCGGTTTGGGAGTGAGAGGTGTTCAATAGTTGGGTAAGGAGTGGTGTATTTTCGTTTTTAAGGAAGGTATAGGATGGAGGAGAGGTGGGGGTCATGGAACGGTAGGAGAATTGTGTCTCGTCAAAAGTTACGTGTCTCAAAATGATTATTTTGTTGGTTTCAAGGTCTAGGCAACGAAAGCCACAGTGATAGGCGTGATAACCTAGGAAGATACACAGTGTGGCGCGAAAGGCTAGTTTGTGGGGGGAGTGTAAGTGAGGGTAGCAAAGACATCCAAAGATACGAAGGCGTGAGTAGTCGGGTTCTTTGTTAAAAAGTCTTTGGAAAGGTATTTCATTTTTAATGGTGGTTGATGGGAGAAGGTTAAGAAGGTATGCGGCCATATGAAGTGTCTCGACCCAAAATGATGGCGGTAGGTGTGCTTAAAAAAGTAGAGTGCGAATGACATTGTTTATGGTTCTTATCATTCGTTCTTGTTGAGAGGTTTTTAGGCATGAAAATCTAAGTTGTATACCTTTGTTAGCAAAAAGGGTGTGTAGTTGGTTATTGTCGAACTCACCACCATGGTCACATTGGAAGCTTTTTATTTCACATTTAAACTGATTTTTAACATAGCTACGAAAATGTAAAAATTTGGCGAACATGTCAGATTTGTTACGAAGAGGATATATTCATAAATAATGAGAGAAGTGATCAAGAAAAATAACATAATACTTGAAAGTTGAAACCACCAGAACTAATAATTGGAGAAGTCCATAAATCAGAATGAATAATGTCAAAACAATTTTCAACGACAGAATCCGAACTATAAAACGAAAGTTTCACATGTTTGCCAAGTTGGCAAGCGTGACAAACTTGTTTCTACTTTTCTTTATTACATGATATAAAATGACTAGAAACAAGAGACTGAAGCACTTAATCGCCCGGGTGGCTGAGACGTTGGTGCCACGTGGAGGAAGAAGTAGAGACAAAAGCACTTGGGTTGGTAAACAGCTTGGTAACAGGGTAGAGATCGCCCGAGCTATCACATCGAAGGAGGATATGGCGAGTCAAGAAATCCTTCACAGAAAAACCAAAAGCGTCAAATTCAATAGTGCAATTGTTATCCCTAGTGAACTGACGGACAAAAATGAGATTTTTAATTATGTTAGGGGTGACAAGAACATTATGAAGATGTAAAGGGCGATGGGGGGAGGGAATAATGCTATAGCCGATGTTGGTAACGGGAATAGTATTACCGTCACCGACATGTATAGATGGGAATAAACGTTTATTAAAAATTGTACTTAAATTACTTGCGTTAGAAATTAAATGAGATGGAGCACCTGTGTCCATATTCCATGTCGGGTCTTGCAAGGTCATAGTGCTAAAAGCACTCGGAAGTGTTGTGGCTTGAGACGGGTAAAGGGTGGGTGCGAAACCTAGAACGTTGGGGCTGTGTATGGGTTGTTGATATGTAATAGGTTGCACAAGCTGTGATTGGGCCATGTGTTGCGTTGAGGCTGTTGGAGCAGGATAGTTGGGTTAGGCCATGTAGGCGTATTGGTGTATGGGTGGACGGGCTAAAGGGAGGTAAGGTGAAACCCATGAATGGGGCTGTTGCAAAAACGTGGTACCAGTATTATGACCAAGAGTGTTTTGGCCACTGCTTTTATTTGAACTCAGCCCCACCCTATTTCTATGATCATTACTTTCAAAAGTATTAGAGGCAGTGGTCGTAGCGTGTATCGAGGACTTTTCCATAGTAGCATATTGCGCGTCGTTTCAAAGGTGGGGAGAGGCTCACGATGACGAATAATCTTGAAAATTTTATCAAAATCGAGTCAAGACCATTCACGGCATACATCACCAAGTTTTTCTCACTTACCACGGATCCAAGATTCTTAAGCCTATCCGCCATTGATTTAATTTTTGTGCAATACTCATTAATAGACATCTTCCCAATCTTGACAGACCGCAGTTCATTGTCAAGGGTGATTGCCCTAGCATCTTTATTATCATGAAACAAACTTTTTTAAATGGTCCCATAGGGCTTTTGCATAGCCGGGTGTGGCAACAACTTGTTCTTGAAGTGAATCACACAAGGATCTAAGGATCCACGTCTTGATGAGATCATCAGGTTTGCACCATTTCGAAGTTGGAGCACTAGATGAGGTTTCTTCTTCTACGTGGGATTTGAGGCCGAGACTACGAAGATGGATTAAAAGGAAGGAACTCCAAGAGATGTAGTTATGTTTTTCAAGGTCTAGTTTGACGGGAACCTTGTTAGTTATGCTAAAGGGGATTTATTTGTCTGCGAAGGTAGTAGGAGGAGGGTTGTCACCGGCCATGGTTGCCGAATTAGGGTTTTTGGGTGAAGGGGAATCGGTAATTTTGAGTGGGGAAGGAGGGAGAGATGAGCGGATTAATGAGAAAAATTAGGGAGAATTAGTTGGCTCTGATACCATATTGGAAGCTAATAATTTCCTTGCCTTTCATTCATTACTATGATCCTTATATAACATACAAATAGATTATTCTAGACTAACTAATGATGGGATTAGGCCATAAACATGAGTGGGCCTTAAGCTAGAATAATACAAAACATTTACACACGCTAATATCGACTAATATACCCATGTTAGCCGACATCTCCTATTTGGGCCTTGAAGATGATTATCAAGACTACCGTTGATAGCATAGTCATAAACTAATATCATCTCATCGCCTTCATCACAGTAACCAACGAAAGGGGTGATGTTTTGATGATGAAACCTGAAAATTAACTCAAGCTCATTAAGGAACACCTTCTTTCCTTGGTAACCAGTCTTATCAAGACGTTTAAGGGCAACTTCATGGTTTTGCGGGCGTTCAAAGAGTCGTCCTTTGTATACCGCAACAAATCCACCTTTACCGACCTGATATTTTTTACTAAAGTTTCCTGTGGCTAAGCTAATTTCTGTTGGCCTTAAAACGGATCTATGGTCTTAACGTTAGTCATAATATACCAAGTAAAACAAGGATTAATGAAACGTAAATTCTTTTGTATTAATCAGTCATCATCTTCTTTACATAATATGTTCAAAGTATATATACTACATGAAATGGTACATGTGAAACATTGTGATGGTTTCTATTATGACAGTTGTCATGTAACTGTCATGTAATTGGCATAAAACTGTCTAGGTTGACTTTGTGGTTGTCTGAATTTCTTGTTTGACTTTTGTTGACCGGGTCGTTTTGGGTGATGAGATGGGTCGATTGAGATTAACCCAATATTCTCCCCCTTAATCACAATCATCTTGTGGCAGATCTTTGACTCCAATTAATTATCTCATTGTTAGGAATCTGATCTTCTGTAGTGCTTTTGTGAGTATGTCAGCCTTCTTAAATCCTCCACTTATGAACTCGACTTGTAGATCTTCTCTTTCGACACATTCTCTTATAAAGTGGTATTTTATATCGATGTGCTTACTTCTTCCATGAAATACGGGATTCTTCATTAGTTCGATGGCAGACTTGTTGTCGACCAGTATTGTAACCTTTTCTTCTTGTGTATGTGTGTAAGCTTGCTCAGTAATCTCTTTAACCATAATGCTTGTGTTACTGTTGCTGTTGCTGCAATGAATTCGGATTCACATGATGATAGAGCAACCGTGGCTTGATTTTGTGTACTCCAGCTGATTGGTGATTCACCGTAGTAGAAGATAATTCCAGTAGTGCCTTTTCCTTCTTAAGTGTTGACTTCGTAGCTACTGTCACTATAACCTTGTATCTGGTTTCCTCCATTGTGTTTGTAGGTGATTCCACAGTCTTTTGTTCCTTTAACATAGCGTAGTACTTGCCTTATAGCTTTCATGTGTTGTTCCATTAGTTCTTGCATAAAACAACTAAGTAATCCAACGGAATAACTTAAGTCGGGTCTTGTATGTAGCAGATATCGTAAGCATCCAATTAAGCTTCTATATTCAGTTGAATTGACCGTTGTTTCTTCGGTGTTCTTTGTTAGTGTTGTTCCTGGATCCATAGGTATTAGAGTTTCGTTGCAGTCTAGCATTCCAACTTCCTTTAGGATCTTGCTTGCGTAGGCGGATTTCTTTATTGATATGTCACCTCCAGTTTGTGTGACTTCAATTCCTAAGTAGTAGGATAGTAATCCTAGGCACTCATCTCGAATTTTTCTGCCATTTGAGCTTTGAACTTGTCTATTTCTTTCTTTGGTGTGCCAGTGATGATTAGATCATCCACATAGACTCCTACGAGAAGTATTGAGTCTTTTGATTTCTTCGTGTAGACAGCTTGTTCCAAAGCGCATTTCTTGAAATCTAAAGACTTCATGGTGTTGTATAATTTTATGTTCCATGCACGTGGTGCTTGTCTTAAACCGTATAGAGCTTTTATGAGTCTGTAGAATTTTCCAGTATCTTTTATAAATCCTTCGGGTTGTGTAACATACACTTCTTCTTTTAAGTCTCCATGCAGAAATGCAGATTTGACGTCTAGGTGATGTACTTTCCATTTGTTATTAGCAGCTATGGCTAATAGTAATTGGAATGTTTCCATTCTTGCTACAGGTGCAAAGACTTCGTCAAAGTCTATGCCATGCTCTTGTATGTAGCCTTTTGCTACTAGTCTTTCTTTATGCTTGACTATATTTTCATTAGCATTTTGGTAGAGTGGTTAGTTCCCATGTATTGTTCCTATTAATGGAATCTAATTCGACCTTCATTGCTTTAATCCATTTTAGATCGTTCGATGCTTCCTTGTAATTCTTAGGTTCATCTTCAGCCAGTAATAAATGCTCGGGTAAAACTTCCTCGATGTTATCGTACATATCATTTAACGTTCTAAAACCTTGTAGTGGTGTATGATCAAAGTTTGGATGTAAATTCCTGGTTGTATTTGAGTTACTTTGATTGGTTGAACGTCCTGAGGTAGTTGGTGTAAATTGAGTGTTTACTCTTGATGAAATTGTAGATTGTGTGCGAAGTGTTTGTGATTGTGAGGGTGAGTCTGTTGTTGACGTTGCATATTCATCATCATCTGTAGGGATATCATTTTCTTCTTCATTGATTTCTTGTTCCAGATGTTCATTTGTGGCTTCAAGGTTTTCAATTTTGAAGTCAAACCATTCAGGTTCATCGTTGGTGTGTTCATTCAGGTAATCCTTCCAGTCCCATGCTTCATCCTCTTTAAACTTCACATCTCTACTAACACATATCCTTTGTGTTGTTGGAGGATCAAACGATGTAAGCTTTTCATCCTTGTTCGTTTCCTAAGTATACCATTATGTTGCTTCTATCATCTAATTTTGTCAGATGTTGTAATGGTACCTTTGCATATGCTATACAGCCAAAAAATCTTAGAGTTTCTAAGTTTGGCTTTCTTTTCTTGATTGCTTCATATGGAGTGATGTCTTCTACGGCTTTTGTGGGAACGCTGTTTAGAATGTATATAGCGTGTCTAATAGCTTCAGCCTAAAAATTTTGAGGCATGTTGGTTGCTTTCATCATGCATCTCGTTGTAGACATAATTGTCCTATTCCTTCGTTCAACTACTCCATTTTGTTCCGGTGAGTAAGGTGCGGTTAGTTGTCGTGCTATGCCATTCTCTTTGCAGTATTGAGTGAATTCGTTAGATATTAATTCTCCTCCACGATTAGTTCTTAACATTTTCAATGTTGTCCTTAGCTCCTTCTCTATTGTTTCTTTGTATTCCTAGAAAGTATCGAATGCTTGATCTTTAGTGTTTAGGAAATACGCCCACATATATCTTGAGTAGTCATCGACTAACAAGAATATGTATTTCTTTCCAGATGGTGTTGGTGGTGTGATTGGTCCACATAAATCTCCATATACTAAATCTAAAGGTGATGTTGATCTAGTTTTTGCTTTCTTGGGAAATGATGCTCTGCTGTGTTTACCAACTAAACAAACATTACAAATTTGTGTTGTATGTTTAATGGCATGTATTCCTTGAACTAACTCTCTTTGAGTCATAGATTTTAGTGATTCAAAGTTGAGATGTCCTTGTCTTGCGTGCCATAACCAGGTATTGTCCTTCAAGTTTGCTAATAAACAAATAGGTGTGCCTATCTTCAGACTTGCTTTGTATAGACGGTTTTTTTGTCTTGTGACTTTCATGAAGATTTTGTTGTCCATGTCATAAAGTCGTAATTCATCATCATCCATTACAACTTTACAACCAGTTTCGATGAATTATCCAAGGCTCAATAAGTTGCTTTTTAAGCTGGAAATGTAATATACGTGAGATATGATTCTTTGTTTCTCGTCATCACATTCTATTAGGATTGAACCTTTTCCTTTAATCTCTATGTGAGATCCATCTTCGAATCTTACTTTTCCACTAACATTCTCATCTAGCTCTTTGAAGTGTTCTCTTATCCCAATCATATGGTTGCTAGCTCCGTTGTCTAAATACCATTGACTACCGACACTTGTCTCTTTATATCCTACATCTTCTTCGTGTAGCGAGACCTTTTGATCTTCAAGTTTTGTTTCATGTGGGTCTTCTAATATTGCCATTAGTAAGGTAGGTTCTAATTCCTCCTCGACAAGATTAGATTGCATAATAGTGTTTGGTTTTGCATAACACTTAGATGCATAATGACCCATCTTATTGCATTTGTAACATTTTACTTTGCTAAGATCAATATTTGATTTGTTGAAGTGATTGTGATAATTTTCTCCATCCTTATTCTCATGGTTTCTTCCTTGTGAAAATTTGTATTTTCCACGTCCACGTCCTCTGAAATGTTTCCCTCTATTGTCATGTCGTGTGAACATCAATTTTTCTTGATTGTCCACTTGTTTTCCTTTCTTGAACTTAATCATTTCTTCATAGGTCTTAAGTCTTCCAATTGCCTCTTCCATCGTCATTTCACTTAGATCGGAATATTGTTCTATAGATGCGACTATTTGCAGATACCTTTCTGGTACAACATTTAGTAGTTTTCGTACTAAGGTTTCATCTGCTATTGTGTGTCCTAGACTAGCGGCTTTGTTTACGAGAGTTGTAAGTTTTATAGTGAAGATGTCGATTGTCTCGTCTTCCTTCATAAATAACATCTCAAAGTCAGATTTGAGTTTTTGAAGTCTTGCTTGTTGAACTTTTTCTTCGCCAACGTGTCTAGTTTTCAAAGAATTCCAAATGTCCTTCGCGGTTTTGTGCTTTGTTATTTGAAGTAATTGTTCTTCGGGTAAGGCTTGATAAAGGAAAGCAATAGCGGTTTTGTCCTTTTTCTTATCGGGTTGAGTCGAATCAGTCGGCTCAATTGTTTCCCATAAACCATTCGCTTCGAGAATGATTTGCATTCGAGTTGCCCATAATGAGTAATTCGCGGGCTTGAGGATTGGGCATTGAAATTGTGGTGTACCAGTTGTAATATTAGTACTAGGTTCCTTAGATCCACCTCCTTTCTTCATATCTTGATAATGACAATAAATCTCCAAACGAATTTTAACACGAAATGTGTTTCAAAAAAATTCTTATTTTCTAAATGAGCTCTTATGTTTTATCTTCCTCAAACGGGTGTAAAACTTTCTAGGTATAGTTTTTTAAATTTTAAAACTATCCTCGGAGATTATAAATTCAAAATGAATAACCTAAGGTTAATTACTCCTTAAAAATTATTCCTAATCAGTATAATAAGCAGTGTAAACACTAGGTTAATATACTATCTAAAAAAATGACAAGATACTAATTTTAAAAGTAAAGTAACTTATCAAAAATGATTCAATATATATCAAATTAATATATAAAGTAAAATGAAAGGGTGGTATTTTTAATATTTGTAACCTGAAGGGGTTGATGGTCTAACCCGGTGCCCTAAAAAATAAAATCTGATCCTTTTGTTGTAGCCCTAATAAAACGTGCCTCTTCTATTTTGTTTTCTTATCTCCTTTATTGTGATAAGAAATAAAACGCGTCTCTTTTCGTTCTCTGAGACAAGTCCTTCTGTCTCTTCTTCTGGGAAGATAACCTTCTTCTTCCTTCTCCAATATGATGGTTGACCGCCAGAAAAATGGCAGAGTCTGACCGTCATTGCTTCTTCTCCGGTGTTGTGTGTTCTTCGCGAGCACTAACAACCCCTCGATTGAAACCTAGGGTTTCGAATGAATTGGGGGTTTTCTATCCGTGAGAGATTTGGATGATTGGAGTTTGTAATTGAGTCAATTGGTGACTCAATTGATCTTCTGGGCTTAATTCTTTAATCGAACAGGTTTGTTTGTTCTAATTTGTAAATCGTTAATCTTCTGCCCTATGATGACCTTGGTATATGGTTTTTTTTCTTCTTTGTTCTTGAATTTTGATTCGACTGGTGATGATGTACCCTTCGAGTAACTCGAAGGACACTCCTCCGAGACGTGTCGAAGCCCTTCTGTTCGAAGGCCCAAGTTAGGATTCCACAATATCCATAGGCGTCAAACCATTCGTTATCACGAAGGTTACCTCAGGGGAATTCGCCATTCGAAACCCTAAGCCCTTCGGTATGGCCGTAGACGAAGAAGCATTAGATAGGAGAACCTCCTGACTTGGTCAAACCCACGATCTCCCTCTCTCTCTTGGCTTCCCCGTCAAGTCTGAGAACGTAGGTCACTAAACCCTAGTGGTTACCCACAATCATGGGACGCCCCCATGATCTCGGCATTCATGCAGAGTGCTCTCAACCTATTTCATCCACTATAATTAGGTTGGACGGGCAATGGATTATGGTATGCTCATTTCACACTCATCTCCTTACTTACACACACTTATACAACCATAACTCATACTTACTCTCACCGGAGAGGTGGTTCCCCCTACGTAATCACTTAACGTAGTGTTTCGTATTTCTTATTCTTAGGTGAAAGGCAAGTATTGGTGGAACACACACCCTCACACCTTTGATCATCATCGAATCCGGTAGTGCAATCTATTGTACAATCAGGTGCCATCCGATGGGACCACTACTATTAGTCCCATAATCACCATCCTAAAACCCTAACCGACTACACTACATTTCCGGCATGGAACCGGGAAGAGAAGATACACCTCCACCAGGTTTCTCTACCCTAGTCCCTCTAAACACAACTAACACCAGATAATCTAAGCCCCATAACGGCCTCAACCTTTACCACATGATCTCGTTTGGAAACTACTCCCGTACATCATGCCTCAACATCCGCTAACCCTATTCCGGATATTAGCCCCCCGTTGAGGCAAACTTTGAAGCCTTAGATTCTTTACTAAGGGCTCATAAGAGCGGTTAACACCGAAATGCGAAGAGAGTTGGAATACTCCAGTGAGGCGTATGATGAAGAGATTGAAATAGAGGAGAGGCCTCGACCACTGTTAGTGGGCGCCTCGCCTGAAATGGTTCTCCTTCCATTAGAAGGCCAAACGGAAGGACTGTGGGTTTTGAAGAAGTACCGGAGGAGACCGGGAAGAAGGGAAAGAATGCAAGGTGAAAGAAGGAGCGAGAACTCCAACGGAGGAAGCAACCCGGTAGGAAACGGAGGAATGAACCTACCCCTCTTCTAGTGCCCATTTAGGAAGAGAAGGGATGGGGGCTCAGCACCCCTCATATGTTTCGAGTATCGGAGGCCCTCCTCCATACTCGTGTGAATCGCTTACCCCTCCAGGAATGAACCCCTACCTACCTGCTCAAACCTACAACACTTACCCTCCGAGTGGTTCACTCCCCAACCGAGTTACCCGGCAAATACCCTATGGACATGTTCCTCGCTAATCGATGGGTGTAAACCCTTCGTACCAACTTTCTACTGTTTACCCTGCCTACACATAGCCATTTCCTAACCCGTCTAATCCTACACCTGTTTATCCACCTCCATACAATTCGTACTATGCCGAAGCCTCTGGAGCTTGCACACCTTTCGTGAAGTGGATCGAAGACTACCCCCTACCCGACGGTGTAATGATGCCTACTCACATAGGCACCTACGATGGGAAAGGCGATCCTGATAACTTCCTCCACTTGTTCGAAGGCGCTACCAAAATGCAAAAGTGGGTCATGCCCGTAGCATGCCACATGTTCACTTACACGCCTCGAGACTCGCGAGAATATTGTGGAATGGACAGAAGTTGGGAAGCATTGTAAGTCTAGACGACCTTAAGGCTAAGTTTCGATCACACTTTAGCCAACAGAAGAAGTACACCAAGACCCATCTAACCGTGCACACCATCAAACAAAGGGACAACGAAAGCACAAGGGCCTTCGTTACGAGGTACACCGATGAAACTTTGCAAATTCTGGGTTTGCGCGAAGATCGAGGATCTCGGGTTTTGTACATGGCCTTCGGACGCGAAGCTTGGTGGAATTCCTATCCACCGATCTTCCTACTACCTACAAGGTGCTGATGGAGAAGACTTACACTTGGATTGAGTCCAAAGAGGTAGCAGCAAACGGGGCTCCGATCGAGCAAAAGGAAGCTTCTGACAAATTCTCTCGAGGGTCCACCTGGGAAGGATCCAAGAACAAGAAGAAGAACAAAGACCGCTTCACTCCATACAACAAAGGTTCGAACCATGGGCTCTTGGCGAACTTAGTCTAATCTCCCAGGGAGATTACGGCGAGAAAGCCGCAAAGTCCTTGATCCACCACCCGGATGCGGCCGAAGCAAAGCGGATACATGTCCGTGCGCCATTTCCATGAAGACCATGGACACGACACGAACAACCTGCAGAGAACTAAAGAAGCGGATCGAAGAGGCGGTCGCGGTCCCGGCATTAGCACATTTGGTTAAAGGCATCAAAAAGGGAAAGGACAAGTTCTCCGAAACCCAACTAGGTGAATGGAAGGGGAACAAGAAGGAGGCTACGCCCACAGAGGCTCCGATACTAATGGTGCACAGGCACGATCCAACCTTGAAAAGGAAGGAAGCAGATGGGGAGCTGGGAAGTGTAGGGGAAATAACCTTCCCTCACATATTGGGGCAAACACCTTCGACTGATCCCGTGGTCATCAAGGTACGAATCTCAAACAGGGAGGTAAATCGAGCGTATATGGATAGTGGAAGCTCTTGCGAGATCATTTATGAGCATTGTTTCCTAAAGCTCAAGTCATACATACGCTCACAAAGGGTGGACTCGAAAACACCACTGGTAGGGTTCTCTGGCGAACACTCATGGCCCCTGGGAGAGGTACCGTTAGAAATCACCATAGGCGAAGGCCCTTATCCTGCTGCGGAAACACTCACCTTCGTTATAGTGGTCGATTCTCCTTATAATTTATTAATAGGAGAAACATATGCAAAAATGGGCATTGTTGTTTCCACCATACATGCTGCTATTAAGTTCCAAACCCCTTTCGGAGTAGGAACTGTTCATTCTAACTATGGGGCGGATAAGGGTGTATATGGTGTCAAAAGGATCAAAGAAGAATCGGAGGAGCCTCTTATGGCAATTCTAAGCTGCAGATGAGGAGCGAGTTGTAGTTAACACTAGCTACCACTGAACAAACGGTGGTAATAGGAAAGCAACTCGGCGAGTTTCAAGGTGAAGCTCACGGAGCTGTTATGGACTAACCTTGATGTTTTTGCTTGAAATATTACGACATGACAGGGGTACCAAGAACATTGCCGATAGGCGGATAGTCCTTCTGAACGGAGCATAAACTCAATGAGTACAAACACATTGAGCCAATAAAACAGAAAAGAAGGAGCCTAGCCCCCGAAAGAAAAGCTGCGACACGCAAAGAAGTTGATGAACTCACGCAAGCAGGCATCCTAAAGGAAGTTAAGTACCAAACTTGGGTAGCCAACCCAGTAATGGTCAAAAAGAGCGAGGAGGGTGGCGCGTATGTGTTGACTTCACGACATCAACAAAGCATGCCCGAAGGATTGCTACCCCCTACCATAAATTGTCGGAAGGTGGAATCCTTGGCGGGCTTCGGTTAAAATGCTTAGATGCCTACAAAGGGTATCATCAGATCCAGATGGCAAAGGAGGACGAAGAGAAGACAACCTTCTACACAAGAAAAGGTGTCTACTATTACAGAAAGATGCCCTTCCGGATTAAAGAACGAAGGGGCAACTTACCAATGTCTCGTAGATAAAGCCTTCAACAAACAAATAGGCCGAAATCTCGAAGCATACGTTGGCGACATGGTTATCAAAAGCAAGACGGAGGAGGACCTACTCCTCGATGTACTGGAAACCTTTGACCACCGGCAGGCGATTAATATGAAGGCTGAACCCTAAGAAATGCTCCTTCGGTGTGAAGGGGCAATTCCTAGGACATTTGATCACTAAGCAGAGGATAAAGGATAATCCCTCCAAGGTCAAGGCGATTACAGATCTCCAAGCCCCTAAGTGTCTAAAAGATGTGCATAGCTGAATGGGAAGTGGCGGCTTTAAGCCGGTTTTGTCGAGGGGGTGCAGCCAGGGTCCTTACCATTCTTCAAAACACTCGCAAGGGATGCGTGGATAAGAAAACTTTTCAATGGAGTCGACAGTGAAGCTTCCTTTCGAGAAGATGAAGGAGTTCATCGAAATCCTTCCAACGCCATGTACCCCAATCAAAGCGGTGTTGTTCATGTACTTAGCATCCTCAATGGAAGTATTAGCGACCTTATGTGAACGAGACAAGCGACAGATCCCCATTTACTTTGTCAGTAGGGTCCTACGGTAGGAAATCAACTATCCAACATTGGAGAAGTTAATACTAAGCCCTAATCTTAGCGACAAGGAGGAGGCTCCGACGCTATTTCCAAGCCTATCCAATCACAGTCTTGACCGACAAGCCACTCAAACAGATCTTGTCGAAACCTGAAAAGTCTGGAAGGGTGGCTAAATGGGCTATTGAACTTGGAGAGCATGAAACAGAGTTCAAAGGACGAAACTCTATTAAAGGACAAATTCTCGCAGACTTCTTGGTAGAAACACCTTCCGAGCGGCGTTGAAAAGGAAGAGCCCAAAATTAAAGTCACTTAAGTGCGGGATGAATGGAAACTTTACACAGGGACGGAGCATCCATTCGGCGGTTCAGCGAGGTCTATCTTTGGTTATACGATGGGAAGAGCATACGTATGCTCTTCGTTTTGAGTTGAAGCCACAAATAATGAAGCGGAGTATGAGCGTTGCTAGCGAGGCCTCCGATTGGCTAAAGATATGGAAGTCAAAACTCTCGTTGTTTTCGTAGACTCCCAATTGGTAGCAAACCAAGTGGCATCTCCTATGAAGCAAAGTGACCCGTCATCAAGCAATACTTGGAAAAACAAAGGAGATCTTTGGAAAGCTTAGACCCCTACACCATTCACATGTTCTAGGAATCGAACAAGAAGAGATGCACTAAGCAAGCTAGTTTCCATGGCCTTATCATCTCACCAAAGAAGTACTTGTGAAGTCTTACACGAAAGATCCATCGATTACTTAGGAAGTTCTGAGATGTAGTTTAAAAAAAGGAGAGACGTGGAAGACTCCAATCAGGGAATATTTGATAAGCGGTCTTCTCCTTGAAGATCCCAAGCTAGCAAGGAAGATTAGGGTTAAGTCCCCGTAGTACCGGCTAATAGGGGAAACCCTATATAGAAGGTCATTTTTATCACCTTGGTTAAGATGTGTGGGACCCAAGCAGGCTATGAGCATTATCTCACGAAGTCCGAGAAGGATCCTGCGCCTCCATGCAGGACCCCACTCGGTTGTCTCGAATAATGAAATTGGGCTATTATTGGCCTTTGATGCACAGGGATGCGGCATAAATCATTCTAAAATGTGAAGCTTGTCGGATACACTCAAAGCGTTCCAAAGATGCGGCGAGGACATGACAAGTGTGACATCCGCATGGCCCTTCTCTCGGTGGGGCATCGATATCGTAGGACCTATGCCTATAGCTCCCGGAGGAGTCAAATTCTTCTTGTGGAAATCGATTACTTTACTAAGTGGGTGGAAGCTAAACCTTTAGCCTCCGTTACTGGGGACAGTCGAGAAGTTTGTATGGGAACACATTATGTGCGATTCGAGTGCCCCATATAATCATATCTGACAACGGGAAGCAGTTCACCGAAGGAGTCTTCTAGGACTTCTGTCAAGGGCTCAACATAAAGCAGTCTTGGACATCCGTCTACCATCCACAAGGTAACGGAATGGTGGAGGTTACAAACAGAGACATCGTCAAAGGGATTGAGAAAAGGCTAGGACGAACTCATCATGGATGGGTGGATGAGCTCCCTCAAGTATTATGGGCTCACAGGACGCACCCTAAGTCAAACAATGGTGAAACCCCTTGACCTAACATCTGAAGCGAAGCGGTCATCCCCCGGAGCTAAGTGTACACCGAGCTGTGGCAACGTATGATGCCTCCCAAAATGATGAAAGGATCGGGGAAAACCTTGATCGCTAGAAGAAAGAAAGAAATAACCTCTATCCAGAAGCAATACATAAACATAAGATCGAAGGCTACTATAACAAAGGGTCAGGACCTTCCACTTTCAAGTCCAGGAGTATGTGCTACGCCTCAATAGTGCAAGCAAGCGTAGTACCGGGAAAGCTGGGACCAACTTGGGAAGGACCCTACATGGTAGCTGAGGCCTACGGCAACGGAGCCTACAAGCTGGCCACTCTTCTCGGAGAACCCATCGACAGGACATGGAATGGTACGAATCTTCGAAAGTTCTATGTTTAAGAAGTACTTTTACTTTTTTCTTGTAATTAGAAGCTTCTCAAGGGAAAGAAAACATTATTGGTAGTTGTCTTAGTTTTCATTTCAAGAATGATGTAATCCTCCCTACCAATTCAATGATAAATAAGGCATTTCCCACAAATCTCTTGCTTCGTTTCTTAAATACAAAGATTTGTTCAGCCAAGTCGTTTATGAGTTTCAATGTCGAATAAAATGGCTCAAGGTGCAATACACGCCTTATTCTTTAAGCCAACTTTAACATTCACATTAACTCTCCTAGTAGTTTTTGGCGCGTGTAAAAATATATACAAAGTCATGCTACTTAAAGGATTTGAGATAGAGTGGGTCGCGACCCTCTGTCAATGATCAAATTTGGTCATTATATTCTTGGTGTTGTAATTTACACACAGTGAGGTTGTTTAACCTTAGAACGTAAGCGTAAGCGTCGAAAAAATGGCGTACGAGAAGTTAACAAAACAAACACAAATAATAACTAAGTGTGTAGAGGTATTCCCTCTACACCATACTATTCAAAAAGAGGGCTAGTGACCTTGTACCTGCACGAGGAGACTAAGCCCCAGTTAAATTGTTTTTGGCCTATGGCCATACATCACAAGCATTCAAATTGTTTAACGAACAAGACAAGCATTGTCACATAAGATAAATTGTCTTAAAGGGTACATGCCACCCTTAAAACCAAATTACTGCCGACATGGCAGCCTTCATTCCTGCTTTTTTGGAGATGGAGTGAGGGATGGTTGAACTGAGACAGGCTTGGTAGAGATGGTCTTCTTGGTAGGAGTGGTAGGCTTCAACTTACGAGGTTTCTTGGAAAGGAGGTTTTGAGGGGTGCCATAGGATCTTTGGTCGCTTCAGCAAGGAAGGAGTACTCTGCGGTTAGAACGCATTTCTGCCTCATCATACTCAGCCAGTAGGGCGGTAGCATTCAATCTTGGAAGGTCCACGGAGGCTTACTTGTTTTGGCGACTTCCTCCAGCCAAGCACCGTCCATGAAAAATGGCGGATTTGATGACCTTCCACATCCCGAGCTCCAAATTCATCATTGTGGTAGAGCTCCATAGCTATGTAGGGCACCACCTTTGAAAGCGACCTCCGCGATCCTTTTGCCTGCATCTTATACCTCATCGTAGCCATCGACCTCCTCTTTCAACTTAACTTCTACCTCTCCGAGCCTAGCCTTCTCAGCCTCCAGACCAATGAAAGTCGCTACTCTACCCTCCTCTACCTTGAGCCTGGAAATTTCGGTTGTTAACTCTTTAATCTTTTGACGGAGGTCTTGAACGAGAGGATTTTTCTCAAGGTCCTTCTCAATCTCATCACACTTGGCCTCCAATTTTGCAAACTCCTTATCCCTATGTTTTTCCCTTTCCAACATAACATCCATCTCCTGCCTAGCCATGGTCACAGCATTTGAGCAACTCCCACGGTCACGGTATTCAAGTGATTATCCAATCTTGCGCTTCTCTACACCATTGTCATGCATATCACAAACCTTCTCAATGGACATATTATCCGCAAAACCTTTCCATTGAGGGAGGGTAACATGATCCATAATTCGGTGACGGGCCAAAGCATTGGGAGCTCCTTCGTCTGGAAGGCTTGCGACCAATACAATGTATAAAAAGGTTAAGTTGATTTTGACACTTATCACTTCACATGTTTCATAAGGAAAAGCGCTTACCATGAACCTCCACGGATTCATCCGGTACTTCGGGTCGACTTCACAAACTTTCTACCTTGACACTCTTTTGCTTCACAACCTTGATCCGGAGGCGGGGAGAGGATTCTTCCTTTTGTTGGTAGACTTAGGCTTTAGCTGTTCCCTTTCTACTTTTCAATCATGGTCACCTATCCTGTTGAACCTATAATGGGACATCCTCATCCACCGGATCGTCGAAGTCGACAATATTCTCAACAAGTTGGGAAGGACCCTCCAACGCAGCTTGAGGGGGTGCCGATGCAATGGGCTCCGGATTGAGTGTCTACCTCATTGTTGTTCACAGATGTCGAAGGAGAGCCAACACCATAAGACTCTTCGGCCTTCTCAGTAGGCATAAAGCTTAAATCTTCATCCAAATCTTGGTACATGAAGTTTCTGAATAACATCTCTGCAAAATAGAAACAAGAAGAAATAAATATCAGTACTACATTGGTCCTACTTAAATAAAAGTAGATAAACATACTTTGTCCTTGGTATATGATCACATGCTTCTTGGGAGACCCTCTGACCCAACTTGGGAAATCCCACCATGTATAAGATGGCCGAGGGGAACACTTGCATATCCACGGATATTTGGCCAAACAACGATAACTTGAGGATCTCTTAAGCACCTCATATGGCAGGGGGTCATTGTACCGTTTTGCATCAAACATATATTCCTTATTCAAAGAACTCTGAATACTTAGGGGGAACAATAGTGTCTTGCACGTAGAAAAATCTACCTTTCCAACCTGTTATGTTGGTATACACCCTCCCAAACAGGTTTGGCACATCTGATTCAGGCCTTTTTGCTAAATTTAACCAATTGCCCCTAGGATACAAGTTCAAAAATCCTCTTAAAACCTCTAATGTTGGTTCATAGCCGTATGCTTTACACATCACTATGAATGTGGTCAATTTGGCTAAGCCAAAGGGGTTGAACCTAGAGATATGAACCTTGTAGTATTGCATAAACTCTAATATCAGTGGATGCAGAGGAATCCTAAGGTTAGAATGGCTAAATGCATGTGTGTATATTACCCCTCTGAAAAACCTTGAGGAGCATCAAAAATACCTTGATTAGACTTGGGTAACATCACTTTGTGCTCTGGTGGGATTGGGTAATCGGCTAAGTGATCATGTAACTCTTTGCGGAATGCGTACATTTTCTTTGTTTTATGATAAACTTGGAATCCATGCTTCTATTTTTAAACTACAAGAAAAGAGAAGTATTTACCTTTGTCTTCGAAGATGGTGTCTTTGAAAAAAGGTTTCATGCGTGTGAAAAAGAAGACGGAGAGAGTGAAAAGTGTTTTAGGTTTCAACAACTCCCCTTAAATACCCTTTTTACCGTCTTTAAAACTACACACGTGTCCATCTTATTTACTCTTATCCGATTCAAACTACTTTTTAAATTTTAAATAAAGTCTTTTGGTCTCCGGGTAATATGGGAATAAGTGATCACTGTAGCGGGCAGTCAGATGGTTTAATTAGCATTAAATGCGCTTGGTTAGTTGCATAGTTATCTCCCAACTAGTACAATTAGCAGCAGGATGATATTTTTTCGAAGCATGAAGTCGAAAGCAATCTCTCCTCGCTCATATACATCACTTTCACCGGGGGCT
Source organism: Chrysanthemum makinoi (assembly GCA_910596185.1). Lineage (NCBI taxonomy): Eukaryota > Viridiplantae > Streptophyta > Magnoliopsida > Asterales > Asteraceae > Chrysanthemum > Chrysanthemum makinoi. Next base: position 312,756,037 of record OU343217.1, read on the forward strand.
TGATGATGTACCCTCAGAGTAACTTCGAAGGACATTCCTCCGAGACGGTCAAGCCCTTGCTCGAAGGCCCAAGTTAGGATTCCACAATATCCATAGGCGTCAAACCATTCTTTATCATGAAGGTTACCTGAGGGAATTAAGCCATTGAAGCCCTAAGCCCTTCGGGTATGGACGAAGAAGACGGATAGGAGAACCTCGACTTAGTCAAACCCGATCTACCTCTCTCTAATGGCTTCGTCAAGTCGAGAACATGGGTCACTAAACCCTAGCGGTTACCCACAATCATGGGACGCCCCCATGATCTCCGACATTCATGCAGAAGTGCTCTCAACCCTATTTAATCCACTATAAATAGGATGGACGGCCAATGGATTATGGTATGCTCATTTCACACTCATCTCCTTACTTACACACGCTTATACAACCATAACTCATACTTACTCTCATGCTGAGGTGGTTCAGCGAGGTCATACCCTACGTAATCACTTAGCGTAGTGTTTAGTATTTCTTATTCTCAGGTGAAAGGCAAGTCTTGGCTGGAACACACACCCCTCACACCTTTGATCATCATCGAAGCCTGGTAGTGCAATCTATTGTACAATCAACTGGTTTTGCAAAAATGATGAAAAGGAACCCTTTTTGAAGCCGGTAACAAATCACTTCTGTGATTGATACCTTGGTGACAAAAAGGTGGATTCTTTGATGAAATATCACAATAAATTGATCTTGTGATTATTGTTGGTTCGACTGTTTTGAAAAAAAAATTCGAGTCTTTTCCTGATGGTGTTTTGATTCAAGAACATATTTGAGAAAAGCTTTGGTATATGATGATTTGGTTAAATAATCCAAACCTGCTCTGATACCAATTGTTGGCCTTAAAATGGATCTATGGTCTTAACGTTAGTCACGATATACCAAGTAAAACAAGGATTAATGAAACGTAAATTGTTTTGTATTAATCAGTCATCATCTTCTTACATAATATGTTCAAAGTATATATACTTCATGAAATGGTACATGTGAAACGTTGTGATGGTTTCTTTTATGACAGTTATCTTATAACTGTCATGTAACTGCCAGAAAACTGTCTAGGTTGACTTTGTGGTTGTCTGACTTTCTTGTTTGACTTTTGTTGACCGGGTCGTTTTGGGTGATGAGATGGGTCGATTGAGATTAACCTAATAATTTCCTCTATTGGAATTCGAAGATCTTCGCGGTAGAAGCAACAACTCCGTGGTTCTGTGGTTAGAAACATAGCCCGTTGTTATATTTATTTATTCATATATACTTTTACCAACTGACTTAAAAATAATGTAAAACCAATGCTCAATTCTTGCAACTTGCTATGCTCTGAAATGCCTAACGATCCATCTTATACATTTACAGAAATGAAAAACAAAAGTTTTATAAGTCAAAATTTCCTAATACATTATTTAACAGTTTTTTATTGAAAATACTTACTTGAATGTACAATGCTTCTTCAATCCTCTTGATGATCCTATTTATCGCAGGGCGTTCCTTTATGTTGAAACTAAGGCATTTATATGCAGTTTCTGCAACAGTGTGTAAAGAGCGAGTATCAATTTGATCTCTTATACGTGGATGAATTAGCTTGTCGAGTCCGTCATCATAGTAGCGATGGACAGCCTTTATTAGATTCTCTGACTTACCACCAATCATTATCCATTCTTTGGGTGTCCCACTCAGCATTTGAAACAGTAGCACCCCAAATGAGTACATGTCTATTTCAATATTGACGATACAACATTTTTCGTAAACAGGATCACTAGTGGGATAATGGTCATACACGAGTGGCTTGATTTTGTAGATTAATATAGAATTGTTTAATCCGTTAATTTTTGCTTCCAGATTCTCATCTAACAATATGTTATAGTTTTCAAGGTGCCTGTGTACTAGTTTGTTCTCATCCTAGATACTCGAGAGAAGACACTTCAGTCCTTTTGCCACCCCAATGCAAATCTTGAGGCGTTGCACCCATGTTAGGCAACGTCGCTTATTCATGTCATTGAGATGATCATAAAGCCTACCAGTAATCGCACGCTCGAAAACTAGAATCATTTCGCCACCTTTGTCAGAGTAGCGAATGAAAGGGATGATGTTTTCGCCACATTTTTCAGTGTAGTCAGAGTATCTCCAGCTCCTTGTCAAAGTCACGCCTAAATTTAACTATATTGCGTCTGATGGTAGTTGTACGATTTTTCCAGGATGCAGAGAGTCGTCCTCTATATTCATTATCAAGATAATTTTCTCTAACAAATGACTCTGGGCTGAAGTTTTCGATTGCCAATTTGATCTCCTCCAGTGGAATCAGAAATTCTTTTATGTTTCGATATTCAATGTTTCCTTTTGTGTTATTGGAAGCAGCTTCTTTGTTATGTGAATATAAGCACATGCCGTCTTCAAAATAGTTATTTCTTCAATACCTTCTTAACACTTGACAGGTAAAATGTAAAACGGATGCTTATTACTCAATTTTCGCAACTTATGAAAACTTTGTAAGACTTAACACAATCCATCTTTTACTTAAAATGAAAATCAAATTGAATAAACTTCAGAAGTTTGAGAAACATAAAACAGAAGTATGGAAAATTCCAAAAACATTGTAAATGAAAGTCAAATGTTTTACATATTAAAAAACAATAAAATACAAAAGTTTTAAAAATTAAAGGATCAAAAAGTATATATAAATTACAAATACATGTATATGATCTATGAAGTTAACTACACAAATATTGCTTGCAACTCTAGATTTAAAGTTATAAATGTTAGTATTAGTAAAATAATGTTAAAGACATCAAATTGTTTTTTAAGATTACATCATTACATAACCAATACTTTTATATAACATCCTATTCAAATGAACACAAGTTATTTCAAACTTTATACAGTGATTGGCATATGAGATGAT
>OU343217.1:312759065-312770959 GCA_910596185.1 Chrysanthemum makinoi
AATTAAAACATCTAAAGTTTCTAGCAGGTTTGTTGGGATGTGGGAGAGACTGATTCGAATTCTTGATTTCTTCAAGTTTTTCCTTGAGCATATTCTTGCAATCTTAAGTAATCTGCTTTATGCAGATTCCCATCTTCTCTTCTCTTTCCCTTTTCTATCTCCGTAGGACAGACTCATGAAACCTTCTCATGGGATTCCTTAAACCAAAGCTCTGATGCCACTTCTTAGGTTGATTCAAGGCAAGTTTGTGCCTTGACAAACTTTGATCAAGATTAGAATTAGGATAGGCCATGTTTCTGAGTTTGGTGTTTTGTAGTGCAGTGATAAAATGTGCAGTGTGTATGCAAAATAAGATAGGATAGATATGGAGGGAACTTTAAATATAACTAACTTTTATAAATTGATTAAATGATTCGAGTTACAGAATTCTGACTTATTTATACTTTACCAACAGGTGCCTATGTGTTGGTTCAATAAATCCAACAAACACAATGGTTGGGAGTATAACTGTCAAATAACTGACAAATAACTAACAACTATAATAACTGTCAATATGGGTCGTTTGGGGCATGGCCCAACCCATATGCTAATTACAGACATTAGTACTTCACATAGAAATAAATTGTCTTTAATAAAAACTATACTATAATGTCTGTTAAAGTAAAAACAAAGGGATGATCTTGATTTGATGGGTGTTTGATCTTAACAAGGTTCCAACAGTCACCTCCCTAAGATCAAAATCCATCAACCTTGAATCTTCTGTCTTCAGAATCAAATGATGACAAAGTCATCATTTGGTGAGGTTTTTTCATCCTTGATTCTTTGATAAAATTGGTAGGCTGCTCTGTCCAACTTTATGGTGGCTATAGGCAGTGCCTTCTTGAGCCCCTTCTTCAAGTTTTATGCCAAAATATTCAGGCTTGATATAGTTTTTTGACCCTGTAGATGCATGCAGTCTGTCTTGATCTTGACTGTTGAGGCAGTTTAAAGCCTTGCCTTTGTCAACAATGTTTGTGGCCTTGATTGGTACTGAAAATCTGTCCAACAGTTTGCATTCTTATAGTATTATGGTAACCTTTAAGAACATCAATATACCTGTTGTAGCATTGCTTAAGGGCTTCACCATCATGGTAGGAAAAACCTAGGATCTCTGCAGCCTGTCCAAACTTCTTTGAAAAGTGTACTTGGATATAACCACCCAAACACTCAATAACCTTATAGAGGTCCATCAAGTGAACAGTTTTGCCATTGATTTGGGGTGGTAGAGGGCCTGGCAAAGGGCCATTTAGGTAGACTTTATAGAACTATTTGAGAGTGGATATGAACACCTTCTGAAATATTCTCATTGTTTCCCAACCAATTTATCTATACTGATAAGATTCATGAAGTTTGTGAAATCATTAAAGGTGGTGACTTTGGTAGAGTAGGTCACCCCTTGGATTTTAATCTTATCACATTCATGTGACTGTGGGTTTGAGGATGCATCTATGGCTTTTTAAAGTGATTGTCCAAAAAATCATTGTGTTTTATTCTGAGTGAATCTTCATTCAAGGTATGTGCATTGGGATCCTTGAACATGTATTTTAATGTACATGTATTGTTCTCATAGAGAACTTCCACTCCTTGTTTCTCAAGGAAATCAGAAAATAGTATATTTAAGGATACCTCAGGAGTGTAGTGGACCCCTGGGATCAAATACTTTCCATTTCCATTTTTCACAATCACTTCACCAATACCATATGTAAAAAGTAACTTATTCTCTTCTTCAATTTTCCCTACTGTAAATTTTTCTTTAAGTTTGCAGAAAAGATTAACTCTAGAACAAACATGCATGTTTATATGAGTGCTGATATACCATATATTGTCCCAGTTCTCTTGATCTGTTCCTTTTAACATGCATTTTGTCTCAAAGTGTATCAATTCTGGAAATTTAATGCTTACAGTGGGGCATTGGAATTTGTGATGTGTAGATGAGTTTTCTACATAATTACTTGGTACATCCTGTTATCCCACTTCTTCCTCCATCCTTCTTGTAGGGCAGTCCTTGATCATACGCCTTTCCTTCTTGCACTTAAAACAACTAAAGTTTCTGAGTTTGTTGGGATGTGGGAGAGACTGATTGGAATTCTTGATTTCTTCAAGTTTTTCCTTGAGCATATTCTTGCAATCTTGGGTAATCTGTTTAAGCAGATTCCCATCTTCTCTTCTCTTTCCCTTTTCTGTCTCAGTTGGAGAGACTCATGAAACCTTCTCATGTGCTTCCTTAAACCAAAGCTCTGATGCCATTTCTTAGGTTGGTTCAAGGCAAGTTTGTGCCTTGACCAACTTTGATCAATATTAGAATTAGAATAGGCCATGTTTCTGAGTTTGGTGTTTTGTAGTGCAGTGATAAAATGTGCGGTGTGTATGCAAAATAAGATAGGAAAGATATGGAGGGAACTTTAAATATAACTAACTTTTATAAATTGATTGATTGATTTGAGTTACAGAATTCTGACTTATTTATACTTTACCAACAGGTGCCTATGTGTTGGTTCAATGAATCCAACATACATTATGGTTGGGAGTATAACTGTCAAATAATTACAAATAACTAACAACTATAATAACTGTCAATATGGGTCGTTTGGGGCATGGCCCAACCCATATGCTAATTACAGACATTAGGACTTTACATAGAAATAAATTGTCTTTAATAAAAACTATACTATAATGTCAAAGGGATGATCTTGATTTGATGGGTGTTTGATCTTAACAAGGTTCCAATAACATCCGTGTATTACTATGCCAAGCTCCCCATGACCAGAATGAAGATAGGTGAGTTTCTGCATCTATGCAAATCTTTAAACGTTGGGCCCACGTTAGGCTACTCCTCTTATTCAGGTCTTCGAGATAATTAGTAAGGCTACCGTTGGTAGCATACTTGTAAGCAATAATCATCTCATCACCTTCATCACAGTAACCAATGAATTGAATTATATTTTCATGGTTTGAAGCTAGGAATGAACTTAAGCTCGTTATGGAACTCGTACTTTCCACGACACCAACCCCCATTAAAGCATTTAAAGGCAGCTGTGAACTTTTTCGAGCGTTTAGAGAGTTGTCCTTTGTAAGAAGTGGTTGTGCCATATTCATCATATCTTTTTTTTTTAAGTAAAATAGTAATTATTAAGTTAAAAAAACGAAGTACGTCTATGAGACTTGAGCTAACCGACGGAGGCTTCTTATGGCTATGAAACAACTCGACAGTGATTCTTTACTAAATAGACAATGATCCTTTACTGGTTCTTTGGAAGTGGAGTTTGTTGGGTTTTACTAATCATAACAATTATATAAAAACAAGTAAACATCATCAAAGCATGCAGCGGAAGTAATAGGAATAATACTTGTAAATTAATTAACCGAATTAAAAGTATATGCGTACCTTTTGCGAATCAATGCAATTAGGGTTCATGAAAGCCCCAAATTAAGATCAACGACCAAGAAACCCCTAATAAATTAGGGTTTATATAATCGACCATATCAAAGTCGAATACCCAAGATATGCAAACACAAATGTATTTGCTCTTCGTTCTTGTACACACGTATTAGTAACGAATCAATGAGAAAAGCTAGGTTCTTGATCACAATAGATTAACCAAACACCTTTGTTTGCTCAAGGTCACTCGTAAATCCCTTACAATGGGGATTCACTTGTCGACCAAGAACAAGAGGAAAAAGAAAAGTTTGGCCTTCTATTGAAATCTAGTGTACCAAAGGATGAATACATGGGGATGTATTTATAGCCTTATGGTAGATGTCAAGATTGCTATAGTATCCGATGTGAGATTCTATAGTTTTCGGCCAAACACAAGCCCAAAAGAGGATTCCTAAAACCTTCTCTTGACTTGTTAACTTTTCTTCATATGTCGTTGACATTTAATGACCGATAATCAAAACTCGTCAAATATTAAATATCATTAAGTATTTATTTCGTGATCAAATAATTAAATATAACATTTTATATATTAATTATTTATACATTGATTCTCATACGTAATGTGTGCAATCCCGAAGTCTCGAGTTCGAATCCGGTCATACATATATTAATAATTATCCATAAACCTTTCAGCTCCCACTTGGATATTACTTAATATAGTAATGACATTGGTTAGTCTAGCTTTAACACGCCAATGCCCCCAGATCGAATCGAGTATGGTCTCCTGGAAAAAACCATTTAATGATTCATCATTTTTACTTATCCTTTTGTTACTAATACTACATTAACTATGAATATGGATCAAGTCATTTCATAAGTTAATATTCTGTTTCTCGTTGTATTTGATTGAACAAGATTACCAAATCATCTGAACGTATTCCAGATAGATCTTGGGTAAGGCCTTACAAACATCTTGTCAACCCTACGAGGGGCCCAAATATAGTATTATGCTTTGAAACAAATTCAAAGGAACAAATTCTCTTGACTACAAACATAACTCATGAACTTTGTAACACTTCCGAAAATAGCCCTTATAACTACCAGTTACGGATAGCGTTAGACTATCTTACACAAATGCACTACATTCACAACAGTTATCTGGTATCTCAAGTCTGAGGATAAACACTTCATGATATACTTAATGACAAAATCCATAAAGTATCATCATGTAAAGTTGGGATCTGTCCTATATTCAATTCATTGAATATCATGTGAATTTGGCATGTCCCACACATCAATATACTTAAAGTATATTCTACCAAAACTCAGATTTGTCTTAATTCAATGACATTCCCACATCATTGATCGACAACGGACTTTTAGAATAACATAAGTTATTCACGGATTAAACATGCAAATATAGGATATAATATTAAGAAAATGAAAAATAAACATAACCAATATTTTATTCCATTTAAATAATATTTGTTCATAACATCCCTTATCCAAATACTAAATAGATCAATGCATGATAATACTTGTTAATGAATTATGTCTCAAGTAATGACAATCATACTTGTTGACAAGGCATAATTTCAACTAACTTTGATCTATCGAAATTTTGAGAATACTTATTTCAAGAATTCAACTAGTGAAGTTCTTGTATGTGTGCATTCAAAATATCTTGATATTGCCACATAATATATTTCATAAAGTGTGTGACATCCTCAACAACAATTTATGACAATCAAACTTTCAAACAATTTTTAAAGTTTAAAGCATTCTAATTCTTTATTGTATAATGCAACTATGCTCTTGGTTGAGCACAACTAGTTCACATGACCATTTACAAGGATGAAATCCTCCCATGACTAGTATTGAGTGTCATCTCAATTAAACCAGCATCATTGTATACAAACAACAATATGCTCTTTAAAATCTCCGTAAACTTCAATATCTATAGTGTAATGTTTGATACCTTCCAAACTTTCAAGTTTGTTGGCTATGACAATTATGCAACAATTGCTGTATTGCTCATCCTTAGAATTTTGAGAGCAAATCCAGGCTGAGGAATGTAATTCTAGATTCAAACATATTCTATTAGAATATTCATTACACTAGTTATCTAATAACTTCATTAGATATCAATGTTGTCAAATCATCTTGCATTCAAGCATGATACAACAATAACATGATGTACATGAAAAATCCTTATGTCAAACAAAGATTTAATTCATGTTCTACATATCCATTTTCCAAATGATATATCATGTTCTATTAGACTCATTAATTTAATACCGCCATGTTTATTAACAATAAACATATACTCCAAGGTTGTATGTCTTATTTTCTAAATCTTTCATGTGAAGTTCCATTCCAAACTTAACATTTAGCTTAGATGGAATGTTACTACCCACAACATATAAGATTTAAAGAAAATAAACACAATACTCCCACTAGCTTTCAGGAATACTTAGAAATTATCTTATTTTAATTTTAAACCAAAACATGGATTTAATAGTTAAACATAAGAATCATCTCCTAGATGCATGCATATATCCATTCATGGATTCTTGCCGTTTGTACATTTCCAAAGATTATGTGAATTCATAAAACTCATTTGCATTACTTATCGTCCTCATAAAAGTAATCACACAAACAAGAGTTTTAATATCCAATTGTCATTTTCATATCAATGAAAATAAGTATGACAATCATAATCATTATATATTTAATGTGCCAAGGAAAGAATATTCAATCACAGTTAATTGCTTAAGTGTGATTAATAATCTTGTCACAAGCCATGCATTAAACACATGTACAATTTTGTCCATATGATTTCTACACAAAGAATTTTAAACCGCTAGGGTTTTCTTTCCTTTGAAGAAACTCATCTTTATTAAGATAAACCAAGTTTACAAAGTTGATTATCTCTTTGGACAGCATCTTTACATTCATAGTATGAATAATTTACCACAATTCAATATTAGGTAATATATCATTATGATTAACAGGTTTACCATGATCCTGTAAATCATATTTCTCATCATATCAAATATCTGAGATATCCTTGCGGATCTATGAATGAGAATTCCATCATTTTGAGGTATATCATATTTGACCTCATCATGATATTCACTAGTGTATTTTAGAAGATTATGTGTTTTGTAATTGTAATTTAATCTCTTCAAGATCTAAACAAAACTCCCACTTGCTTTTGTAATTTAAAGACTATCTATAAATACTTTAGCAATTAGAACAACACTAAATTGTTTTCTTGTGGGATATTACAAAATACATTGACATTCGTAAATCTTGTTTGTTAATAACCTACTCCATAAGTAGTTTTAACAATTCAAAACTTCAATATATAAGACTCAATGTGATTCATCACATTCCATACTAAAATGGTGTCTTATTAATCTTCTAGGTTTGAGTTTTATTAAGTATATCCAATCAATACTCAATTTTCTAACCTTGATAACTTTTGGAAGAAAGAAGATATTATTATCTTAAATCAAACAATATAACAAATGTTTGATTCTTCTAACTGAACATTCCATATACATACAGTATTTCGTTAGAATTAATATTGTAAGACAATCTAACAATATGTAAGATAAACTTATTCCTTTTGGCCTACCTATTTACCAACTAAGTCAACTTAATGGTATAATAGAATTTCAAGCCAATTGCATGCTTTATAACATAAGTATTCTTTGACTGAGTCAAAAGACATAACAGTTATAATATCTTACTTTATATTATAAGTCTTTAAAAGACTTCATGTTTGTGACTTTACAAAGAAACACATAACCATGTATAATTTAAAGTTATTATGAACACCACACCATGGTTTAATTTTCAAGTTAATATACTACTCTATCTATTTATGTCATTCTAAAAATACATAAATATTTAAGATAGTATTACTTTATTTATTTATGTCATTCCATAAAGTGTCCAACTTAAGAAACTGTAAAAACATCCGCCCGATCCCACGACAAGTGGAGATTTACCTTGAGATTACAATCTAGCCAAGATCTCACTTAACCTAAAATGTAACTTCAAGTGTTTCTATATTTTGAATGACATAAGACATAAAAGTAGTCTATGTTATAATCTTGACACATGTTCTAAACAAGTCAATCTTATTAGAACGATAATCTCTTATCTTACGATCAAGAGAATCCATTAATCATATTTGTATGTGTTTGTTCTTTTGCACACAATTAATACTTCTCCCACTTGTGCATAGAACAACACCATATAGCATATAAACACCATGACATTCGTTTGTTTATGTGAGCAATATGATAGTGTCATAGATATATAAGCATTACAAGTAGATGTAGGAGCACTTAATTATCAAGGAAACGTTCATAACTATCCTTGAGAATATGAATGTCTACATTTTTAAACGTAATGTATTATTTCAAGAAAATCTAGAAATAATCTGAGCCACTACCAAGATAATAAATCTTGTAACTTCCACTGAATTAGACAACGTTACAATAATGTCTTATTCAGTAATACACCACAATACTCCCACTGGATTTGACAACATTGTAATTGTTGCATTAACCAGTGAAAATAGCGTGCTATTACGTTGTAACTCCTTTCAAAGACTATTCGTAACAATTACTTAGGTACTAAAAGAGTGTATTCTACTCTGTAGATGATGAATCATCCATCATACTATTAACTTGGAAAATTGAGCATGCAATTTCTTCCTCAATAGGTCTACTATCCCCACAATGGTGTGTAGCACCTTTAATTGGTCAAATCAAAACAACTAGATACAATATACTAGTTTGTCTTTTACCAATTTTGCGGTAATTAGTCTAGATTCTAATGTAATAACTCATATAATATCAAACATGTTTTCTAGTTGACCAAAATGTCATATAAGAATTCAATCACCAACAGAGGGTAATGAAATCTCTTAAGGAAAACATGGTGTGCAATTTTCTTAACTATTAAAGTTGCTATGAGTTATATTAGAATTTAGACAATTCTAATGTTCCTAACATACCTTTCTCAATCATGAAAAGGAATAGGATTGAGTCACACTCTTCTTCCATGGAAAAGAGTTTATGTTTGTCTTTTAGTAAATTTTTCTTGATCAAACATTCGTTTGAAAACAGAACTAGATCAATTTACCAAAGCCCAAACTACGTTTACGGTTTAATGTTGCATTAATACAATCAAAAGAATTTTCAAAATTCAGTTTTAGTATTTTCGATAATAAAATCTTTCAAGAAAATAAAATACCCTTGGTCAATATTCATATTAACCATAGAATTTTCCTTGAATCTAGGACCCTCATTATCATAGTTTCACCACATCAGTTGATCTGCTAGTGATGAAAGTATAGAATAGGTAATTGTCGAAGAACAATAATTGACAAACAAGTTTTCAATTCCTAGAAAATATGGGATTTACAATTTTGCCAAACAATTATGCAAAATGTAAGCATGTTTCATCCCATCTTATGCCTTAAGTCATAGGTCTCACTAACTAACTTAATTAAGTTGTCTAATTTAGAAACTGCAAATCATTAAGCTGAGGTCTCACACAACAAAATAATTCACCTTGTCATTGTAATCTAGATCAAGGTCTCACATAACTAAATTACAACTTCAAGTGTTTCATATCATTAGATGGAATAAACTTAAATTTAAAGGGTACAATTTTTGACGTGTAATCAAAACTTATGTATAAAGAAGCATGCATACAACTTTATAACAAAATATTTTCGAAAACCTTACATACGATTTTAATTGCTAAGATTAAATTCTACAAAGTTTTAATCGATGCGTTGAGAAACTTACAACTTTGCACTAAGATGCTTCGTACATAGAATGGTTATACTAGGTAGCTCCAATCGAACTCACAGGGGCAGAGGACCAGGTAAGCACTGAGGCATAACCTTAGACATCCATTCAGTGAGACTGTGCTCACTTCTTAAATAACCCCTTTATAGTTTGTTCTAGTGGGTGAGCCGTTCTAACCATTTAGTACAGTCGCATCAATCGATTAAAAGTTCAAGATTTTAATACTTAGAAAAACAAATCAAATTTTCGCCATTATTTAGTCCATTTAATTTTCTATTCTAAAAAAACCCTTTTAGCTTACTAACATGTCATACAATATAAACAAAAGGCATTTTAATAAAATTAAAAGGAACTCAAATAATATACATATAACTTAACAATTAACATATGTAAAAACAATTAGCCACATGCATAATTATTTCGATAAAACCTAATAAACAATTCTAGGCGTAAAAATGCATACATCAACTAGGGCTTTCAACTACAAGGTAGATAAGCCACATACATCGACAAGTCGATTGCGTAAGCCAAAGTCAATAGTATACCAAATAGCACATAACAAATTTTTATTAGTATAATTGAGGTCTTCCCCAATTCAATATTATCAAATAAATAAACATGTGTATATCACTTAACAATTAATCAAAAACAATACTCCATGGCAAAACATGCATGTTTCACCATGGATTCCTCATAACAATTATAATCCCAAGATACACATATAATCATGGCACATAACAATTATTCATGAAAACCACATAAAATATACATGCAATCCTAGGGTTTCTACAAGTTTTACAAAAAATAAAACCTAATAAACAATTTAAAGGGTAATCGACCAATAATAAAAAATTAGGGTTCCAATTTTCAAAACCCTAGAAACCATAAAAGCATATAATAATCATAAAGATTCAATTTTTATGTGTTTCGGTAATTAATTACAACAAATTAACGGCTCGTGATGCCCATTGGGTTTTACTAATCATAACAATTATATAAAAACAAGTAAACATCATCAAAGCATGCAGCGGAAGTAATAGGAATAATACTTGTAAATTAATTAACAGAATTAAAAGTATATATCGTACCTTTTCGAATCAATGCAATTAGGGTTCATGAAAGCCCCAAATTAAGATCAACGACCAAGAAACCCTAAGCCCTAATAAATTAGGTTTATATAATCGACCATATCAAAGTCGAATACCCAAGATATGCAAACACAAGTGTATTTGCTCTTCGTTCTTGTACACACGTATTAGTAACGACTCAATGAGAAAAGCTAGGTTCTTGATCACAATAGATTAACCAAACACCTTTGTTATGCTCAAGGTCACTCGTAAATCCCTTACAATGGGGATTCATTTCGTCGACCAAGAACAAGAGGAAAGAAAAAAGAGGTTTGGCCTTCTATTGAAATCTAGTGTACCAAAGGATGAATACATGGGGATGTATTTATAGCCTTATGGTAGATGTCAAGATTGCTATAGTATCCGATGTGGGATTCTATAGTTTTCGGCCAAACACAAGCCCAAAAGAGGATTCCTAAAACCTTCTCTTGACTTGTTAACTTTTCTTCATATTCCGTTGACATTTAATGACCGATAATCAAAACTCGTCAAATATTAAATATCATTAAGTATTTATTTCGTGATCAAATAATTAAATATAACATTTTATATATTAATTATTTATACATTGATTCTCATACGTAATGCGTGCAATCCCGAAGTCTCGAGTTCGAATCCGGTCATACATATATTAATAATTATCCATAAACCTTTCAGAGTTGGCGACATTATTAGTGTTCGCAAACAACTTTTTTGATAATACTAAATAACTAAACTAATTTGTGTGATATAGATGCATATTTGTCATGCGAGATTATTAAAATACAAGGATTCTTCTTGCCGTGCTTCGCTGTTGATATCTATTGAAACATCGCTTCATTGCGGACACAAATTGCTAAAAAATTTCGGTTTAACAATGGAATTATATAATAATAGGTTTTTTTTTTAGAATACTTGAAAGAAAATTGGAAGGACCTATATACAAATTAAGAACAAATGAGAACAGCTATGATATACGTGTAAGAAAAACATATTATTGTCCGAGCCAAAACAACAAGCTACATGGCTACAACATCTAAGTGCACCAGAATAGAAGCTTAAACCTCTTGAAAGCAACCCAAAAATCCACCAATTTAATAACGGAGCCTCACATACATAAATTTAGAGGAAAATAAGGTCTAGTGGCAGGGGCGGAGCCAGAATGTTTTTGTCGAGGGGGCAAAATATGATAATTTTTAGAAACTACACTAAAAATTAGTTCGTTAGGGGGGCAAATTACAAAAAAAAAAAAGTCGGAAAATTTTGAAAATTTACACAACAATTTTTTTCGCCGGGGGGTCACATAACCCCCGGACCCTCCTTTATCTCCGCCTTTGTCTAGTGGTACATGAAACATATACATTCACATTATATAAAACAAGAGGTTAAATTCAGTTAAGAAGCTTGTATACTAATTAATCGTAATCTTAAATATATTGCTCTTATTATAACGCCTTAGTTAAGTCTAGAATACGATCTTCACTACACTTGTGCAGTTAAAAAATACATCTACTACATATCATCTCAAGTGAT
>OU343217.1:312771059-312795584 GCA_910596185.1 Chrysanthemum makinoi
CATAGAGAAAAATAGTATGAAAATTAAACCAATTGTTTGTTGGTTTAATGGACAAAATATTAATAGATGTGTGTTACGATCGAACTCAAGATCACGGGATTGCACACTTTATGTATGAGAATTAAAGATTAATAATTATTTATAAAATGTTATATATAATTATTTATTAACACAAAATGCATAACGGCCGTTAAGTAATTAATGATAATTGACTAACGGTTAAAAGATAAAGACTAAAATGTAATTTGGAAGTCAAGAAGGATCGGAATAACCCTTATGGGCTATGGCCGGTCGTGGGTTTTAAGGGGAAACCCAAACCCACTCAAACTTGAGCTCAAGTTTATACACTTGTACACATAGTTTATCCTAAACTTGTTTTCTTCTTTTCTTTCTTGTAGGCCGTCGACTAGCATACATGGTGGGTAGATGGTTTGATTTTCAAACAAAACGTTTTGTGTTAATTAAACTAGCATTTACTTTGAATTCGTTAATGTTACGTGTGTACAAAGAACGTGAGTACAATCACACTATTGATTGTATCTTGGATTGAATTACAAGGTAAGGGGTAATTCATAATCCTATAAACCCTAATTAGGGTTCATCAAATGCTAGTTTATGGATTTGATTCTTGTTAGGCTAGAATCAAGAGAGTCACTTTATGTTTAGTTAATTAATTATTCATTATATGTTCCTATACGCTTCCGCACTTACTTGATGTTTATTGCTTATATTTATGATTAGTCATGTTATATAATTCCAAACAGTGGGTATCGAGCCAGGTTTAATGAGTAATTAATTACTAAACACGTAAAAACGGATATTGTATTGTGTTTGATATGATTAATTCTAGGGTTTTGAAATTATTATGTAAATCCTAATTTTATGGTTAGGGCTTTTTTTTTTTTTGCCTAATTGGTTTTAAATTTTTTTATGTGAAGCCTAATTTTTTTTAGTGGATTTTTTATAAATTTTTTTTTAGGGTTTATAAAATTGTTTTGTTAATTGATATCTAAACCTAGAATTGTATATATGTTACGTGAATTAATTCATGAATAATTGTTATGTGACATGGAATTATTATATGCGATCTTGTGACTTATTAAATAATTATTATGTTATATCCATGATAATACATGCATGTTTGTCATGGATAGTTGCTTGAATATGTTTAATTGTTAAGATACTTTATCATGTTTTATTTATGATAAATCTTGAATTGGGAAGACTCAATTATATATATTAATGAATCAATTATGTGCAATTTGGTATATTATTAATTATGGGTTTTACTTAATCGATTAGATCGTGTATGTGGCTCACTTTCAATTGAAAGAGTGAAATCCCTAATTAATATATACATTAATTAACCTAGACATTGATTATTAATAAGGTTTTATCGAATAAGTTGCATGTGGCTACTTATTTTCATATAGTGTTTTATTATGTATTGCATTGTTTTAGTTGTTTTATTTTCTATTTATTTTCGTTTGTTTTATTATGTTAGGCAGTTTTAAGCAAAGGGTAAATTTTGAATAGAAAAATGTACGGACTAAACAATGATGAAATTTGATTTGTTTTTGAAGAGTTAAGTTTTCAATAGTTTAATTGATTGATGATTCTGTACTAAATGGTTAGAACGGCTCACCCACTAGAACAAACTATAAAGGGGTTAATAAAGAAGTGCTCACAGTCACACACTGAAGGGGATGTCTAAGGTTATGCTTTGCGCTTACCTGGTACTCTGCCCTCTGTGAGTTCGATTGGAGCTATATTGAAAGCCATAAATGTACAAACTCATCTTAAGGGCGAATTAGTTTTAAATCCATGCGCCACTTCGGTGTTAATTACCCGAAACACTAAGTGTTTACACTTATGCAAAAGTACGGTATAATGGGTGATAATTAAAGCTAAATTCCTTGATTGGTGAACCCAATACCTCAATCAACACTTTGATAATTTGATCTTTATGAATTGGTAATAAAAAGTTTTTTATTAAATTTATGCTACAAAATGAATGCATGACATCTTTGAACATATTTGATTTGACCACATAAACTCAAAACTAGTACCCTTATAAATTAAGTTATTTGCCATCTAATTAAAAGGAACACTTGAAGTTGCAATTTACGTCATGACAGTACTTGGCGAGATTGTGATGGACAGGTAAATCTCTATGTAAAGTCAGACCTTACATGGACATATTTGCAGTTCTTTAAGTTAGACACTTAAATTGAGTAGGAAGTGAGAACTGGACTCAAGGCATAAGATGGGATGAAACATGTTTATATTTGCAATAGCGTTGGAAAATATAAATCCCATAATGATCTAGGAATTGGAAATTGTTTGCCAATTATTGTTCGACATATTACCTTGTTATGCTTCGTTACTAGCAGATCAACTGATATAATGGAACTATGATAATTTGGATCCTAGTTTTCGAGAAAATTCTATGGTTATATGAATATTACCTTCAATATTTTATATTTCTTGAAAAGTTTATTTATCGAAAATACTAAAATTGAATTTCGAAAATTCTTTAAATGTATTAAGGCAACATTAAACCGTAAACAAAGGTTATTCCTGTATTGATAAATTGATCTACACCTGTAAGGGTTTTTGGTAGAGTCAACTTTACTAAAAGAATAAATCTAGTCCTCTTTTCATAAGAAAGAGTGAGATTCAATCCTATTTCTTTTCATGAATGAAGAAAGGTATGATAGGACAATTAGAATTGTCTAAATTCTAAATCATAACTCGTAAGCAAATTTTAATAGTTAAGAAAATTGCATATTTTTGAGTTATTAAAATTAGAAGCTAGACTAATTACTGCAAAATTGGTAAAGACAAACTAGCATATTTATCTAGTTGTTGTGCTTTGACCATTTAAGAGTATTACTTACAAATTGTTGGAATAGTAGAACTATTAAGAAAGAAATTGCATGCCCAATTTTTCAAGTTAATAGCAATGATGGATAAATTCATCATCTACATAGTAGAATACATTCTTTCAAGTACATAAGTAATTGTTATGTATGGACTTTCTCAAAGGTGTAGGGAAGTAAATATAACGGTATTTATTTTCTTTCACTTTGGTTAATACAACACTTACAATGTTGTCAAATACAGTGGGAGTATTTTGTTCTTATTAACTGAATAAGGAATTAATGTAATGATCTCTAATTCAATGGGAGTTACAAGCTTTGTCATCTTGGTAGTAACCCAGATTATCTCTAGAATGTCTTAAGATAATTACTTTCCACTTATAGACACTTATGTTTTCAAGGATAGTCATGTACGTTTCCTTATTAGACAATGAAGTGGTTATACATCTACTAGTTATGCTAATATCAATGACACAATCATATTAGTCACATTAACAAACATATGTCGTATGTTGTTTTATCTGCTATATGATGTTGTTCCATGCACAAGTGGGAGAAATCTATTTTGTGTGCAAGGTACAACTATTTTATATAAGTATATGATTTAACAGATTCTCTTGACTGCAAGGTAAGAGACTAACGTTCTAATATAACTTGAACATATCTAATTCAAGAAACACTTGGTGTTGCAATTTACGTCATGTCAGAACTTGGCGAGATTGCAACAACAAAGTAAATCTCTATGTGAAGTCAGACATTGCATGGACATATTTGCAGTTTCTAAATTAGACAAGTATTTAGAACATGTGTCAAAATGATATTTAAGACTACTTCAAATTAGATATTTATGTATTATTAGAATGCCATAAATAAATGAAGTAATCTAATACTACTTCAATTTGTTTATTTATGTATTTGGAATGACATAAATAAAAAATAATGTGGTCCTACATTACTGTGAAGAAAATAATTAACTTGAAATTACTATTGAAACCAAGAGTTGTGTTCATAATTACTTTAGTTAAACATGTTTATGATTCATTGTAAAGACATAAACATAAAGTCTTTTAAGACTTATAATAAAGTAAGACGTTAACTTGTTATGTTTTTTAATTAAGACATATACAAGAAATCATTGAGTTGATCAATGATTTATAACGTATAATGGGATTATAACAGGTTATGTTTTCTTGATGAGACATGGATATGAAGTGACTTGGTTAAAAAGTACTTGTGTTATAAGGCATGCAATTGGCTTGAAAAGTCTATTATACCATTACATTGACTTAGTTGGTAAATAGGTAAGCCAAAAGGAATATGTTTATCTTATATATTGTTAGATTGTCTTACAATATTAATTCTAATGAATACCACAAGTTGATGGTATTTTCAGTTAGAAGAATCAAATTCTATTTGATTTGTTTGATTCAAGATAATCATAACTTCTTTCTTAAAAAGTAACAAGGTTAGAAAATTAAGTATGGATTGAATATACTCAATATGACTCCAACCTACAAGATTAATAAAACACCATTTTATTATGGAATGTGATGAATCACATTAAGTTTTAAAATTGAAGATTCTGATTTTGTTAAACTACTTATGAATAGGTTATTAACAAACTTAAATCAGGAATTATCAATGTGTATTTGTAATGTCCCGAAAAGAGAACAATGATGTTTTGCTCTAATTGCTATGTATATATAGATAGTCTATATATATTATAAAAGGCAAGTAGGTGTTTTTTTATCTTGAAAGATAAAATTACAAGATATGTAATCTTCTAAAACACACTAGTAAATATCATGATGAGGTTAGACATGTAAATGATAGACTTCATGATAATGGAATTTTCATTCATAGATCTACAAGGATATCTCAGATATTTGACTTATATGCTGAGAAATATGAGTTACAGGATTATAGTAAACCTGATAATCATTATGATGGATTACCAAATATTGAATTGGGTAAATTACTCATACTATGAATGTTAAAGATGCTGTCCATAAAGATAATCAATTTTGGAAATTTGGTTTATCATAATAGTTAGACTAGAGAATGGAAATGAGTTTCTTCAAAGAGATGAAAAATCCTAGTGGTTTGAATTTCTATGTAGAAATCATATGGACAAAATTGTACACATATTGAATGCATGTTTTATGACAAGATTATTAATCATACTTAAGCAATTAATTTTGATTGAATATTCTTTTCTAGACACATCTATTTAATATAATAAAACACACTTTTTAATATAACTCTTCATTAATATTTTCTAAAAATATCTTGTCCTCTCCTTATGACACGTGGCTTATAAAGTCAAATATGTAACAACATTTCGAAATCAATTTTCGGAAAATGATTATGGTGTCTTTGTTTTGCATAGACATTTAATAATTTGAATAATATTTATTGTAATTACTCTATGATGCATTTATTCATTTAACTTATATATCACACTTTTAATTCTCCTCTCATAATTTTTTTTCTTCAAATATCTTGCATTCTACATGCCACACACCAAGCAACACAATTTAATTATTTTAAACCTTCTTCTCGACACTTGCGTCAATGGGTAAGTAAATTAGTTGTTTAACTAATTAAGTGGCATATTTGTATATAGCGTTTAGCGTTAATATCTTTTACATACAAAACATATTCATAAATATCAAAGACAATTTTCATCATCCATCTTTATTAGATCTAATAGATGAGATTAATTATAACAATTTAAAAAATCACTTTCATTATTTTTTTTTCAAATATTAATATCTTTTAAACCGTTAATCGTTAGCGAAAAAATACACTTTTACGATGAACAATTTATTTATCTTTCTATAAATAGGCACTTTGATATACTTTAGACTAAAAAAAATCGTTTTTTCACCTTTTTTTACGTTTTTTTTTTTTCTTTTTTTTTCGTCTTGAAATTTCCATTAAAAAATCACATGTGATTAAACACGAATTTGATTATTCTAATAATTCACATGTGATATTAGTATTAAATCATATATGATATGTAATATCATATGTAATTTAGCACTAATATCATATATGATATTACATATTATATGTGATATTATTAAAATATTTAAATTAGTGTTTAATCATATGTGATTTAACACTAATATCATAATATGTAATTTTTATAAACATATTTGTACATTAAAAGGATTTCAAAGTTTCTTTTTGTCAAACATTGCAAGTTTGCTATTAGAGAAAGTGGTACGCATTATGGTTGTTGCATATGGCGTCATCCGATAACGTCAACTGATAGCACCAACCCGACACCCCTCTTTACGCCATAAGGGTTGGTGCCGTCAGGATTAGCCCACGCCGTGAGTATTTCTTTTTGTATTTGTGGTTTATCGGGTTATATGTTGCCCAGAGGATGTTTTATAACATCATAAATTGAAGGAGTGTTTTGTGTAAAGTTATAGGTTTTGGTGTTATAGAAAAAGATCTTGTGAAGTGACAATAGTTTTACTCATGACACAAGACCATGGCACCATGGATACCTGGTGCTCTTAACCCATTAGGTGGTTCTAGCTTCATACTGTTATATTCAAGCTAATGGTAGTTGATGTTATATTTCGGGCGCCCACTAAGTGGTTCGTGCTTCTATTGGTTACATTCTAGCTAAGGTAGTTGGTGCTATATTTCAGTCTTCGCTTGCTACAAATATGATTATACGAACTTTATCCTCTTTGAATCTTAATATTATTGTCTTTTTGTTAGGCTCTGGCTTATGTTACTGTTACTGATGACAACGGAACGCCTCCAAAACGTATAAAATGTACTTCAACCACTCTAAATATGTTTAGCTAGGAAACATGGTGGCAAATAGGTTGTGATGAATGGAGTAAGATCTAACACCAAGAAGAAGTTGCTTGACTCTTCTTTTTTGGACTACTTTTTATTATGTCGTAGAGTATTGTTCGAGTAAGTTGACGTGGTTTAACTGCTTCACAACCATATTATATGTTACTTTAAGTTTCTTTTAA
Organism: Chrysanthemum makinoi; assembly: GCA_910596185.1. Lineage (NCBI taxonomy): Eukaryota > Viridiplantae > Streptophyta > Magnoliopsida > Asterales > Asteraceae > Chrysanthemum > Chrysanthemum makinoi. The sequence goes on from OU343217.1 coordinate 312,777,949, forward strand.
GACATTGGTACTATGCTCACTATGTGTCATACGAATATTTTTGGATCTATGTTTCTTGGTTACTCTTGGTGAATTAATATCATATCCTAATCCATTTTATGTCTTTGTTGACTTTTCTAATGGAATGATACCACCTTTTGAGCTTTCGTTTCTTTAGTATACTAGCAGGGTACCCGTGCGATGCGACGGTGGTTATCCTGTGATTAAATTTTCCAACGAACAAATTTTATTTAATAGAGCTGTTTGATTTCAGATTTATGTTTTGGAAGCTTAATTAGATTGTACATTGTAGTTAAAGAGTTATATATTTTGGTGAAGGGATGAATTAAATTGTGTATTAATTGTATGTATTGTATAGTGTGTTTTTAATTTTATTTGTATTTGTAAATTGTGCTTAGGTAGTTGTATATATTTATGATGGTTTGTATTAATTGTATGTATGTAAGAAATAGTATTTGCTTAAAGTTAATTGTGCTTTATAGAGTTGTACACTATGTTTTATAAGTAGTATTTGCTTAAATTCTAATTTAGAAAATCTTAAACTCATAAATAGGAGAGAGGGTCATCCCTCCATTATAAGTAATATAAATATCCTTATTTAAAATAGCTTTTTAGCTTATATGCAGTTATTGAAAGAAAATATATGAATAAAAATAATATTAGAATGAATAAAGAGTATCGGTAGATTAATAAATAAAGTGTCTCTTTCTTAAGTAAAGGATGTCTCTTACATCTTTTATGCCAAAACATATATTAGTCCCCGAACATGACAAGCAAGCTCATTTAGTACCTTAAACTTTAAAGAGTGCATAATGGTACCCCGAACTTTACAAACTGAAATTACTCCATAAAATTATTATTTTTAGTTTTTTTCTAAAATCAATTTACTAAGGCCGAATGTAATATATACGATTTATAGTTAAACTTAGAATAACTAATTATATCTTTTTTAACATTGATTTAATTTTTTTAATTAATATAATATTATATTTAATTGTTGAGAATATATATATTTAAAATAATACTTTATAAAAAGTGAATCTACTGCACCACTTTTCGTATATAGATATTTGTATTATATACTAAGCATATGTATCAAATATTTTTGAGACCATAACAATTTTAACTATTTATTTCTTCATATGCATATGTTAAATTGCAAATTGCAAAAACTCATATATAGTTGGTTATAAGTTGATTTAAAAGTTATTTGTAACAATCATTTAATAATATAATATGAAGATATACTAAGAGTAATGCGTTAAAAATGTTTTAAAAATAGATACTACAAATATATTCTAAATAATTAATTAAATGATTATAATAAATTTTAAAAATTGAAAGATAATTAAATTTTAGGAATAAATATATATTACCTAGCTAAAGTTTTACTATAAATTATTTATTAAAAATACTTCACAAAATTAACTTTTAGAAAGAAAAAAAACAATTAATTTTTGAGTTAATTAGTATAGGGTAGTCAAAATTTACTTTGTCAAGTTTAGGGTATCATTCTGCACTTTTTATTTTAAAAGTTCAGGGTGCTAAAAGATCCAATTTGCCAAGTTCGGGGGTACTAATATGTGTTTTGGCTTATTTTTTTTGATTTTGATTTATTGTTTGCAACGGATGCTAATTCCCCATTACAAACTATTTGGTCACTTTGTTTTTAGTCGTCATTTGTAAATTGTTTATTGTTAATATCCGAGATGTTTTGTTCTCATATTCCATCACTTATTATGGATGTCCAACAACATATCGTGTTTCAAATCATACCCATTTTAGGTTGATATCCTTATTTGTTAGAACTTTAGCTTTTATACAAGAATATGAAGGTTGGTATAACTTTGGTTGTCAAATTTTGTTAAAAAAAGGGTTATTGACAAATTCATCCACAAGTTTTTGTGTTCAACAACAAATCAAAATGGATAACTTCATATACTATCATATGTTTTTCTTTATGCTCTTTTTGCATTATTATATAATATTCTTATGTTTCATTACAAACATACCCTTTTGTCCACTCGACACACTCATTTGTATTGTTCTTCCATTTTATTGCATAACATATCAACATTAGTTATATATATTTTTGTTATGTTTATTTAAGATACCCGTGAATTTCACGGGTCTTTTAGCTAGTTAAATATATAAAGATGATAATGGTCATACTTGTTTTCATTAATATGAAATATGACAATGGAATATCAAAACTCTTTCTTGAAAAATTACTTGAGCGAGGACGGTAAGTAATTGAAAGGTTTTTTGAATTCATATAATCTTTGGAAGTGTACGAAGTGCAATAATTCATGAATGAATAAATGCATGCATCCATGAAATTTTTCTTATGTTTAATTATTAAATTCTAGTTTTGATTTATAATTGAAATAAGATAAATTTTAAGTATTCCTGAAAGCTAGTGGGAGTATTATGTTAAAGTTTTAAATCTTATATGTTGTATAACATATAGGAAGTAACATTCCTTGTAAGCTAAAATGTTAAGTCTTAGATTGGAATGAAACTTCACTTATAAGATTTAAGAATTAAAACATATAACCTTGGAATATATGTTTACTGTTAATAAACATGTGCAGTAAAATAAATGATTCTAATAAAACATGATATATCATTTGGGAAATGGATAGAACGTGAGTGAAGTCTAAGTTTGACCTGTAGATTCATCATGTACATCATGTAGTGAATTCAAATTGTTGTATGATTCTTGAATGATAGATGATTTGACAACATTGATATCTAACTAAAAGTTATTAGATAACTTGTGTAATAAATATTCTAAACGAATTACATCCTCAGCCTGGAATTGCTCCTAGATTATATAGATGAACAATATGTCAATTGTTGTGCAAATTGTCATCAGCTACAAACTTGAAAGTTTGGAAGACATCAAACATTACACAATAAGATATTAAAGTTTACGGAGTTTTAATGAGCATATTGTTGTTTGTATACAATGATGCTGGTTTAGTTGAGATGACACTCAATACTAGTCATGGTAGGATTTCATCCTTGTTAATGACCATGTGAACTAGTTGTGCTACTAAGAGCGCAGTTGCATTATACATTAAAAGAATAAGAATACTTTAGACTTTAAAATGTTTGAAAGTTTAATTGTCATAAATTGGTGATAGAGGATGTCACACACTTTATGGATTATTATGTGGATTGGTGAATGTACACATACAAGGACTTCACTAATTGAATTCTTGAAATAAGTATTCTCAAAATTACGATAGATCAAGTTGGTTGATTTATGCCTTGTCAACAAGTATGATTGTCATTACTTGAGGCATAATTCATCAACTGGAATTATCATGCATTGATCTATTTGGTATTTGGATAAGGGATGTTAAACAATTGTTATAATAAATCAAATACTTGGTACGTTTGATTTTATAATATATAGTATCCTATATTTGCATGTTTAATCCGTGAATAAATTTATTTATTCTAAATCGTTCGTTGTCAATTAATGATATGGGAGTATCATTAAACTAAGACAAATCTGAGAGATATGGTATAATATACTTGATAGTATATTGATGAGAATGCATACCAATTTCAGATGATATTCAATGAATTGAATATAGGACTTATCCCAACTACATGATTTTACTTTACGGATATTGTTATTAAGTAAATCATGAATAGTTATCCTCAGACTTGAGATACCAGATAAGTGCCATGAATTTAGTGCACTTCAATGGAACAACTTAACGCTATACGTGGTAGTCATCAGGGTTGTTTCTGAAAGTGTTGCAAAGAGTTCGTGGGTTATTCTCGTAGTCAAGATAGAATTTGTTCCTTCAAATTTATTTGGAGTTTAATATTGCTGGGCCCCTCGTAGGGTTGACAAGATGTTTGCGTGGCCACGCCCAAAGATCTCCCCTGAATATGTTCAGAAGATTTGGTAATCTTGCTCAATCTATACTACTTATAATAGAGGAATGAATCTCTCTCCTCATTGTCTTAAAATTAAGACTTACAAAATACAAAGCCTATTGTACAATACATAATGCACTATTAATGATCTTTCTCATCAATCTTAATTTTAAGACTTACAAGTCTTAAAGCTTAATGTATAAAATACAAAGCAGTATTAATGTGGTCAAGATATTTAATGTAGTTAATTAATTAATTGGTCAATAAATACAATTAATACATTTATTAAAACACCCCTTACACAAGAAATACAAATTATCAAGCATATTATACAACCAACTTAAAAATAATTCCTGCATTAAAATGTCACTAATACAAATAATAAAGAACATTATACAAATATTTAAGCCCGAACGGACAACGTTCCAAATGCGCCTGAGCCCGAACGGGTACGATCCAAACGGGCACGGGCCAAACGGGGTCGAGCCTGAGTGGGCACGGGCAAAACGGGCTCGAGCCCGAATGTGCACGAGCTAAACGAAATTCTTGAAATCCGTAAATTTATTATCAAAAAGAACATAATAAACTAAAATACATGATTCACAGGAAAATTTTATTTTAGGGTATCCGCCGCCGCAACGCGCGAGAACCCTGCATTAAATGTCACTAATACAAATAATAAAGCACATTATATAGATATTCAAGCCCGAACGGTCAAAGGGAAAAATGAGCTTAAGCCCGAACTGGTGCGGGCCAAACGGGCTCGAGCCCAAACGGGCATGGGCCAAATAGGCACGGGCCAACTGGCTCGAGCCCAAACAGGCACGGGCTAAACGAAATTCTTGATATCCGTAAATTTATTATCAAAAAGAATATAATAAACTAAAATAAATGATTCATCAAAAAAAATTATTTCAGGGTACCCGCCGCTGCAACGCGCGGGTACCCTGCTAGTCACTTATAACGAAAAACAGACTAGTTGAATAAAGAATGACTTAATTCCATATCTTTATTTAACATGGTATTAGAAACAAAAGGATAATAATAATAATGAGAAATCATTAAAAGGTTTTCCAGGAGCCTTGCTCGAGTTGTACTAGAGGCATCGAAGTGTTGCTAGACGCTAACCGATGTGATCACTCTATTAAGATATGTCCAAGTGGGAGCTGTTGGTTTAATGGACAAAATATTAATAGATGTGTGTTAGGATCGAACTTGAGACCAAGAGATTGCAAACTTTACGTATGAGAATTAAAGATTAATAATTATTTATAAAATGTTATATATAATTATTAAATAACACAAAATGCATAACGACCGTTAAGTAATTAATGATAATTGACTAACGGTTAAAAGATAAAGACTAAAATGTAATTTGGAAGTCAAGAAGGATCCGGAATAACCCTTATGGGCTATGGCCGGTCGTGGGTTTTAAGGGGAAACCCAAACCCACTCAAACTTGAGCTCCAAGTTTTATACACTTGTACACATAGTTTATCCCTAAACTTGTTTTCTTCTTTTCTTTCTTGTATGGCCGATCGACTAACGCCCTTAATTGGGTCGATTGGTTTGATTTTCCAAACCAAAACGTTTTGTGTTAATTAAACTAGCATTTACTTTAATTCGTTAATAGTACGTGTGTACAAGAACGTGGTACAATCACACTATTGATTGTATCTTGGATTGAATTACAAAAAGGTAAGGGGTAATTCACATAATCCTATAAACCCTAATTAGGGTTCATCCAAATGCTAGTTTTATGGATTTGATTCTTGTTCGGCTAGAATCAAGAGAGGTACGCATACTTTATGTTTTAGTTAATTAATTATTCATTATATGTTCCTATACGCTTCCGCACTTACTTGATGTTTATTGCTTATATTTATGATTAGTCATGTTATATAATTCTAACATTGTTTGCCACTTGGCTTTTTATTTTTTATTTATTTTTTTACTTTTTCTTTCTTTTCTTAATAGCATATTCATAAAATTGTTACTCTCAGGAATAGTATAATTGTACAAGTCAATTTCTTTACATAGCTACCTCTGAAAAGATACGTTGCCAAAAATTATCAATGATAGTAACATACCTGCAATTTGATACCTCTCAGCAATAGAGTATTTAACAATCGGTTTGATCAACTACAGTTAACTATATTCATTTGAACCAATGGAACATTAATCCAATGGTTGGAGTACTTGTGTTTGAGTTAATTGACCCAAGTTCAAGTCTCATCATTGGCATTTGCTTCATATAGGTACCCACCTTCGCAAAACGTATGGGCACACTCGAGAGACTTTGTGGAATAAGAGCTCAGGGGTCCGAGTCTTGGCTCGTGCTCACTCCAGTTGTTGCCCCACTAGGGTAGGAGAGTTCCCGGAGCTATTCCTTGTGAGGTGGACAATGGCTGGTGCCAAAAAGCACCCGGGATCAGGGTGTTCCCGCCGATCTATACCTTTTGTGGAACTATATTCAGTTGACTAAAAAACACCATTGTCAATGCTAATATAAATACTTTAATAATAAGTGTATTAGTACTCCGAGCAGGTCCTTTATTTTCCTGATGAGAGATTATGAAGCACTGACATGAATGAAACATCATTCGAACAATATAATCTAGAGAACTGAAAAAACGGCTTACCTGGAATTATTTTTCAATGTAGTGGAAGCCAAAGCTTCTGATATTATTCAGCTCCTTTCTGTCTATATCGTTTGCAAAATTAAAGCTTAAGATTGATCAACCATGATTTCAAAAACATATAACATACAAACAAAAAATTCAGTTTAATTTCATTCACGAACACGATTACATTATGTAGAAATCACTGATTGTAGTTTTAATTGATATGTTATGGATTTTGATCCAAGTTCAAGCTGTAAACAATTAGTTAAGTTCTTACAGAAATATCCAAAACAACTAATAAAATCTGAATTTGCATAGAGGCTCTTTTTCATGTAAAATTATTTTTTTTTACAAAAATTCAGTTTTTTTTTTGTTTTTTTTTTTTTTTTTTTTTTTTTGTTTTTACAATTTCTATAAAATTATTTCATATATAATGGCCTCTTTTTCATGTGTATATCGATTCCTCTACCCTTTTACCACTATGTGTATAGTCAAATAATGTTTATATACATGTAGAAGTACTACTGAAGTTATGTACCCTTTCGAGTTTCCATTTTTTTTCTCTATGCAACTTAATTGTTGGGTGGCTAACGTTACGTAGAAAACTGTTGAGAGTTTTTCACTGTCATATTTACTCTAAGTACATCTCGACACAGTCTATAGCTCCCTTACTCCAATAACCTACCTCACTTCAAACAAAATGCATGTACATTTAGCAACATATAATGGATAAATTATGAGAAGATACATGAAATGATCACGTTATTCGTGAATTTGTCTAAATTCTCCAACTTATCAAACGTGGCACATTTGCAGATTTTGAACTTGTTTAAGATCAAAATTATATAATTATAGTAGGGTTGTTTGGTTATATTATTATTCCTACTAGGGATGAGCATTTCGAACCGAATCCCGGAACAAACCGGAACCGTACCGACACGGTACCGATTCTTGAAATACGGTACGGTGCCGGGACTACGAAATAAGGTGAAAAAAAATCGGGACTACTAATTCGGTACGGGACCGGTACCAAATCGGGAAATTCTCGAAAAAAAGCGGGGAAAAACACGATTTCCCGGTACCGGTACCGGTACCGGTATCCGAATCCCGTTCGGTACGGTACCGGTACCACTAATTTATGCTCGAAAAAAAGTCGGTACCACTAATTTGGTACGGGATCGGTACGGGACCGGTGCCGTGCTCATCCCTAATTCCTACTTATGGGCATGTTTGATATATAAATTGTAGGTTATTGCACAAAAATGTTAAACTAATTATAGAACCATGGTGAACTAACAGTAGCATCAAACGTCTTAATTTAAACATGCTACTCTAAAATATTATGTCAAAAACTAATGGATAGGCTTGTTTCTTCGCAAAGAGAATTAAGAATGTTATTAGTCAAACGCATAGAAAATCAGCCATATGCTTCTAGATCAACCATTTTTTTTTAGAACGACAACTAACTATATCATAATAGACACACCACAAACTATCTCACATGTCCTTGGCAGGACATGAACCCACAACCATTTGGTTGGAGAGCTTCTCACACAATAAGGGTTAACATCATAACAGGTGACTTTAGGTATTAGTTATACCATATCTCTCATTACCTTCCGGTAAATTTCTTATGTTTTCATGTAAAATAATGGCTATGGAAAACTTGATAATAACGTTAATTACATGGGTTTGTAAACGGAATTCAGTATGTGAAAGAGAGGAGAAATTCTGCCCATTTATTTATGAGTAAGTCAATTCAAGCTTTTTTTCATCTGAGTGAGCATATATATGCTCTTAACTCTTAAGGGTTGCCAACTGATATATCTATAAGCTTTTTAGTTTAACATACCCGTAAGAATGAAATCTGGTCCTTCTAATGATAAACAGCCTATGGACACCTCTAATGATATATTTACAAGTGTGGATGTGTCATCGAGTGTGGGAAGTGCTAATCAAGAGAAACCTGGTCCGTCTAATGATAAACAGCCTATGGACACCTCTAATGTCCCTAAACAAGTTTCTCCTTTTTCGAGTTTTGAAGTTGCTATGCTATCACAGGAATTTGGTACACTTGGGAATACGACCAATCCTACTAGTGATAATGTTGATGCTAATTGTGGTCACAATACTTTTAAGACTAATCCTACTAGTGGAACTGGTGTGAAATCGGTCTCTTATGCGGGTGCTACTTCTAATGATCCTAAGAAACATGTGTCAAAGTTTCGTAGGTTGGAATGTAGTAATAAAAGGACTGGAGTTGATCTTTGTGTCCCGATGAAAGTAGTGGAAGAGGTGAATATCAGATTTGAGAATACTCTTTATGGGTATTTCCTTGGTCAACGCCTTGCTTTTCCTGTTGTTGATTACTATGTACGCAATGCGTGGGCTAAGTATGGTATACCGAAGGTTATGATGAATGCAAAGGGGTTCTTTTTCTTTAAGTTCAATTCGAAGAAAGGTGTTGATGATGTCCTCGAAAACTGTCCTTGGTTGATTAGAAATGTACCAATTATTCTTAAACCATGGACCTTGAACACCAACTTACTTAAAGAGGATTTGACCAACATCCCAGTGTGGGTTAAATTCCATGATGTTCCTCTTGCTATGTTTTCTGATGATGGTCTTAGTCTTCTTGCCACATTGATTGGTACGCCCAAAACGTTAGATGCTTATACTAGCCAAATGTGCAAGGAATCATGGGGCCGTAGTAGTTTTGCTAGGTGCATGATTGAAGTTAAGGCGGATGAGGTGCTTAGGGATAACCTCAATGTTGAGATACCTTTCCTTGATGGGACGGGTTCGACTATTGAGAAGATTCGGGTTGAATATGAGTGGAAACCGCCTCGTTTTGATAAGTGTAAGATTTTTGGTCATACTTTGGTTGATTGTCCTAAGTATGTTCTACCTACTACTGATCGTCCCTAAACGGTCAGGTTTATTACTCAAGTCAACCACTTGTGAATGGTCAACCGTAACAAAAGTCAGACAGTCTAGAACCAAAGCAATTAAGTCCAGGAGAGTTAAGTGTTTCCCCAGGTCGTTAAGTCCCAACGAGCTGTGCGATTGAAGCTAAACGCGTAGTGATCGGGTGATATTAAACAAGAAAGAGGTTATGATTGATACTAGATAACAAAGGAAAAATGAAATAAAATTAAAAAGCTAAATTATATTAAATAAACGCTATCACTATTTTTAAAATTGGATTTTCTTGATTTTTCTTTTATAAATTTGAATTAAAAACTAATTTTAAACTTTAAAACTAAATTAAAATACTAAAAATTATGAGAATTAATGGGAAAATTATAAAACTATTTTTCAAAAATCTAAAATAACTAAAGAAAATTTTCAAAACTATTTTTGTATTTTTCTGATTTATATTCTAATTTCTATGATTTAAAAACTATCTAAAACTAATTAAATTGCTAAAATTTACTATTTAAACTAGAAAATTATGGAAAAATATTTTTTTGGCTTTTTATATTTTTCTTAATCTATAAAAAATGAGAAATTAGTTTTTTGAACTTTTTCTGATTTAATTGTATTAAAAGCTATTTAAAAAGTCCTAAAAACTGTTTTAAAATAGGAAAAATAGCAAACAGTGATGAAAAATTATGAAAAATTCAGGAAAAGTCTAAAATATTATTCTAATTTTATGAAAAATATAAAAACTATGGCTAATGTGAGAAAATATGAAGCTGCAGTGAAAGGTACATGAAAATAAGCACTTACAATAAGCAAATGGCTATAATGCTGAACCAGAAGCTAACAGAAGCTATAATAAGCTAAAAACAACTAGAGTCAACTACTCCTAACCACAGATTATCAGGCTATAAAGATTTGATGAGAAATAAGCTATAAGGCCAAACAGTCTATCTGTCTACTTTTAAGCTAAAGAACTAGCTTATTCAATAAGCCAATGTGAAAACCAAAACTGGAAACCTAAAGACCACCAGCTTAACTATCTCAAGACCAAGTTTCAGACCTTAGTGACCAAAAACAAGACCTGCACAAGGTCTGGAAGTTGCCTGTGCACACTCAGTTGTCACTGAGTGTGTGCACAGGGCACTTTTGCCCCATTTGCAAGCTATGTAGGAGCTTATAGATTATGACTAAAATTTCACAAAAATCAGTTTCCAACTCTTGACCTGCTGAACTTGTTAAGTCCAAAATTTTACTTGAATTGATCCAATAATGAATCAATGAAAATTCCACAAACCTTGGTGAAAACTGAGTTTTTCAACTTTTTGACTTTTATGACAGAAATGGATCTTTGACTTTGATGAACTTTGGATCAAACATGTTGAATGAAAATGATAATTAGAGGTGAAATGAAGCTACTGCAGGCTAAAGAACTGTTTTATCTACCTAAATGCAAGCTTATACTAACCTAAGCTAACTGATTTGAACACAAGATTAATTAGAACCTAATTTTGACTTTAAGTGTTCTAGAGTCTTGATCTAACCACTGAATTAAGTCTAATAATCCTAAATGAGACTAAGCTAACTGATCTTGAGCGCAAACCAAGCCTTAAGCTCAATTTTAACCACAGAACCAAACACTAGTTTAGATAAATGCTTAGCTAATTGCTCTACCTTAGTTGATCCTAAACCTGAGCAGTAATGAACTCTTATAATCTAACAGCAATCTTAACCTAACAAAAGCCAAATACTCACTAATAACCTACAGCATACAATAAAACAAAAGGGTGGCACAACAGTTTTAAACTTGTACTAAAAATACTCACATGATTGGCTTCATATGCAGCTTATCTAGAACCAGATACCACTATTCTAAGCCAATACCAAATCCAAAACCCTCTGCATCAACCAATTTCCATTTCCATAGTTGCTTAACCAAAATTTCTTCACAAGTTGACTTTCGTTGACCAAATACAAACTTTGCTTGAATCTGTTTTGTAAGTTTACTAGAAGCTATAAACAGCTTTAGTAAGCTTATTTGAGAAGTAAATAAGCTCTTTGAAGCATGGAATTTAGTACATTTGAAACTGACTTTAATAAGAGAAATGTAAAATCATGAACTTTGATAGAACTTGAAATTAATGCTTGAAATGAGTTACAATAGACTAAATTACTTTAGTTCATTACAGGAAAGCTTAGGATTACAATTTAAGAAACTAATTAAGACCATAAAATTAAATACGACATACATGAAAAATGAAAACTAAAAAACTCTCTTCATCTCTCCTTTTCTTCTTCTATTTATACAACAAAATGTCTTCCACTTGCCTTCTGAGTGTTTCCCACTTCTCTCCAGAACCATTGGATTAGAAAAGTTGATATTGGCCGTTGATGAGATTTTGGCGCCAAAACTAATATAGCAACTGGGGGGGTTTGAGTGCAAAGAAGGAGAAACATTAATTGCATTTGGTTTTGTTGGAGGTGGAGGGACATGGAGAGTGAAGATGAGCTGGAGGTGAGGGGTGATGGGAGATGGTTGCAGAGCAGGTGGAGAAGGAGGATGGATTTGGGCGGGATTTGACTGGTGTTTGACTGGGGGTATATTAATAGGCGAGGGGGTTCAAACAGGGGTTCAGGGTTGTTTTGGACTGGCTCAAGGTATATTGGCAGGGGGTCAAGTGATTTTGTATTAATAACAAGGACCATTCTTGTAATTTGGCAGAACTTGAGGGACCAAAATGGTAACTTTCCCAAACTTATCAAAAGGGCCAAACATGCCAAGTTTCATTAGTACAAGGACCATTAAAGATATTTTTAAACTTCCAAGGACTATTTTTGCCAATTTTGAAACTTGAAGGACCAAACTTGCAAATTCTCAAAACTTTTGAAATTTTTCACAAAAGGACTAATTATGACAACTTATGATTTCAAAAGGACCTTTCTTTTAAAATAAGTGCTCAGGGACTATTTCTGCCAATTTTTGAAAGTTGGGGGACTGAAACTGCCAATTATGCAAACTTTGTTCGTTTTTCATCTGATTTTAAACATTTTGCATCTGACACATATAAAATAAAATTTTGGGATATTTTCAGTATTTTGATGCATTTCTGAGTGTTTTTAAATGTTTTGCAGTTCAGATTTGACCAAAAATGATGAGTATTTACACACTCATCAATCCCCACACTAAACTATTGCTAGTCCCTAGCAATATTTTGAGAAAACTTAATGGATTTGAATCTCTTTACCAAAAGCCATTACTTCTGGGGTAGCCAATTGTTTCAGTTCAAGTAAGAACCTTGGTACAATGATAACCAAATGATTTTGAGCAAATCACCAGCTTTCAACGGTTTTGATTTGTCTTTACCAGAAGCCGTTTGCTTCTGGACTAGCCAACTCTTAGATAAAATATCTTTGGTGAGTCGATTACCAATTATGGTTTCCAACTGCCTTTACCACAAGCCATAAACTTGCGGGCTAGCCAACTCTTCACTAATTAAAGATATGGTGAGCTGAACACCATACAATTTTGGGCAAATTGCAAGCCGTCAACGGATTTGAGATATCTTTACCAAGAGTTGTTTGCTCCTGGATTAGCCAATCCTTTTGTTTGTTAGACATGGCGGACTGATAACCGTAAGCTGAGTAAGTGCAAAACACTTACTCCAAAAAAAATTTTGGCAAAAAATGGGGGAATTGGGTGGTATAATTACATGATAAAATTCGTGAGAATTCCCCCCCACACTAGAAATGAATATTGCCCTCAATATTCAAAGTACCGGCGGTTATGCCGAAACATAGAACGTAAAAGGGAAATACTACGGCCATTATTTTTTAGATGATTTTTTTTTTTTTTTTTTTTTATATATATAAAACTTTTATACAACAGCGGGGGGCAACTCCCCCACACTAGGGTGGTAGAAAATAGAAAAAAGTCAGAAATACGGGTGAAAACCCATATGGTGTGCTACTGTTTTTGATTCCCAAGTCGCTAGCTTGACTCGATCCCCGCATTCATTGGTTCATGGGGAAAGTTTGTAGATCCGGGACAACCACAGGAGGAATGTCCTCTCCAAAATAGTGCTTCAATCGATGACCATTCACTTTAAAATTTGGACCATCGGGTTGAGATAACTCAATAGTTCCATAAGGAAATACTTTAGTGATGTTGAATGGTCCAGACCAGCGGGATTTTAGTGTTCCTGAGAAAATCTTCAATCTTGAGTTGAAAAGAAGGACTCGATCACCGACGTTGAAAACGCGGTTTTTGATTTTGGAGTCATGAATTTTCTTTGTCTTTTCTTTGTAGATCAAAGAGTTCTCGTATGCTTGATCACGGAGTTCATTTAATTCATTCATTTGAACTTTCCGGTGATCACCAGCTGTCTGAATATCGAAGTTGGCATGTTTCAAGGCCCAGTATGCCTTGTGCTCAAGCTCAATCGGCAGATGACATGCCTTTCCGTACACTAGCTTGTATGGAGTACACCCGATGGGTGTTGTATAAGCTGTACGGAAGGAAGGCCCGAGTGCGTCATCTAGCTTATCCGACCAAGAGGCACGGTTTTCGCCTACTGTCCTCTCCAGAATTCTTTTAATCCCTCGGTTGAAAACTTCCACTTGCCCACTTGTTTGGGGGTGGTACGCAGTAGAGAGGCGGTGAGTTACACCATACTTTTGCATGACTCTATCAAACTGGTCATTGCAGAAATGCGTACCACGATCACTGATTATAGCTCGTGGAGTTCCAAACCTAGCAAAAAGAGATTTTAAGAATTTCACAACAACTCGGGCATCGTTGGTAGGTAAAGCTTTCGCTTCAACCCATTTTGACAAATAGTCAACGGCCACGAGTATGTATTTATTTCCTCGAGATGAAGGAAATGGCCCCATAAAGTCAATGCCCCAGATGTCAAAAATCTCACACACTTGAATGGCGTTTTGCGGCATTTCATTTCTTTGTGAGATATTTCCGTGACGTTGACAAGCGTCACAGGTTTTGACAAATTCGTGGGCATCCTTGTAAATCGTGGGCCAATAAAATCCAGAATCAAACACCTTCTTGGCAGTGTAGTTGGGACTATGATGTCCCCAGTAGGTCCAGAATGGCAAGCCTTGAGAATGTCATTGGCTTCCTGACCATACACACATCGCCTGATGACTTGATCCGCGCAAATTTTGAATAAGTAGGGGTCGTCCCAGAAGTAATGTTTTACATCTTTAAAGAATTTGTTTTTCTGTTGGGACGACATCCCTTTCACCACAAAGTTACCCGCATGGTAATTTGCAAAGTCAGCAAACCATGGGTAGAAGAGTCTCCACGAAAAGAAACCACATTGAGTGTTTCGAGAGGAAATGTTTCGTTTATTTCCTTTTTCTCGAACACATCCTGGTGAGGGTTTTCTAGACCGGACAGATGATCAGCAGCCAGGTTCTCAGCTCCTTTTTTATCACGTATAATGATATCAAATTCTTGCAGGAGGAGAACCCAACGGAGCAATCTCGGCTTTGCATCTTGTTTTGCAAAGAGATATTTGAGAGCCGAGTGATCCGTATACACCACGCATTTGGTCAAGATTAGGTATGGCCGAAACTTCTCAAACGCATACACCACAGCTAATAATTCTTTTTCTGTAGTGGTGTAATGGGTTTGAGCTTCAGTCATAGTCTTACTCGCGTAGTGGATAGGCTGAAAATGCTTGGTTTTACGTTGCCCCAGGACTGCACCGATAGCAAAATCACTTGCATCGCACATGAGTTCAAAGGGTAAATCCCAGTCGGGGGCAACTAGAATGGGTGCTTCCGTAAGCTTTTTCTTTAATGTTTCAAAAGCTTCGATGCACTCAGGTGAGAAGATAAAAAGAGCATCCTTCTCAAGGAGATGAGTCATGGGCCGAGCGATTTTAGAAAAATCTTGTATGAATCTGCGATAAAACCCGGCATGACCTAGAAAACTCCTAATACCTTTGACGGTAGTAGGATGAGGCAATTTGGCAATGACATCCACCTTCGCTTTGTCAACCTCAATCCCGTTTTTTGAAATCTTATGGCCTAGGAAAATTCCTTCTTTGACCATAAAATGGCTTTTCTCCCAATTTAGACAAAGATTGGTGTCTTCACACCGTTTTAGCATTTTTTCTAAATGGGAGAGACATGTTTGAAATAAGTCCCCAATGACCGAGAAGTCATCCATAAACACCTCCATTGTTTCCCCGATCATGTCGTGGAAAATTGCCATCATACAACGTTGGAACGTGCCAGGAGCATTACATAGGCCAAAAGGCATACGTCTGTAGGCAAAAGTTCCGTATGGGCAGGTGAATGTGGTCTTTTCTTGATCTTGTGGATCAATGGGGATCTGAAAATACCCTGAGAAACCATCAAGGAAACAATAGTATTCGTTCCCTGCTAATCTCTCAAGCATTTGGTCCATGAAGGGTAGAGGAAAATGGTCTTTACGGGTGGCTTCGTTTAACTTGCGATAGTCAATACACACACGCCATCCCGTAACCAATCGAGTTGGAATTAACTCGTTTTCTTCATTTGTGACAACAGTTATGCCACCCTTTTTTGGAACACAGTGGATGGGACTGACCCAAGGACTATCAGAGATCGGGTAAATTAAACCGGCATCAAGAAGTTTGAGAACCTCTTGTTTGATAACCTCATGAATCTTAGGATTCACCCTTCTCTGATGTTGGACTGCTGGTTTGAAGTCATCCTCCATCAAGATTTTGTGAGTACAAAACTCAGGGTTGATACCCTTTATGTCGGAGAGTTTCCAAGCAATTGCTTGCTTGTGTGACTTCAAGACCTTTATGAGAGTAGTCTTCTCCTCCTCCGTTAAGTCCTTAGCAATTATGACGGGTAATTTACCATCACCCTCCAAGAATGCATACTCGAGATGAGGAGGTAGGTCCTTAAGTTCAACCTCGGGAAATTCTTCAGTAGATGTTTGTACGGATTTGATTTCTTCAATCGTGATCTCTTTCGGAGGGAGTGACGGTAATGGATCTTCATTTAACAATTGCTCAAGATAAAGGATATCTCCCTCCGAATCATAAACACCATCATCAATTCCCGGCGGAATCGATTCATCATTAGTAAGAAATTCATCGATCTCTTCTAGAAAGAAGTCACCTCCCTCAAACGGAGTAAGAGAGGGGGAAGAATCGGCAATAATTGGTTGAGAAGATGTGGTAGGATCCCCACTCACAGAATTATGAAAATAACCAAGAAACTCTTGAGAGTACTCCTCTAAAGCAATATCAATTAAATCGATTCGAATAACCGATTCAGCATCATAGTTTGAGGAGTACCTCGAAGTTTGATCAAGGTTAAAGGTGACAGCTTCATTACCCACACGTAATGTGATTTCTTGCTCAAATACATCAATGAGAGCACGGCCCGTTCTCAGGAATCCTCGTCCAACAATGAGGGGAACCCGATGATCGGCATCGAAATCAACAACCACAAAGTCAGCTGGAAAATGGAACTTTCCTACTTTCACGAATACATCCTCGGCGATGCCAAGAGGACACGATATAGAACGATCTGCAAGCTCAAGAGTCATGCAGGTAGGAATAAGTTCTGGAAGATAAAGTTTCTTCCATACTGAATAAGGCATCAGATTGATGCTTGCACCAAGATCGGCGAGGGCAAAGCATTCAATCATTCCTGGAAAAACACAAGGTAGAAGAAATTTTCCAGGAGCTCCAAGCTTCTCGGAAGCTTCTTTTAACTGCTGAGCAGTTCTCGTTCAAAGGAGTTTTAGCCATTTCAAACAGTTTTTCCTTGTTGCTTAACATGTGTTTGAGAGTTGATGCAAACTTGGGCATCAGCATGATAGCATCCGCAAAGCTTATGTCAAAATGTAGTTCTTGGAAAATTTGAAAAAAAATTTCCATTTGATGACTGGCTTTTTCGCGGAGCTTTTGCTCATTTAAACGTGATGGGTAAGGAATAGAAGTTTTGGATTTGGGGTTTTCAACTGGAGGTTCAAAAACAACTCCAGGTTTGGATTTGGGTTTCGGGACAACTTGAGGATGGACATGTGCTGTACTTTGTGAACTAGTGGGTTGCACTTGGTCCTTTGTCGCCTCAGGTTCACTTTCCACTACCTTCGGGAGAGAAGAAGAAGAGGTAGTAGCAATAGCGGGTTCGTCATATGAAGCACCACTTCTGGTTGTGATC
>OU343217.1:312795684-312813824 GCA_910596185.1 Chrysanthemum makinoi
AACTAGATTGTATACAAACTTGATCTTGAAAAACTTTTTGGTTTTCTTCTTCCTTGTGGCTTGGCCGGTTTGAGAGAAAGAAAAGGAGAGAAGAAATATTTTTGACTTGAACTATGAATTATTGTGAATGAATTGTTGTAAGTGACTTTGTGTATAAATCTATACATGTAAGAAGATCTTTACCAACCCATTGACTCACCCTTTGGCGGTTTTGGGGAGGGATATAACACAAATATATATATATTTTTTATTGTGTATATATAAGTGAAGTAAAGTAAAGTTAAATAAACATAAGTTGTAACTTGAGTATACATTTATGCATTTAAGGTAGTTTTAGCTAAAAATAAATTTTAATGGATCCAAGTAGAATGTATTGAGGTCATATAAATTGTAAAAATACTTTTCTTGTAAAATTTGAGTGATATAGTAATTATCGTGTAGTTTTTAAGAAAACCGTCGTAATAATATAAATTTAACAATTTATATACAAAATAAATTTAAAACACTGGGTAAACTCAAAATATTATTTTTACAAACTAAAAGTAAGTATAAAAATATGTCGGGATAATTTTTGGAAGTATCGGATTAAATGTTCAAAATAATAACTTACGCGATAGCGTTTATTTAATATGAAATTTACGCGTTTAATGTGAAATGCAAATTCATGAATGAGCTAACATGATGTGAATGATGCTAATGAAATGTAGACTAAACCTAGTCTATATGAAATATCCTTGATGAAATGTTCATGAATTCGCAGCTAAACCATTAAGGTTACGCGAATTTGATACTCGTAAATCTAGTTTACGATAAATGATGAAATAGTGAAACTTTTAAAGTTTGAAAAATGACCTGAAATTACGAGTTGTCATATAAACAGATGACAGCAGTTGCAATCTTTGAGGGAAACTCATCAAATCCAGTTGTTTTATTGCTTACACACTTAAGCAAGGTATGGATTAAAAACTTCCATTGCGGAGAAAACATACCTTTGTGAAACTTTATCACGATCCCTTTCCCTCATAACCATTCTTTCTAAACCTTCAAATATTTCACATCGACAGTTACAACTCCTTCACATCCTGAAGCTTCAAAATACCTCTAATCACCTCCTCTGTGATTAGAATCTCCGTTTCATCAACAACCGCCCTAATAACCTCTTCTCCACCTCTTTCTTAAATTTCCAGATCCACCAAACGATGTATATAAGCTTTAACAATGACGGGTTCTACAATTAATGCATAGTGTATGGGACTATGTTTGATGAAATCAATCATCTCATGAAACCCTGAGAATGGTCGTTCTTGAATAGGTATGCGACTAAATTGTGGGTTGTGGAATATTGATTGCTGCCATTGTATGTTGAAAGTGAATCTGATGTGGGTTTTGTGAAAATAATAGTTGGGAGTGGTTAGGGTTTATGTTCACAGTGAATTGGGGAATAAGTACAGTACCAGCAAAATGTTTCACAAAAGCCCATGTTGTTTCCATATTAAATTACGTACTAGCGATTGTATTTACCATATGCGGCGTGGATAGAGCAAACCAGCAGTGGAAACATCAAACTATCCCATCCTTTGACCAAGGCTACGGCTGCAAGTAAGTTGTAAGCGAAATGTGATGATGCATAGATTTGAAGGATTACAAACTTACACTAAAGCATTGTTCTGTGTAGATGATGATGAACCTGCAATTTTCTTTTCAGACTCATAGACCTTCAAGTTGTTGTAGAGATTATCCAAGGTCATCTTTTCAATGTCATCTTTGTTTCTCCGGACAACGGTGTGCATAGCCCATTTAGGTGACAAGCTTGTAATGAACTTAATATTGATGTCTTCTAGAGCAACTTTATACTCCGCCGATTTCAATTGATTCTCTATGGCACCACCGACCAGTATAATTAATACACTAGCACCATTTTTGCTAACACATGCACTTGTTCTTGTTAGGGAGTGCTTACATGTATGTTGTTATTATAACACAATCATTATGTTATGTGTTTTTCTTAATTTATTTTTTTTGGGGGGGGGGGAGGTGGGGGGGGGTTTAATTTTCATTATTAACAAGTTTACTATCGTATGTAGAAATCAATGTTGCAAAAATCGGTCAACTCGGCTGATTAATCGCCGATTAATTGTTAATCGGCTGAGTACCTTGTCGATTTTTGAAAATCGGTCGAAAAATCGGCCTAGGATAAAAATCGACACTAACCAGTCAAAAAATCGACCGATTAATCGGCCGAATCGGTAAAAATCGGCCGAATCGGGAAAATCGATCATTTTAAAAATAATAATAATTTAGACATTATACTTTAATTTGGGGTCATATATTTTCACTTATAACCTTTTGTGGGAATCATAATGAGATTGTAGTCTTTTTATTGAGGTTTGGAAACATACTTGGGCTTGGAGATCGATTAAATTTTTTAGTTTGGTCTCCAAAAAAACCCAAAAATTGCGAGGAAATGCCAATCCATTAATCGCAGATTAATCCCGACTTGACCGATTACTTTCATTTCTTGGTGGCCGACCGCTTGGAGCCTCTGCGATTCATGATTTTTGCAACATTGGTAGAAATAGATCTAAACTTTTCCCTTCTTCCTCTGCAATACATATGATTACAATTATGGACAACACATACATATATAAACTTATAATTTCTTATAGTTTGTGACCATACACCATGCTTGTGACTAGTTGCCCATTATTTGTGTCAAGTTGCCCCATAACAAATTTATTGTTGGCCAAAGTTTCTTGGGTGTTGTGTTGTATCAGTTTAACTTTCAGTTTTGAAGACACTAGTTCCCTTCAAGTACATGACACTATTTAGGACCTTCCTTTTCTTTACAACTATTTACCATTAATAAGCTTCCTACTTTTTAAACCCCTTTTTTGTTTACCACATAAAGGAATACATGCGTGCCTTAAGAATAAACTGGTTGGTTAACTAGAAGCAATCCCAAAATAAAACATATAACTGCTTTGCTTCCCTATTTAAAACAAATTTTTTTAATGATTTTAATTTACATTGTGTCTCTCCCCAGTTGCCTACCGTATCTATGTGGTTGCCCAAAAATTGTACTAGTTCTAGTAACTTGTTAGACACATGTTTCATTCCAATCTTTATGGGAATACGAAACTTTTAAATTAATGGACATAAACACTTCAAGTACACACTAGGCAAAGCACACCATCATTTCAAGACGTCCTTTCCTCATTATTAAAGTTTGTCCTACTTTTATACATCCCCATTTGGGTTATTTTAAATATCCATGCAATGAAGATACCACAGCAACCTGCACATACTGAGTTTATGACATAAATTGCTAGTTATATTATAGTTGTATATTCTTACAAAAAATATAAAGTAAATGTACACCTAATAATACCATTTGTATGTTAACAACAAAGGTAAATAATATTTTTCCAAAGCCATACACATCATAATGTTATGGACCACGTGGCATACCGGATTAAAACATTTGTTTGAATTTCTCATAAACAACATGCTAACTGGTTTATTGCCCCCAAATGGTTTAGCGCCCAAATATTGTTATCTTTGGGCCAGGAAGTGTATGAGTACTAGAGAAGCTTCATTAATTGCATTTGGCATAATGTATTTTAATTACTTGACAAGATGCAACTATTGACCACTTGACTATCCACATTTACTTATATTGACTTTAATTGAAAATAAATTTCATGTCTCCCCTCACACCCCATTTTGGTTATATAAATGGACACCATCTAATTTATTTTCAAACTACTTTTGTCAAGTGACACACACTACCCACAGCAAAGATTTACTTAAATGCAAATGGATAACGATATTTACGACATGGCTAACATTGTGTTTGTGCGTGACAATGGACGTGACTTAAAGTTCATAAGTGACATGCATGCAAAGGTGTGATGAGCTAACTCGATATGCAGGTGCTGGGTGAGCTGATCAAGGCTTAAAGTGTGTGCTTGGGTCCACTTTGGCAAGGTTTATGGAAACTCGTGGTGAAATCCATGATGAGCCAGAGAAAACATGACGTTGATGAGGCTCATTAGTGAGATGCAGCTGCAAGTTCTCAAGAAAAGCTCCTTTCTGGCCATGATGCGCAAAAATATTAAACCTCTACTCCTAGCTTGTTGGTGCTTCTCAAGTTCTGTCATTGTCATCTTTTGTTTTTGACTTATCATCAATGTTGTTGCTTCGTTACTCTCTTTTGTTATTTCTTAATGTAATGAAATGAAATCTATTATAAAATATAAAAAATTATATTCCGCGCAATTGGCGAATGGTCAATTTATAACGAATCACGCATAACAAACATATAATACTTTTGGAAAAATCTTGAATTAACAACACTATACTACGTATTATTTTTAACCCTTCTTGGACAATCAACTTTAATTTATGAATAACTTGGTTATTTCGAGTATAAAATAGTAACATTTTTGACAACCTTCAACAAGATCACCCCTGTATGTAATTTAACAATCTCAGTAATTGTATAGGCCAAACTACCAGTTGTTCTAGAGCAAGCAAACGTTTTTTGATAAGACTGGAATACGTCCGAACGACTATAAGATTACATGTAGGCAATCCGAAATCGATCTTAAGCAAGGAGGATTTTTTGTGATTGTGGTGTGTGGGTTTGTATATTTTTATATCGATTGGCACATGGTCAATGGTTGCAAGTTGATGATCCTGCTGACGTCGCGCTAGCTTATCGCGAGAAGATTATTCGGTTTTTTTATATAGAGTTATTTTTTATCCTTTGTATTACAGTTTTAACTTATCTCCAACAACACTTTCGTTGTTTTATCATGCACTATCGGTTTTCAATATACGATATTGTATCAAATACATTTTACAATCAAACATATACCATGCTTCATCCCTTGATATATTCATTCACACATTAACGCCCATAATATTACACAAACACACTACACATAAAAACGTTAAACAAAATAAAGTATCATTTACCCCATTAGTTTCCATATCAAAATCAATGGATCATAAGTCTCATATAATATATTAGTACATTGTTAATAGTAAAATAATACTACCTTTGCTAATATATAGCAAATGTTCATCAAGATCACATTTGTACACAAGTCAGGATGGCTATCTCCAAACAATCTCTTTCATCAAAAAATGCTTCTAAGCCTTCGCTTGCCTATTTGATCTCAAACTAAGGTATGCATGCCATTACCCATCCTAAAAATGTTTATATGTTACCGCGCGGGTTCTCACTTGCCTTGACTATATATTTTTACCATACTTGCTATTCTTATTTGTGTACATTTATATACCTTTATTACAGACGCCGTGGTTTGTAGTGCGTATCATGTATTTGAGATTCACTACGATGGTACCTTCATTCGGTTGCCCAATTTAAGCTATGAGTTTGGCCGAACCGCTTAAGGTTTAGTAACTCCACAAGGATGAACTTTAATCAAATGCTTGACTTGTTGGCCTACAAGCTTGAGTGTGAGATAAGGGCTTTGTATTTTTGCAGGCCAAGATTAGTTCTTTCAACTGGTTTGAAAATTATTGAATGTGATAATGATATTAAAAGGATATATGAACTTGCCGAGGAATATGGATTAATCGGCTTGTACGCGTAACATAAACCTGCTAACTTATCATGTTTCTACTATCCTAACCTAACTTTTAATCTTCTTGAAAAGGAAACGCATGAAAAGCTTGCGATACATGATAAACTTGTGCAAATTACTACATCTAAATCTTACTCTGATATTCTTGCATGGGAGGAGGAAGAAGCATGCTCACCTCCCCTAAGAACCCCTCCTTCCCAACCTAGACGTAAAGGAATTGAATTCCAAGGAAAGAATCTTTTCATGGATTTTTTGCATAGCGAAAGTGTTGAAGATGCCATTGAGTTCAGTGATGATGAATGGTACTATGGGGGATTTGTGGGTTGTGTAGCAATGGATGTTGGGTGGTCTACTTCCCCACCATATAAACGGGTGCAACGGGTTATCGAATGCGATGATGCGACTTTAACGATTGTACTGACAAATTCTCTTCCAAAATCAGGTTTTTTTGGATGCAGGATCTTCTTCCGTTCCACATCAAGTAGGGACTTGTGTCAAGGCCAGGTACGGCCATAAGGTTTCGACGAAACCGTATGCAAGGAGGTTATGCTTTGAAACACCAAGAGCGGGTTTACGGAAGTTCAAGATGTTGAGGCATTTCAAGGCTCTAACAAGAGATCGGCGTCGAGGAGGTTCGGGATTAAAACCAACTTGGTATTTAAGGAACAGAAGGTTGGAGTGTAGGAATTGTTATGCAGCATGCTAATGGTGTTGTTAATGTTTACGTACCAGTTGTGTTAACATTACTTTAAAGTCACAAAAGATTGTCTAGTCTAGGCATTTTTTGTAAGGCAACGTGTATGCATTGGCCGTAACTTGTTTGTGTTTACCCACTTTAACTTTAAAGAAAGGCACCCAAAAAATGTATTTGACATTTTTATAGCTTGATTATACATTTTTTTCATATTGTTTCTCAAGTTTCTGCATTTACCCACTATTTACTAACAACATGTTTATGTTACTTGGTCTTCAAAGAGCACTAGTAAAAAGCAGTACTACGTGCAATAGCAGTTTTTAGTATCCATTCTCACCGATTATATACGTGTCATGTTTTGCATTATATTGCATCACCATGAGTACCTTTACAAAGAGCAGCAAAAGCAACCACCGAGAGCAACAGTAGCTACAACATTATTATGAATTTGTCCTATTCGCACAGTGTTATCATATTCAATGAAACTGTTGGATATAAGTTTTCACATACACATCAAACCATTAACACAAGTAGGTGTATAAGTGGAATTCTAGAGAGAGAAAGTTAGAGGTTTAGGGAACTTAGTGAGAGAAAGTGAAAGATATTATTATGAGCTCCAACCCTCTACCTTGGAGGGTAGAGAGTATTTATAGTCTTACATAAATCGCCACACAACGGGCTGTGGATCAGGCATACAGTGGGTAAAGACCCGTCCGTCCTCCACGGTGTTACTTAACTAAATACTACTTAACTTAAAATAACTACGACTACGAGCTTTCTAATGATTACATATACTTGAGGTGACCGACTCTTTAATACCCGGAATTTCTAATTCCTAACAATCTCCCCCTAAGGAGGTCACCTCAATCATGTACTAAAATTACATTGAATACAAACAGATATTACATTAAAAATTGATCTTGCATTCTTGATGTAGTGCTTTGCTTCGTAGCTCGTAGTCATTGATTCTTCACATTGCATGTTTGGTTACTTCAAGTGGAGGTCTTTTACTGATCCACGTGATAATAAATTTGAGCCAGCTATAGAGATCATCAGCAATCAAAGATCTCTGTGACATCCATTGTGGTGTTGGTATTATGTGATGTTGTGACATTCGGACCGACATGCTCACATTCTGGATCATGATATCTTCTCATCAGAGTAGCGGAAGCTTTTGTTGAATCATGATATTGGCAGCAGCGTAGCAGAAGCTTGGAGTGAAAATATCAGAGTCATTGATGCACTAATCATGATTTCTTTTGAGTTGAATGTGTTAAGTGAGCATGCGGCTATGGATTGACCGCTTCATTCTGATCAGCTACAAACGTCGGGCGTAGTTAGCAATAAATCGCACGAAAGTGTCTTTGATCACTTTCGTTGAATTGAGGTACACGGCCCACGGTTCCCCGTTGATCAGTACAAGTACTGCCTGTGATCAGGTATAATTCCGAAGAATTTCCTTGACAGGGTTTCGCAGCTGCTCTAGCTGTTCTCAAACCGGAACATCTCAAAGAAGACAACACGGAGTGAGTGAACCAGCGAATTTGAGTCCACTGATTGATGAAAAGATATTTGAAAAACAATCGAGTATTGCTCAATAGAAATTGTTTTTGCAATACAGCGAAGGTTTTAATGAAAATCAATTATCAATCATAAAACACCTTTTGATTTGAAATATCCGTACACGGTCGATGTGCTAAAGAAAAGAGTTTTAAGCACAACGACTGGTTTTTCAAAGGTATCCGTCAATTCCTAACCTGAACCAGGATTGATTCAAGAAATTGAATCGCCCCATTGTTTCTGTTTAGTTGTCACATGGTTGATCCATATAATAGATCTCACATGCCACCTACCAGGAGCTTGTTTGATGTTGGCTCCAGAAGGCTTTCCATCTTCATTGTGAGTGTGTAGACACATCACTCAGATGTTCTGGCAATACCACAAGGATAATGCGTAGGACTCAAGATATAATCTCTCTTTCCACATTGTGTGAAACAGAGAGTCTTCATTGAAAGTGTCCTAATGAGATTTATTGATGATCTCGTGGCTCTAGACTCAATTTGTGCATATTTGGATCAAGTGCCGGAGACTAGGGAGAGGGTCTCCTTCTTCAATATCAACAATCTCTAAGAGAAAGTCGATAGATAATGTCGGTTCCCCGTGAGAATGAAACAAGTCCTTTTAAGAGGAACTTGAGTGGTTTGGAAAGTTGAAGTGCAGTGCGTCACTGGGTCCATGACGTCTTGTCTTCAATACCGATGTTACCATCAGTAGCATATGAATTGAACCCGGGTTCTGCCCTAAGGTTGAATAAATGGAGGGCTATTTGTTTTCACCCTTTTCTCATTCAATTCTTTTTAATTCTTCAACCCCTTCAGTGCTTACCGAGACTTCATAGCTAGAACCTTGTTGGGTTTATTCCAGTACTAGCTCAGTCTCAGTCTGCACTCTTCCCATTCCTCATTTTTCTCCTTTTATTATCATACCTAAGAACTCTACACTAACTAGTGGATAGTTCCTGGGTAGATCCCTCCGGTTCTGGCGGATCTTGGGAACAAAAACCTAACCTTATCATCCTTATATCACCGTACATAAAGTAAAGTTGGTCGGTCTATTTGGTATTGTTCATCTGCCGTTGGAACCAATTGAAAACCATTTGAAAATCAATTCAGATACTTGTGATATATTATCAAAGCATTTTGTACCTGAATTGTTTTTGATATTTTAGAACGAGAACTCCCCCTCAACATGTGCATCAAGTATTTGAAAATGTTTTGCACACGGAGGCAAGAGAAAGAATTAACTTCTTTGATTACCATTTTCTAAAGATATCAACATCACTTCCCAAATCGAATCAAGTAGATAAAGCATTTTGGGGAAGGATGAGATTTTCATGATTTTGCTCCCCCTCAATATGTGCTTCTAGGTTTGAAAAGAGTTTTACACATACTAGAGGGAACCTGCACATTGAGATAAATGATCACGTTTCAAATTATAGGTTTGAGATAGATGCTCCCCTCAACATGTGCATTGAAAAATTTGAAATCGTTTGTCACATGCGGGGAGGACAGCATGTACATTCTTATAAAACCATTTACCGAATTATCAGTTTAAATCCAATTTAAATCACACATTCTCCCCGATCACAATTATCAAATCATTTGAGATTTGTGATCTCTTATAGATTTAAATTGATTTTGAAAGCTTTTAAGGAGAATTGTGACTTGATTATGAAAGCGTTTTAACTGATAAGGATCGGATTTTAAGACTTTAAACTCCATTGATAAACATGCATGTACATCTTTTGAAAACAATTTAATGCCAAATAACTTTTTAATTTAATTGAAATCATTCTCCCCTCAATCAATGACATAGGTTGTTGATTGAGATGGAGATTTTGACAATAAGTCCGATGATTATCAAAAATAGAGACCGAGTTATTTTTCAAAGCATTTAGTTTTCAGCAGATAAATGTTTATAGAATCAGAGCATGGAATTTGAAAACATGGTAAAACATGGCTCTGTTCTTTCTTTTAAAACCGGGTTATTGCCTGAAAATGACAATAAACCATTGTTTCTCTTTCTCCAAAAAATATTTTTTGATTTTTTTTTAATTCGAACAACTTCTAAAGTCCCGTGTCATTCTTTGAATGACAGCACAAAGACCGTAGATATAATCGAATCGAGAGAAACATGACAGAAAGACAATATTTTTTTAAAGATTTTTCTAATTTTTCAATTTTTTTTTTTTTTTGATTTTGAAAGTTTTATATTTTTCTATTTGATTTTTTTGAAGGTTTTATAATTTTGTATTTTGTTTTTCGAATAAATATTTACAAGAGATAAATTAGTTTAAGAGAATGATGAAATGAGTACCGAGATAAAGATATCGTTCAGCACGTTGTAGAAGAAAGGAATCAACATCTCTTAAACTTTCGCCACCAAAGCATTCGATGCTTCTAAGAAAATCGTCTGGACATGAGCCTTCTCAATTTGAATCTTTGGTAGCTTCCCCCCAAACCGACAAACATCGAATAAAGACCATTTCCCTAAGAAGTAGAGTTGAATACAAAGCGGTCTCATTGATTGAAGCTCATCACCCTGAAGAACACGAGAACACCGAAGTAACAAGTTGAAACATTGATCGTCTCAGTGGTTATCAAATCCGGATTAACTGATTACGACCGATCACATGAACCTGTTGTGCATCCCCGATGTACACCTTACTCTTCAAGATTGACCAGTTGTCTATTTAGGGGAACAATATATCAACATCTTCATTTTACCAAGTGCATTCCAGTTATATAACATATAACCAATCAGCACATAATGTACACATGTACCCAACAAGAGTAGAGACGATGACATCCATGTAACATGTTGAGTTACTAATCATCTCTGTGGATGTCAACTCTGAAATAACTGAATTAGCTCGATCAAGTGAACATGTTGTGCATATAACCGGAAGCACTTTATCATAAACCGTATATAAGATGTCGATAGGCAGTATCATCTCACGTTCCAAATATTCTTCTCACATTTCTTCCAACTGAACACTGAAGTAACATAAACCAAAGGTCTCAGAGACCACTTCCCCCAAATAGTTGGAATAATATATCCTTCCCCCAAATGGTTTTGATACCTCAGAATCAGCAAAACATAATATATCCATAAACTTGAAATCTTGTGAGAAGAACTCAAATAGCCCAAATGAATCCTGTGAGAATCAACTGCTACATAAACTCTCTCTGACTATCTTTATCAACCCATATGTAGACAATTTGAAGTGACCACTGTTGAAGAAAAACCCAATATACCAAACTTGAAACTGAAGTCGAATTCCCCGCATTTGTGTCTTAAGCTTGCACTTAAAGATGGAAGAACGGTGTCGAGAATCTATGCTTCAAGCAAATCTCTAAGTACTCACACTCAAACAAGGTATGAGACATTAACACCTCTTGCGATTATCCACAACGTAATATACGCGTGACACTGAGTAAAACAAAGTAACTCCTAATAGTGATAGTTAACCAGGTCTTCAACCATCCACCTCGACTGCTGGTAACTAGATAACCCAAGACTTCAACTCTAATTCTTAAGCTCGAGCAAGTTATCAAATAAGAACACGCCTTTGTGAACGTCAACTTCATCCTCAAATAAGTGATAAAAGAGTAACTTCGAAGTAATCAACTTGCGTCAAATGCCCAACATGTGAATAAACATACAACCGGATGTACATTCACCACGAATGAACCAGAAAAAATGATGCCTCAACATCAATGTATTCTTCCTAAAAGTATTCATGTAGAGACTGATCTGGAGGATACACCAATAACTTCGAGCGGATGAGGTAGACATTTTCCTTGAAGTTCATGTGGTTGATTTATAGCATGCACGATGTGAGGAACAATAATCCATGAAGATTTGGCAAAGGAATACCAAAGAGTGGATCATTATTCATGAACAATAATCCGTGAAGATTTGGCAAAGGAATACCAAAGAGCGGATCATTATTCATGAGTGCAACTGCAATATTATGATAATCATTATCAACGACTTGAGGAATAACTGAAATAGGTATTTTTGAGTAGTCTGAGTTGTACTTCTTTGATGATCATCAAACATATCTTGAACTCATGAATCACATATTCTTTGATGAATATCAAATATTCGCTAGCGGTTGTAAATACTCATCAAACATATCTTGAACCAATGAATCCCAAACAATAAATCCCATTTATCCTTAGTGAGTGAAACATTAGGCGTTGGAGGAGAGTCATCAAAATCAAAACAATGAATCCCAGTTATCCTTAGTATATTCACTCTTCATCAAAAAGAATATACACTCATTATCATCAAAAATTAAGTCGTATAACCATTATTCAAACATCCATCATCATGTAGTATATTCACTCTTCTCCCCTCAAAAATTGCATCCGAAGTTGCCATTTTTGATTTAACAAGTGAATAAGAATATACATCAATGAATGTAGATCCACTTGATGACTGAATGAGCGTGGAAAAACATGAAGCTTGTTGATGAAGAATGTAGATGAGTATGGCCATTCATGAGAGAATTTCTCTTTAGCTGAAGATAAAGCGCACAGAAGAGCGTACACTTTTCTTTTCTTTGAAGAACGGGGCCTGAAGTGTTATCTGCATATACCATAATGATGAAGTGAGGCAGGCCCTGAATGATGTGACATACGTCATAGAAGATTTCTCTTCTTGAAGATAAAGCGCACTGAAACGTACACTTTTCTTTTCTTTAGAGTACGAGGCATGAACTGTAGTGTTCATACGTCATTGTTTAGAGCCCAGTTATATGTTTAGAGCCGCCCGAATCCAAATACCAAGGGACGACTTGTACGACCTGCTTTGGATAACAGACGAAGACATAGAATTGGAAACATTGGATCCCCACGTGCTCATGGGGTCCTTTTGGTTAGCACAAACAATCTTTGAATCAGCAGAAACCCTAGGTGCAATGTCATTGTCACTAGGAGCTAAACTAGTAGAAGCATCAGACTTAGTCGAGGGACATTTTGTGCTTAATGGGATTATTCTACCAGTTGGCTTCCAAACCTTAACAGGCACTACTCTAGGCATAGTGGATCTAGTTAAGGGGCAAGGTTTGCCATTCGTGAATATTCGACCTGTTGGCTTCCACTGAAATCCTACATTGGTAAAAACCTTCCCTGTAGGTTTCAGGATTGCTTAATCTGTTTCGCTCTCCAAACTTTCTTAACCGGGTTATGAATCTTAGACCTCAGAAATAACACATCACATTTATCATGATTACCAGAAATTAAACATTTTTTGCATGTTTTGCAGATAGCATAAGGCCTCGAATTAATTTTAGTAAGCTTAGAGCTAATACTAGAACTAACACGATTCTTTTTGTTCAAATCAAACTTCTTGTCCCTATGGTGTTCTTTCACTTCCTTATCATGAACACTTTTAGTTTGCGTAATCCTATCCTTCTTTGCATAGCTTCTAGGTTTTGACCCGCTAACTTTAGTGTCAATCTTAACATCTGTAGAAGTAACGATGGGAACATTACATGGCTTCACTACTTTCTGCATTCCTGGTCTAGAAGTGCTGGGATCTGAAATTCTAGGAGGCACATCATAGGTTTCTTGCTTGAATTTAGATATGGAACAAGGCATATCAAGGGTCACATGCTTGGCTTTAGGCATAGAACGGATTTCCTGTTTGGCACTAGGCATAGAACAAGGCTTCACAGCTTTGCCTTTTTCACCTAAGGGTTTTGGACATGTTGCAATTACACATTCAAGCAGCTCTTGAGATCGTTTGGCCTGGAGGCAAGCAAACCTAATTTCACTATCAAGAGGTTTGTTAATGAAATCCTCTTCGACAATCTCACGGAGACATTCTAGACTATCCTTAAGGTGAGCACAGTAGTCATGAAAAGCATGTTCATTATTCCTAAGATGAGGAGGAATATATTTAACTGTCACAGTGTATTTGCAATCTAAGGGTGATTTTGAGACAACATTCTTATTGAAAACAAGTGGCAGTTTCCCTGACTTCTCAGATTCTCAATTTCCTTTTGTAAAGACGTTATTTTTTCGTTGTTTTGGTCACGGGTGACTTTCATTGAATCATATAACTCTTTAAAATGTCGTTTAACCTTTTCATTTTCTTCTAGAAAACTTTCGTTTTCCTTTTGTAAAGCATTTACTAGGTTTTGAAGATGAAACGTTTGAGAATTCTGAGAATCTAAAGGAGGAGGCATTTGGGAGCCTGTCATATTGTTCGTTTGACCCTTTAATTGAGAGATTTGGGCTTTCAACTTTCTGATCGTGTTGCAATGAGCTTGAATCTGTTCATCACGTTTGTTAATTTGAAAAACTGCATCAAACTCTGGAGCATCCGAAGATGTCTTGATATTTGAAGTTTTGACATTTTCTTTGAGATGTTGATATTTGAGTTGTAAATTAAAATGCTCAACTTCTAGTTTAGAAAAATGTTTAACCAAATTGTCGTGATCATCCAGTTCAATTTTCTCGTTTAGTTTAGAATTAGTTTTTCAAGCTCAATGACACGATCATGGGAGACTTTCAGGGGCACAGATAGTTCATGAAATTTGGAAGCATTAATAGAGCAATTTGAAGCAGTGAAAAAGATATCTTGAGCAACACATTCAGTAATAAGAGTCTCATTTAAGGTATGCAAGTTCTTCCTCTCAATCTCATTATATTTTAGTGCACGCTCATAATCACTAACTTCAACTACCATTGCATCAAATTCCTTTTCCATTTCTTTAATATCTGATTTTATCCCCTTTTAAGACTCTCAAAATGATCTTTTAGTTGTTTAAAGAAAGGCATGACCTCAGTTAAATAACATTCTTTCATTTGCTCAAAACCCCTTTCCCCTTCAGTTATCCCAATGGGTGTGATCCTTTTCTTACAAGTTTTCTCAAAATCGGTAAATAGTTGAAGAATAACATATTGACTGATTAAGGTCTTGCTCTTAGTGGCAATAGTTCTAGGAACTAAATGCATTGGTGTATTTGGAGGATACACAGTCGCTTTAGGAATTTCCTACAAGGGGGATTCTTTTCAACAAGATTTTCAGCTTTTTGCAAGTCCATATCCTTTTTCCCGAACACTTGTTCAGGGGTCAATAGAGTCTGAGGCTTAAACATGTTTAAGGATATCCAATTTTCCTTAGTGTAATCATGGGGTTTTATCGTTATCTTGTTCTTTTTACACTCAGGATCTTCTAGCTTCTTATTCATTTTCTCCCTAGTGACTTCATCTGATTTCTTATCTTCCTCAGTGCACTCAGCGCAACTAGGGTTCTGTCTAGGCTTAAGGATCTCATTACCATCATACAGTACCTTATGAGCATTTCTAGCCTTTTTAATTACCTCTGGATTAGGTTCCTCAACAAGGGGAATGCTATGCTTATCACTTAAGACTCTATGCTTAGTGATCATGTGAGCAGTCTGAATGGTATTCCCTTGTACGTACAACTTATTTTCAAGCTTGTTTTTCAAAGTTTTTAGATTGGAAAAATCATTCAAAAGTTTTGATTCCTTATCCTTGAATTCTTGCTTAAGCATTTTAACATTTTCTTGAAGTTCGTGTTTTTGCTTAGCAGTTTTAGAAAGCTTTTCTTGTAAGGAGTTTAACTCTTGTTTTAATACTTCTTCTCTAAACCTACTTTTTCTAATAGTTGTACGTATTTGGACATCCATTTCCTGCTCACGGGTGGTCAACTCAAACTTAGCACGCTGTTCATAAATAGCAAACTGATCCTTATATATGTTAAGCTCAGTGGTAAGGGAATCATCAGGCACAAATGCAGCGTACTCATGCAGTTCATAATCATCATTTTGAGTAGAAGATGCACAACTAGGTACAGCAGAAACATCCATGCAACTTACCTGAGCATTGACATGCACAGGCTGTGACGGGTGCATCTCTATCTTGGGTACATCTGAAGCTTCCATGGAGCGTTCCTTTGCATTAACTTGCACAGGTTGGGTCTGGTGCATCTCTCTCTCTTGTGAATTTGAGCACGAAGATTCCATTTTTCCATTATCCGACTCATCAATTTTTGTTGTCACTGACATTCTGCATTCAGCAACACCCGATTCTTCAACATATACATTACCCAACTTATCACAACAATCTTTCAATTGCACCTGACACTCATTCACGTCTTCATTCTTTTGAGCAGATTCTTCAATGTACTTTTTCACATTATCCATGAGTTGGATAAATGTCTCAATGAATTCCTGAATTTCCATTCCAGTATGTTTTTTGAAGGAAATTCCAGTCAAGTGTTGATCGTAATCTGCTGAATATTCCCCACTGATGAATGGCTGAAATTGTTTGTAGATTACTTGAAGAGCTGCACTGGAACCATCCTTTTGAACCTCTTTATTGGTAAGTTGCAGCTTTAAGTGTTCTAAGTTCAACAGCAAGCTTCTTGTCAATGTAGGTAAGTCCTGGCGGAAAAGAGCACTACATGTTCGATCCCCAGCTATGGATAACAGTTGTATGAGGTGCAGATGAAGTAGCTGATATGGCTCAATGCTGCATTCCATTTGCGTGGCATTCTCATTGTACTCAGAACATGAAGATCTCACATCCTCATTGTTCAATTCAAACATCTTTAACCGTTCAAGGTAGCATACTTTATCATTGTTGTCCACAGCATCATACAATTTAAGCACTTCTGAAATCACTGGGTCAGTAGAGTAAGACATGATTTGGTAGAATGCACGGATTTTACAAGTCTATGATTTAAACCGAGAAATAGAATCTTTCGCGGGATTTTACTTAAATCAAGACCAAACCGTTAAGCAATGACCAATGGAATGTGTTAAGATGACTGATGGATCGACACAATGATAGACAATTGTGTGTTAGGACTTATGATTGTTTGTGGGATAAGCAGAGATGTTGTTTGGTTGAGATTTGGATTGGTTTATGCACGATTTTCCAGAGAAATTTAGGTCTAAAAACATAAAAACCTCAATAACTTCTGTTCAGAGCGGATTTAGCCCTCGAAGGTTTACCCGAATAAATTTAGTTTATTCGGCGTGACATTCTCCTCGTTCTCACGGTCGTTTTGATGGGTAGAACGCTGAAAACGGAGTTACGGATCAAAAGTTATAGCCGTTTGAAGATTTGTCGGGAAAAGTCAACAAGTCGCTAAGAATTCTTGAACCAAGTCGCTAAGACCAAGTCGCTAGGACCCAAGTCGCTAAGTAACAACTCGCTAAGCTCCAAGTCGCTAGCAAAATTTTGACAGCAAGTCGCTAAGAACTAAGTCGCTAATTTGTCAAGTCGCTAAATAGCAACTCGCTAGGTACCAACTCGCTAACACCCAATCGCTAACAATTTTGGCAGCAATTCGCTACTCAAGTCGCTAAAACTTCAAGTCGCTAAAGAGCAACTCGCTACAGACCAAGTCGCTACCACCAAGTCGCTACCCATAGTGGAGAGTCCACTACTTGTACTGTTAATCGCTAGGTCTAAGTCGCTAGCTCCAAAACAGTAACTCGCTACAAAATTGTGAAGCAAGTCGCTAGCAAGAAAGTTATACCGTGAGCCAAGTCGCTAACTTGAAAAACTTCCAAAACACACTTTTCAATCCAAAAACAACCCAACCACGATGATTCAAGCCTTCCAAATCAAAACCTAAACGCTTATGATGATCTTAAACACAAAAGTACAATCAAAATCCAAACTTTAACACTAGAAATCAACCAAATGATGCAAAAACCCCTAAACTTTTTCAAACTCAAAAACCACCTAAAAACCACTAGAAATCCAAAGATGTGCAAGATATGATCTAACCATGGCTCTTGATACCAATTGTTGGATATAAGTTTTCACATACACATCAAACCATTAACACAAGTGGGCGTATAAGTGGAATTCTAGAGAGAGAAAGTTAGAGGTTTAGGGAACTTAGTGAGAGAAAGTGAAAGATATTATTATGAGCTCCAACTCTCTACCTTGGGAGGTAGAGAGTATTTATAGTCTTACATAAATCGCCACACAACGGGCTGTGGATCAGGCATACAGTGGGTAAAGACCCGTCCGTCCTCCACGGTGTTACTTAACTAAATACTACTTAACTTAAAATAACTACGACTACGAGCTTTCTAATGATTACATATACTTGAGGTGACCGACTCTTTAATACCCGGAATTTCTAATTCCTAACAGAAACCCTTTGTATACTTACAGAAAAAAACTATAACACATCACAAAATTCGGGAAACTAGTTTAAGATTGTTTCTACTTTATGAAATGCAACAGGGTATAATGCTGATTATGTAT
>OU343217.1:312813924-312960279 GCA_910596185.1 Chrysanthemum makinoi
AAGAAAAGAACAATAAAGAATGCTGAAGTAGAAGAACACCCTAGGACTTTGAATAAAACAAAAGTTTCACCCACTTTAGATATTGCGTCTGACAAATGTAATGAACAAAGTGATGTAACGAATGCTGAATCTTTAAGCACTCTTAATGTTTTGTTTGAAGCATCTTGTGTTGGTTGTCATAAAAGCATGTTTTCTGATTGTCATGATAAATGTGTTGCTAAGAATATCTTGAATCGTAAGCGGAATAATAGAAAACGGAATACCTCTAGGCCCACTAATGCTTCTAAGTCTCAGGCTAGGTAAACCACCATCTAGTGTTCCAGTCCATCATCATTGATGTACCCATAGTACCCCTTCACCTCCTAGGAAGAACTTATCACCTAGTGCATTTACTAAGACCAAAGCTAAGACTAGTTGGAGATGGCAGAAATGGTTACATAATACACTTGGATTTAAATGGATACCCAAAATCATTGATATGTGTGTTTCTATTATAATCGCTTAACCCTCTAACTCTTCTCGGGTTCCACATCTACTTCTATTCCATCCTGGGTCATCTGTGTATTGTAATGCAGGTGATACGAGATCATCCTTTAGGATTGTTGATAGCGGATGTTCCCAAGCATGACGTGCAATTCAAACTGTTATCAAACTTTGTTGCAAAGTTCATTGGCACTGATAGATCTGGAATGATCACTTGCAGCTATCATGGGCTACGGAGATTACATCAATGGCAAGATCGAAATTAGCAGGGTTTATTATGTGGAAGGCCTCGGTCACAATCTCTTTTCAAAAGAGGTCAATTATGTGATGGAGATTTGGAAGTTGCTTTTCGGGAGAAAAACTTGTTTCATTCTGTGATCTACAAGGAAACAATCTTATGTCTGTTACCCGCAATTCAAGTCTTTATACAATCTCAATGCAAAACATGATTGCTTCATCTCCCATCTGTCTACTTTCAAAGGCAACATCAAAAAAATCTTGGCTATGGCACCGTCGTCTCTCACATTTAAACTTTCAAACCATAACCAACCTTGCTCGATACAAACTTGTTGAAGGTCTCCAAAGATTCCGATATTCTAAAGATCACCTCTTTCACTTGTGAACAAGGGAAAAGCAATCGTGCTCACTTTCCTTCAAAGGTGGAACACAGCTCACGACATGTGCTTCATCTTCTTCACATGGATTTGTGTGGCCTGACGCGCGTGCAGACGATTAATGGCAAATGCTACATCTTGGTAATTGTAGATGATTACTCAAGATGGACTTGGGTTTATTTTATCCGAAGTAAAGTGTTAATACAAATAAGCCGTAAAAACGTTTATTTATATTTTACGATCTTCTAATGTTTTGTCGATAACAAAAGTAAAATCATTTTAACGAAACAAATAGAGTACGTAAATAGTTTGAGTTAATAGTTTTCTAACACACTTACGCTTTCACATAAAACACTAAAACAAGTATAAGCGATTTTATGATTTAGATACATATGTACAACAACTAGTGTTTACATATTAGGTTAAACATATACTTAAACTAAGTATACTAAAATGGGTAAAAACTAAGTGTATACTAAATGGGTAAAATACTAGCAAATGGTTTTGACCCACAACCCATGGTTTTATATATACCACTTAACCAAGTTCATTGTATCTAGAAAGAAAACCATGGATCAACCCATAACCCATGACCCATGACCCATAACCAAAAATACCCATGGGCAAGAGGGATGGACCACGGATCCCTAGCTTTGTGCTATCCAGATCCCTTGTGGTAGGGATCCGTGGGATCCGGGGAAAGTGGATTTTCCTCTATAAATAGTGAACCATTTCTTCATTGTTTCTTACCCCCTTTCAATATACTTTCTCCCCTGAGTTAAATCTCACTAACCTTAGATCCAAGAGATCTATGTTTGTAGTTTTGTTTTTGTGATCTTTTAGGTTCCTCTTAAAGGCAAGATCACCACCTTTGAAGTCGAGCAAGCTCAAGTCCATGATTTGCCATGCTTCCTCATCATCAAGGCTACTGAAGTCTTCTTGTTGATGATTCCCTTCTTTCTTCAAAGAAGTGTAGTGTTGAAGACATTAGTGAAAGATGTCTTAAGAGTCAAGACGAAGATATTAGTGAAGGGTATCTATCGTCTATAGTATAAAGCACTTGTGGTAGGTGCTTGGAAGTCAAGACTAAGAAGCATTAGTGAAAGGTGCTTAGAAGTCAAGACAAAGAAGCATTAGTGAAAGGTGCTTAGAAGTGAAGACACAAGACATTAGTGAAAGGTGTCTTGTAGATCTAGTCAAAGGCATTATTGAAAGGTGCCTTAGATGTACATTCGATATGGTGTGTTTCGATGTACAAGATAGACTAGTTTTAGATCCAAGGATATTGATATCCTTGATGATGTTGTAAAGGAGTAGATCTCCTTTGGGATTAGTCGTTGGTGTAGTGTGGTAGTAGTTCCTCCATTGCAATGGAACTAGGTGCTTAGCCTAGTACCTAATAAAGGGTAGGCGACGTTGTGAAGGTGTAGTTCACCTAAGGTGTGAAAGAACTAGGTACTTAGCCTAGTACCTAATAAAGGGTAGGCGACGTTGTGAAGGTGTAGTTCACCTAAGGTGTGAAAGAACTCGGTGGTTAGCTAGCACCGTATAAAGGGTAGGCGACGTTGTGTTAGGTGTGGTTCGCTTGGTGTGAAAGAACTCGGTATTTAGCTTTGTACCGGAAAAAGGTTAAGTGACGTTGTGAAGGCTTCTCCGCCATAAGGAGATTGGTGTAGTGATTACGAACTCGAAGTAGGTGACTCGGGGAGTGGAGTAGGCGGAAGGTGACCTTGTAGCCTAACCACTATAAATACTCGCGTTGTGGTTTTGTGCTTCTTACTCTTATCTTTTCATTACTTATCTTTACATGCTTGTTTATCAACATCCAACACACACATCCAAATAGATTGACATAAGTCGATCTAAATATTTAAAATGAAGTTTTAATTGGTAAAACTATTCAACCCCCTTCTATTTTCCACAATTGGCATCGAGCTGTTACCAAGTTTGTTGATGTATATTGTACTTTAAAAACTTGATACGATCCATGGTTAATTGAAAACTACAAAGAAGGTCTTTCATAAAAACAAACACCATGTCTTTTAAAACTATATGTTTGGATGTTGATTTGATAACAACATTTGTTTCTTATTTATTTTTAATTGCACTAATCTTCTTTGTCATGTTGATTAGTCAAAGCTCATACCCACCAAGCTTTAGGAGTCGCTTGGTAAGAAGAATACCTTCCTTAAGAAGGTATCTTAAAGGAGCAGGAATCGTCTAAGTGACATTTGTTGTGTCATTTTAAAGACATTCCTAAGTACGCTAGAGGTATGATTTTCCTTTTACTTTGCTTGATAATTAAGTATACCTATTTAGGTATTTATGTGATTATCTTTTGTGCTTATACATGTTTTACATGAAGCTTCATTAGGAAGCCTTTTTCTCACATACGTGTTTTATTTCTCGTCTAAAAATAGTGGTATATAAAACTTATGTTTTATTTCTTTTAAATCCAATAATAAAACAAAACACGAATTTCAAAAATTCCTCCTTCCCTATAAAACCACACCGTCGGCCATTCTACCAAATCCTCACTTTTTCAAAATCTTCCAATTTGAAAAATCTTCCCTCATTCAAAAATTTCATCTTCCTCCTCACTCCATCTCAACCAAACCAAGAAGATCCGTCATCAACATGGTTTACATCGCACTCGTGCTCATCGCCATAACACTCATCGCACTTGTGTTCCCTATGTTGAAGTTCACATACGGAGACATTTACTTTGTGTTGTTAATCTATATTGGGATCATATACCCAATCCTTTGTATCATCCTTAGTATTGAAATGCAATATTATTAATAATCTAGTTTATCTAGGTTGTTGTTATCATAATGTGTTTGTCACTTATTTTTTATCTATATGTTTTATATTCTTTTGTGATACATTAGAAGTCATGTATGCATGCTAAAAGAAAAATGTAGGTTAAAACATATATTTTGGTATAAAATTATGAGATTCAAAAATCTGTGAGTTTTCATATAATCTGTTCTTTAATTACTGATCTACGGATCCCGGAAGATATACTAGCCAGATCCCTTTTGAAAAGGAACCGTGGGATCCGTCCTACTGGAAAACAGCTTTTTCATGCAAATCAAAAACCTCTTTTCGTCTAAGAGTAATACTCCACTTGTATGTCAAAACCATAAGTGAGTTAAGTGTATTTCTTGTTAAAACCATTGTTAATAAAAATCTAGTAAAAACATTAGATTAACATACGTTGACCACAAACATTTCCTTTTATTAACTTGTCATTTCTATAGGTTCAACTATGACGCATGAATATGAGTTTGATTTTTCACTCACTAGCGTCTACACTCCAACATCTCTCTCGAACCCAACACGCCTGCAATCATGTCCTGGGTTCAATAATCTCAAAACCGTCACTTCCACGAAGGACGTATTGTAGACACCTTCTACAATTCAAGAAGGTATCAATACCTCCTTCCGAGCCATAGGACTAGAATGTCTTCTTGAAATCAACGAGAAAATATGTCCAAGGTTCATAATGGAATTCTTCCGTCAAGTCGAACTCGTTCGTAACGAGGATCGCTTTCTATCTCTTTGGTTTTATATCAAAAACCAAAAGTTCACTCTAACCCTTGGGCATTTTGCTCACATCCTCGGGATTCCAAATCATGGACAATGTGCCTTCACCGAAGATTGGTCTCTTGATTCTCTTTTCAACTTTCATGAAGAAAATAGTCCATATTGTTCACACATACCCTCTCCGGAAGATTTAAATCGCATAATATGCAAACCTCGACCATATTACTCCGATCCAAACATTATCTTTACAAGGGATATCCGAGAAGAGTACAAGCCTCTTGCACTCATCCTACGTGAAAATGTTTGGAGTCTTAGGGAAATCGAGAAATCCTTCCCGCTTGTTGTGCTCACATGTTGTACTGCTTGCTAACACAACAACCATACAATCTCGCCTACTTCTTCTCAAGGAAAATTGCAAATCTTCAAGGCTCCAAGAATAAACTCATCCCTTATGGAATGTTCTTGACACGCTTCTATCATAATGTTATGCACTTCCATCCTCAATTTCAAAGTCCGTGTATGCACTTGTGAACAAAATGATGGAACCGCTAAACATATTCCTCATGAAGACTTTCTTCATTCTTGATTCCACCAACACTCATCAATCACTTAATGATCCTCCTAGCGAGAACACTCAAGGAAACTAATAATATTTCAAAATAGGATCAAATCTATTGTACTCGTGCTTTATCAATGTAATCCAATTTCCTTCATGAAATAAAACATTTGATATCTTAGTATTTAGAACTCTCTTTAGACTATCCTTGAGATATAATGCATTGTCAAGATCATTGCATACCTTTAGTAAAGGTCCCGCTGAGCAGATGGGCGGATCCCAAAGTTACACTAGACGGATCCCTACTCTTAAGGAACCGTGGGATCCGTCGAACAGAAAATGCAATTACAAGCATTGTATTTCAAAGACATTCTTAGAACACCTTACACTAAGCTAAACATAGTGTCTTAAGGCAAATTAAGTCCTTATCAAGATAGGTTAATCTTTCCCATTCATACATAACTCACCGAGGTTACACTCTAAAAACGCTTGTAGATCTACCGCTTCGTTTTAATCCATTACTCTTCCGCTCTTAAACTCACACCTTATTCTCTACTTGATCCCTCACATCTAGTCTTAGAAATCTTTCAATTATGGCAAAATTGATCATAAATCATCCTCACCTCCAAATTGATCAAATTTGATCAAAATCTAGTTTTCTCATCTTAAAGCTTCTAGGATATTTTCCAAAACACTATCCTAAGACACAACCTGATCTCTAGGATCATCTAGCTTCAATTGACATTCTAAATCTTTAGTGTCATCATTGTTCATCCATTGGTACTCTTGAAAGTTCCAAATCCTTCCACAAAAGACAATCATTAGCTACATCATTCATTACCTTCAAGTACTCAAGCATCCCTTCATTTAAAACACTTAGAAGAACTGAAACACTCAAGATGATATAGGTCTTAGATCTTAGAAACATCATTTCCAATCTTTCATAGCTGCTGAGAGACGGATCCCTAGGATTAGCCTAGACGGATCCCTCCGAGGAGGGAACCGTGGGATCCGTATGACAGGATAGGTCAAATCTTGCTAAAGCAATCATTTCAACTCATCTTCCTAACTCAAACACTCCATCTCATCTTAAATGAGTTCCTAGATCAAGACAACCTCTGAAGTTGTCTCTTGTGCATGTCAATCATCACATTCCAATGAATCCTAGTGGCTTGAAGCTTAAATGCACTTGCCAAATCTCTTAGTTTATAAACCACCTTATTAGGACCTCCATAGTCATCACTTTCATCCCAACTTTCAGCTCTTGCAAACTCTTGAAATCATCTCATCATGAGGAAAACCCCAAGTAGTAACTTATCCACCAAAGAACCACCCATGAAAAGAGCTCGTGTTATACACGAAATTTCCTCAACCGAATCATCTCCTCAAGCCACAAATGATAGAATCCCTCATCATCCAATCAAACCAATTTCTAAAAGGTTAGTACCCACAAAACTACCTTTGCCAAACACCACCATACCTCCTAGGCCAAACAATATCATCTCCACCAAACCATCACCATTGGTTCCTAGAGCTATTTCATTTACATCCCCACTATCATCACCACACCTCTACAATTTAGAGGACTTGCCTCCTAGGCCGTCTCATCCGCTTCAGACAACATACTCCTCAATAGGAGGAATAATGGTTCAAAATCAAGGTGTTGAGTCAACACTTGCTCCGGCTTCCTTCTCGCATTTTCATCATATAATCTCATTTGGATTATGACAAATCATCAAAATCAACCACCCGACCATATGGAAGTTGACACCTCTCTACCACCACCATCATTCTTGGTTGAGTCATTCTTAAATGCACCTCCACCAATCCCTCCATCGCTTGAAGCTCCACAAGCCGCTTCACTTGATCCTTATAATCAAGCCATTTCATTTCATCCACCACCACTACCTAGCCATGGCAAAGATTGCTATCATTGTCAACATGTTGAAAGTTTGATACATGAAGTACGAGAAGACCAATGTTTCATGTTCTATCATCTCCTCGAACGTTTCGACGAGATTAAACCTAAACAAAACTTGAGCTAGAAGATTATAGTGGTGTCTTAGCTTCAAGCGTTAGGGGATCTAGAAATTCCTAGTCATGTATTGTCTATTGTCTTGTTTTTCGAGTCATGTATATCATAACTCTTGTTTATTAAATGAAATTACATGCTACTTGCTATATTTCTGAGTATGTGAGTATACTATATAATCCATATCTCTTTTAGTATTAACATTTCTTGTTATACCAATCTTTGCTGACTTTATTCATCAGCAAGACGGATCCCTCAGATTTGCCTAGACGGATCCCTACTAGGAGGGAACCGCGGATCCGTGAGACCGAAAGCCTTCTTTCTACTAACTTGAATCACATTTGCAGGAAATTGTGAATTATACTTGATTTCTAACCTTTGTTTTGTAGTTATTCAATTTACATATGAAGACTTTGACATCATAAAGCTAGGGGAGCTTTATGTCAAAGCAATACATTGCAAATTACTTGCAATACTAGGTTTACATTTCGTGACATCCCTTTGCAACAATTGCAATCATCAAGGGGGAGCACATTCGTCTCGTAGACTATATCTTTTGCAAACTTATTTGCAAACAAACTAGATTAGTATCATTTACTTGACGCTTTACATAGGGATGGACTCGTCAAGGGGAGTAAAAGACGAGATCCTTTCCCGTTATTTGCTCTCTATCTCTTTTTACTTTTAATTCTTTCACATGTTTTTCTTAAAAACAACGTGTTGCCTTCCTTCAAACACTTTTGTTTCGACAAAAACGGGGAGAAGAAAGTAAAAACTACAAATTCAAATTTTTACGAATTTTAGCTTTTTCCTTAAAATAATTTTATGTTTTGTCATCAACAAAAGGGGAGATTGTTAATACAAATAAGCCGTAAAAACGTTTATTTATATTTTACGATCTTCTAATGTTTTGTCGATAACAAAAGTAAAATCATTTTAACGAAACAAATAGAGTAAGTAAATAGTTTGAGTTAATAGTTTTCTAACACACTTACGCTTTCACATAAAACACTAAAACAAGTATAAGTGATTTTATGATTTAGATACATATGTACAACAACTAGTGTTTACATATTGGG
The DNA here is from genome assembly GCA_910596185.1 of Chrysanthemum makinoi. Classification (NCBI taxonomy): domain Eukaryota; kingdom Viridiplantae; phylum Streptophyta; class Magnoliopsida; order Asterales; family Asteraceae; genus Chrysanthemum; species Chrysanthemum makinoi. The sequence continues at coordinate 312,822,238 of OU343217.1, forward strand.
TTAAATATATACTTAAACTAAGTATACTAATATGGGTAAAACAAAGTATATACTAAAATGGGTAAAAAAAAGGGTACTAGCAAATGGTTTGGACCCACAACCCATGGTTTTATATATACCACTTAACCAAGTTCATTGTATCTAGAAAGAAAACCATGGATCAACCCATAACCCATGACCCATGACCCATAACCCAAAATACCCATGGGCTAAGAGGAGCGGACCACGGATCCCTAGCTTTGTGCTAGCCGGATCCCTTGTGGTAGGGATCCGTGGGATCCGGGGAACAGAGAGGATTTTCCTCTATAAATAGTGAGCCATTTCTTCATTGTTTCTCACCCCCTTTCAATATACTTTCCCCCCTGAGTTAAATCTCACTAACCTTAGATCCAAGAGATCTATGTTTGTAGTTTTGTTTTTATGTGATCTTTTAGGTTCCTCTTAAAGGCAAGATCACCACCTTTGAAGTCGAGCAAGCTCAAGTCCATGAGTTGCCATGCTTCCTCATCATCAAGGCTACTGAAGTCTTCTTGTTGATGATTCCTTCTTTCTTCAAAGAAGTGTAGTGTTGAAGACATTAGTGAAAGATGTCTTAAGAGTCAAGACGAAGATATTAGTGAAGGGTATCTATCGTCTATAGGATAAAGCACTTGTGGTAGGTGCTTGGAAGTCAAGACTAAGAAGCATTAGTGAAAGGTGCTTAGAAGTCAAGACAAAGAAGCATTAGTGAAAGGTGCTTAGAAGTGAAGACACAAGACATTAGTGAAAGGTGTCTTGTAGATCTAGTCAAAGGCATTAGTGAAAGGTGCCTTAGATGTACATTCGATATGGTGTGTTTCGATGTACAAGATAGACTAGTTTTAGATCCAAGGATATTGATATCCTTGATGATGTTGTAAAGGAGTAGATCTCCTTTGGGATTAGTCGTTGGTGTAGTGTGGTAGTAGTTCCTCCATTGCAATGGAACTAGGTGCTTAGCCTAGTACCTAATAAAGGGTAGGCGACGCTGTGAAGGTGTAGTTCACCTAAGGTGTGAAAGAACTAGGTACTTAGCCTAGTACCAATAAAGGGTAGGCTTACGCGTGAAGGTGTAGTTCACCTAAGGTGTGAAAGAACTCGGTGGTTAGCCTAGCACCGTATAAAGGGTAGGTTACGTTGTGTTAGGTGTGGTTCGCCTTGGTGTGAAAGAACTCGGTATTTAGCTTTTAGTACCGAAAAGATTGCAAGCTGTGAAGGCTTCTCCGACCAAGGAGATTGGTGTAGTAATTACGAACTCTCGAGTAGGTGACTCGGGAGTGGAGTAGGGCAAGGAAGGTGACCTTGTAGCCGAACCACTATAAATACTTGCGTTGTGGTTTTGTGCTTCTTACTCTAATCTTTTCATTACTTATCTTTACATGCTTGTTTATCAACATCCAACACACACATCCAAATAGATTGACATAAGTCGATCTAAATATTTAAAAGGAAGTTTTAATTGGTAAAACTATTCAACCCCCTTCTAGTTTTCCACACCTACCAATGAAGACGACGATGGAAGTGAAGACCCAAAAGACCACTTAAAGATCTTTCGGGAAAAGTAGAACGTTGGGCCATGCCAACATGGTGCCACATGTTCAACTCCACACTCACTGGATCAGCTAGGGTGTGGTTTGACGATCTCCCATCGAATCGGTAGACAGCTATGATGAGCTGAAAGAGATTTTCCTATCAAATTTCTTCAGAAAAGAAGTGCATAAAGGACCCGTGGAACACCATCACATTGAACGTAAATAAGGAGAAACCAAAAAGACTTTGTGAAAAGGTTCAAGGTGGAAAGTAAATGTCAAAGAAGCCCCGAAGTCATGAAGGTCTTCGCTTCATGCATGGGATTACTAACCCCGAAGTTTATTAAAAGGTTGCATGATAATATGCCCGTGGTAGAATGAAATGATGAAGGTAACCGATCTTTCCTCCGAGGGAAGTAGCCGCAGGCAACCACGAAAAAAGAGATCACTACCCCAAAACAATGGAAGTCGATGATTCAAGCGCAAGGCTTCAAGAGAGGGTACAGAAATCAACTCCAGTTGGAAAGGAAGCAAGATAGGTTTATCCTCCTTTCCAATACACCCAAAGAAATATTGGCATTGAAAAGGCAAATTTAAAACTCCTCCACCAATGCTCACACCGTTGAGAAAAGGAATAACAAATATTGCGAGTTCCACAGAGGTGGGACACAACACGGATGAATGCATGCACTGAACAGTGCATAGAAGAACTGAGAACCGGAAGTCACAAACGTGATAACGAGCTCAAACAAAATAGTGGCAAGGACCGTCCAAAGCCCAAAAAAGGGGAAACGTCAGGAAAAGATGAACCTCTCGCAATCTTGATGGTGCAATCTCAACAGCGAGTGATACGACAAAAAATTACACAAAGCTTCTCCCCAAACCAGAATGTCTCATTCCCATCACTCGCTGAAGAAGAAGGAAATGACGGGCCAATGGTCATCGAAGCAGAGATAGGTGGGCACTTCATACACCGCATGTACATTGATGGAGGTTCCGCGTCAAAAATCCTATACGAGCATTCCTTCGAGAGACTCCGGTCCGAAATAAGAAGGCAAATGATGTCTGCCACAACTCCCCTTTTGGATTTGCAGAGAATAATATGGCCGATAGTCCGATATCATTGTTAACTAAAATCGGCGATGATGAACATTCAAAGATCAGATAGATGAACTTTGTGATTGTAAGGTCTCAATCGCCATATAACGGAATTATAGAAGGCCGTGGGTAAAAATTGCAGTCGTACTTTCAACAAAGACATGGAATGATAAAATCCCGTGGAAGGCGGAGTGCTCACATTCGCACTAGCGTGATGGTCTCATTGGAATGCATTATGGTTTACGAACCAACACCACAAGCCGCAATGAAAAAATGGAAAAACGAATACACCTGGCAATACATCCAAACATCAAGAGCGAAAATATCCGCTGGATCAACCTTGTCAGTCGAAGGACGAAGAAGTTGTGTGACACCCAAGCAAAACTTAGATATATTCGCATGGTATCCGGGCGATATGACGGCGTCCCAAGACATATAGCGAGCACAACTTAAACATACGGAAGGGTACACCCTATAAGGCAAAAGAAAGAGGCCGTGCACCAGAGAAACAAGGCAATCCAAGAAGGTAGAAAAGCTGTGGATGCGGGAATCATGAAAGAAGTACATTACCATAGTTGGTTAGCTAACCCTGTGATGGTAACAAAGCACAATGGAAGTGGAGAATGCGCTGACTTCAAAACCTCAACAAAGCATGTCCAAAAGACGGTTACCCGCTAACGGAGATAGATTGGAAGGTTGAATCACTCGCAGATACCTTTCAAATGCTTCGATGCTGCACAAAGGTTACCACCAAATCCAGATGGCAAAGGAAGATGAGGAGAAGACAGCTTTCATCACAAGTCAAGGAATATTCTATGACCAAAATGCCATTTGGACTCAAAACGCAGAGCGACATACCAAATGCTAGTAGATAAAGCTTTCCACAAGCAAATTGGCATAAACCTAGAAGTCTATGTCGATGACTTGGTGACCAAAAGCCGCTCGAGGAAGAAATACTAAGGGAAATAGTGGAAACCATCAAAGAATTAAGAGAAATAAACATGAAGCTAAATCCCAAGAAATGCACTTTCGAATGGAAGAGGAATGTTCAGAGGGTACACAAGGAACACTAAAGGAATCAACGATGCCCGCACAAAGGGGAAGCCGCACTAAACCTCCCATCTCCGAAATTCCTCAAGGACGTTCAAAGACTAAATGGGAAGCTAGCAAGTTTAAATAGATTTTGGCCAAATTCGCTGAAAAGTCGCTACCCTTATTTAAAACACTCAAGAAGTGTACAAAAAAGAGTGACTTTCAGTGTACAAAAGAGGCGGAAGAAGCCTTTGCTGCATGAAGAAAATGATAGCAAACTCCCCACCCACGCACCTCAAAGAAAAAGAGGAACTCATAATATACCTTGCAGCAGCTAAAGAAGCAGCCAAGGCAGCTTGATGACGTAAAGGAAGGCAAACAAACACCGATATACTTTGTGAGCCGAGCCCTACGAGGACCGAAAATAAACTACACACCAATGGAGAAGCTGGTATTATCTTTGGTACACGCTACGAAACGCCTGAAGAGATACTTTCAAGCACATACAATAGTAGTTATCACGGACCAGCCGATAAAATAAATACTGTCAAAACCGGAAGTTGCGCATTGCAAAATGGAGCATTGAATGGGGGAGTGATATACAATACGTGCCAAGAACATCCATCAAAGGAAAAATTCCAGCAGATTTCATAGTAGAACGCCCAAAGGACAATGAAGAATATGATCCAATGGAAGAAGAGGAACTTCCACAACCATGGATCCTATTCACAGATGGCTCATCTCGCATAGACGGCCAGCCGAAAGCCGACTATAATCGCATGCATCTCGGGATGCACACTTATTCTTTAAGGTTCGCTTCAAAACAACAAACAACGAAGCTGAGTATGAAACCAATAGTTGGTTAAGGATAGCGTAATAAATGGGAATCAAGAATTTGCAAGTAAACGTGGACTCAAAACTAGTGGCAAACCAAGTCAATGGAACGCATATCCAAAAGAATCAGAATGATCCAATTTCAAGAAAATGTAAAGGAAATCTTGAAAAACTTCCGGATGTTCTCAATCAAGCAAGTACCCAGGAGTGAAAACAAAAGTCGGATGCCCCGAAATGGTGACCACTCGCCACAAGATCAAAAAGCAAATATCTGGTAGAGGAACTCACCAAAAGTCAATAGAGGAGACACCGCTTGTAGCAATCATGAAAGAAGAAGGGTACACATGGATGACATCGATATATGAATACCTGGCAAAAGAAATACTTCCAGCCAAGGAAACGAAAGCATGGGAAATTAAAAGAAAATCACAAAGATGCCAGTAGTCAACGGGACACTTTACAAGAAGTCTTTTCTAGGATCATGGCTATGGTGTGTGGGACCCCTTCAAGCCAATTATGTGCTAAGAGAAATTCATGAAGGGTCTTGCAGATGCATGCGGAACAAGGTCCGTAGTGGGCAGCCCCGCTGCGCCGGATACTACTGGCCCACCATGCATGAAGATGCCCAAAGCTAATCCGAGCATGCAAAAACTGGCCGTACACAAGAAAATCCCGAAGCACCCGCAGAAAAGCTAACACGTATCACTTCCCATGACCGTTCTACAAATGGGGAATTGACATTGAAGGACTCTACCGAAGGACCGGGAATGTCGATTCCTCATAGTAGCAATAGACTACTGTAAAATAGATAGAAGCAAAGCTGGTCGCCACCATCATAGGAAACCAGATCAAAAAATTTGTATGGGAAAACACTGTATGTAGATTCGACTCCCGGAGAAATAATATCCGATAATGGAAAGCAATTCCGAGACAACCCATTCAAAGAATGGTGTGAAAAAATGAATATAAGGCAACACTTTGTTTCACCAAACATCCACAAGCGAATGGACAGTAGAAAGAGCAAACAGAAGCCTAGGGGAAGGAATAAAGGCCCGATTGGAAGAAAGAAGAAAGAATTGGCTGGATGATTTGTCGCATGTCCAATGGGCACACCGCACAATGATTAAATCCAGCAACGGAGACACTCCATTCTCATTGACATATGGAACAGAATCTGTCATCCCGGATGAAATAGGAATGCCTACATGGAGGACGCCGAGCCTAACATAAGAAAACGATGAAGCGTTGGAAATGAACTTGGATCTCCTTGAAGAAAGAAGGAGCAAGCGGCAATACGTGAAGCAAAAAGCAAGGCGCAAATGGAGAAATATTATAACTCAAGAGTTCACAATACAAGTTTCAAGCCAGGAGACTTGGTATACCGCAAAAATGACGCAAGCCATGCCGAAGAAGGAGGGAAATTAGGGCCCAAATGGGAAGGACCCTACGAAGTCACGGAAGCGGTAGGAAAAGGCGATACAAGTCAAGGACTGTGCGGGAAATCCAATTCCACCACACGGAACATTTGCAATCTTAAGAGATGTTACATACATCAAGTGTAAGCAACCCGTCCTCACGGACTCTCGGAGAGAGGGTCAATGTCACAATCTATCTTTCTATATTGTAATATTTTTATGTTGAATGAAAAAAGGTGAAGCTTAGCTACCTTCACCAGATTTTACTTTAAAAATTCTTGCTCATTTACTTTAAGAAATATTAACATATGTAAGTAAGACGCGCATACATGTGGGCACGACCTATACAACGTTATTCCGAATAACAAAAGGCTGAATAACCTCCAAATTAACTCAAGATACGTAAGAGATGTTGCGTCCAGATCGCTAATAACCCACAAGTATTCAGAAAAGACTATTATAATAGGCACATCGCAGTGAAGATTAAAAATAGCAAACACTAAAATATTTCGAAACAACAAAATATGCATACAATAGACAGTCTAAACAAAAGTGTCGCGCTTCGGCAGGCCACAAAATGGGAAACACAAAAAGTATCATAACAACAAATTACACTTGGTCGGAAGGGTCTGTAAGCGGGTCCGTCCCAGACTGCCCACAAGCATCCGCACCAAGGCCGCTTGCATCACCACCATGCTCAAGTACGTTCGATGCTCCGGAACCAGACACGTGAGCTGAATCCACCAAAGTTTCCGCAGATAAAGGGCTAACCCAGGAACACCAAGTATCTGCAAGAGCTAACCAATCGCGGCAGAGAACCTTCCCTTGCCTTTCCCGCTCTATCAAAGCAATATTTGATCGAAGTGGAAAGAGGAGACTCACTCACCGTAACCCTCGAACGCCAACAAGAACGCAGCTCTAAATAAAATTGAGGGTTAATATTAACGAAGTCACAGAGGACACCCCATGACGGTAAATGCATAACATCCTCAACGCGAATCCTTAAGCTTCCAATGAGGACAACAAAGGGAATTGATACCATGAAGCACTTGAAGAACGCTCATAGTCACCGTGAGAAGGGGTTAAAAGCCTCAACATGGGAAAGAGATGTACCGCCACGCCATGATAGTGCCCGCGACAAGCCCATCTGCATCCCTTGTCAATAGCAAGCTAATGTCGCACTCAAAGCATCAAGGTAATCTTGAGAATGCCAACACCTGGACATGACAAGTTTAAAATCTTCAACAACAACCAACGCGAACCAACATAGCATTAAGCAAACACGGTGGAGCTCCTCCAAATACAGACAACCTTCATAAAGAGCTCCTTATACAAACAAGTTTCAAGCACGAGGCGGAGGTCCGAACATTCATCTTCCAAAACTTGTACCTGAAAATGACAAACGTTGCGGGTAATATAAAAGAAAAAAAGGGGGAACGGAAGGAAGAAGAAGATAGAAAACAAAAAAGAAAACCTGTTTAACAAGCTCAGCGTTTCGGGATTCAAGAGAAGAGTTTACACACCGTAATTGCTCAAGCTCAATATCTATACCAGAAATGGAAGACTCAAACTCTTTAACCCTGGTACGCAATGCTTCATTTTCTTTATCAACCGCTCCCAAAGATGATACCTGGTCATGTAGAGATAGCATCTCAGAAGTCTCAGATTTAGCCCGTGCCAACTGGGACTCCAGGCTATGAGTCACGTCAACTTGGAGGTCACATCCGGTAGATAAGCTCCTTTCTTGCAAATAGCGCTCTACACGCATCCGCACCTCGAACCAAAGCACAAGTGACGAAATGATAGGGCGTCAAATCAAAAGTAAAATGGCTCATCTCATGAAGTGAAAAATCCCTAGGAGGGCAACCCCATCAACAGCTTCGCGGCATTCTAAGGGATTGTCAAGAAGAGATCCATTAGATACTTTCCAATCCGGAAGATAACGCTGACCGTAGAGGATCAAACCCAATAGAAACCGAGCATCACCAGCCAAAGGTCGACTAGCGGAAGGACCGCGAGATCTTCAACATCTGACCTACCGTGGAGGACGAACTAAAGAAAGGAGAAACATTCTTCAATACAGAATAGCAAATGAGACAGTCACAAAGAACATTGGTAGCAACAACACCCAAAATATTTTCGACCTGGTACAAGAGGTAACCTCCCCAAAGAGTGCAGGTACTAGAATCGAAGAAGAATCAGAGGAAATAACCAACCTTTGAGGAGAACTAATAAAGGGCTCACTGATGGAGAGCCGACAGAAAACCCAACCTCACGCCAGAGTAGTGGAGATAGAAGAGGTAATGAAAGGCCCGGTTTAGGGGCCGATAACCTAACTCACTCCAAGACACTACTAGCCAATAAAGCCTGAAAGCCACCAGTGGGAACGCTACTAGTAGACGGACCCGGTAGAAAGTCAAAACGAAACCTCTTAGCAGGACTAGAAGATTCAGGGATACTTAGTAAAGAACCCTCCTTTTCAACGGGACCAAAGGTAGCGGTCGGCGATCGAACCCGTGGCCTCAAGAGCGATCCACCCCCAATATTAACAGCGCCTTCGCCTAAAAGAATATCAAACTTCTTCCATCACTTCATCTGAAGGAGCAATGGGGATAAGTCGCATTTACCTAACGAAACCTCCATAATGGTACCCCTCACGACGAGGACGCGTAGTCATAGTAACCTTCAAAGGTTCCGAGATGGATATACTGGCCAAATCATCACTGACAGAAAGAGGACATATCGTATCACTTAAAATATAAAAACAAAAAACAAAACTCACCCGTTTGGTCATCATGAAGAAAGTCAGGGTAAACGTCCTCACCCAAAGCATAATAGCGCTCAGGCCAACCCAGAAAGAAAAGGTTCTAGGAATAATTCGAAAGGGATAAGGGTTGTGTTGATACAAATAAACCCAGAAAACGTTTGTTTATGTTTTACGATCTTCTAATGTTTTGTCAATAACAAACGTAAAATCATTTTAACGAAACAAATAAAATACATAAATGGTTTGAGCCAGTAGTTTACTAACACACTTACGTTTTCATATAAATCACTAAACAAGTAGTAGTGCTTTCATGTTTTAGTAATACATATGTACAACAACTAGTGTTTACATAATGGGTAGATATATACATACTTAGTATGTATTTTAATGGGTAATAGAATGGGTAGAAGTATAAGTATTTGACCTATTGACTAAATACATTGAATGTAGTTAGGTAAGACCCAAAGTCCATGACCCATACCCATGGAGCATAATCCATAACCCATGACCCATTGCATGACATCATGCATAAGTCATAATGGGTATTATCCATGACCCATGGAGCTAACCGATAACCCATTGACTAGATGCATTGCATGTTCTAGATACATTGTATCTACTTGGATACCCATGGTCCAAAGTCTAGGACCCATGACCCATAACCCATGGATAATGAGGAGCGTCTCACGGATCCCTCGGTTTACACTAGACGGATCCCTCATGCAAGGAACTGTGGGATTCGTGGCAACAGAGCTAGTTTTTGTCTATAAATAGTGAGCCATTTCTTCATTGTAAGATACCCTCTTTCACACACATTTTCTCTTTGTGTTATAAACTTTCTAACCTCGATCCAATGGATCTTTCTATGTATTTTTGTATTTATGTGATTCTCTAGGTTCCTCTTAAAGGCAAGATCACCACCTCTTGAAGTCGAGCAAACTCAAGTCCATTGGTTGTCATCATCAAGACTATTGATGTTATCTTGTTGATAGTTCTTTCTTCTCTCATTAGAAGTGTTATGTTGAAGACATAGGTGAAAGATGTCTAAAGGATCAAGTCAAAGGCATTTGTGGACGGTGTCAACGATCCATGTCAAAGGCATTAGTGAAGGGTGCCAAAAGTCCGTGTCAAAAGCATTAGTGAAAGGTCCTAAAAATTCCGTGTTGAAGGCATTAGTGAAGGGTTCCTAGAAGTCAAGTCAAAGGCATTAGTGAAAGGTTCCTGGGAACATTCGATATGATGTGTCGATGTACAAGATAGATTAGTATTGGGTCATAGGATAGTGATATCCTTGTTGATGTTGTAATAAGAAGTGGGTCTCCTTTGGGATAGGTGTTGTGTAGAAGTTGGGTAGTAGTTCCTCCTTTGTAATGGAACTCGGTATCTAGCCTTGTACCAAATAAAGTGTAGGCGACGTTGTGGAAGAACCCGTCTAGCCTTGTACCGATAAAGAGTAGGCGACATTGTGAAGGCTTTTCAACACCACAAGGAGTTTGTGTTGTAGTGATTACGAACTCTCGAAAGTGACTCGGGAGGAGTAGGGGCAAGGAAGGTGTCCTTGTAGTCAAACCACTATAAATACTCGCGTTGTGGTTTTGTTCTTCTTGCTCTTTATCTTTGCTTTATTTATTTATATGCTTATCTATCAACATTCAACACACATGCTCAAATAGATTTACATAAGTCGATCTAAATAGTTTAAAACCAAGTTTTAATCGGTAAAACTATTCAACCCCCTTTCTAGTTTTCCACAATTGGTACCAGAGCTTCAGAACCAAGTTTTTAGAATATATTGTACCTTAAAAACTTGACACGATCGGTGTATAATAGAAAACTACAAAGAAGGTCTTTTACAAAAATAAACACCATGTCTTAAAAATACTTTTGTAGGATGTTGATTAGATGACAACATTATTTTTTTTTCTTATTTTATCTTACTAAATTTCACTAACCTTTCTTATCATTTTGCTTAGCTAAAGCTCATTTTTATCAAGCCATAGGAATTCCTTGTTAACAAGATTACCTTTTCTAAGAAGGTATCTTAATTACCATCTAGATCACAAAGGAACCGGAGTTGTCTATTGACATTTTTTGTCAAAAGAAAACGACACTCACAATTACATTAGAGGTATGACTTTCTAACTTATTTCTAAATAACATTAGCTTAGAATAAGTATGCTTGCATAGGAACTTATATGATTATATTTTCACATACTCATGTATTACACGTAGCTTTGTTAGGAAAATTTTCTTGCATACGTGTTACTATTCCGTCTATAGTCTAGGTTTATAAACATGTGTTTTTATTTTACTTAATCCAAAAATCAAATCTTTCTAATAATAAAACAAAACACAAATCTCAAAAATTCCTCATTCCCTATAAAACTCCTCCTCACAACTCCACCAAAACATCACTTTTCAAATCTTCCACTTTCAAAAATTAACTTTCATTCAAACTTCATCTTCCTTCTCATCTCATCTCATCTCAAATCAAAACCAAGGAAGAAGTTCATCATCATGGTTTATATTGCCTTCGTGATCATCGTCTTAACACTCATCGCTCTCGTGTATCCCATGATCAAGTTTTCTCATTGAGACATTTACTTTGTGTTGTCAATCTAAATTTGTATCATATATCCAATTCTTTTGATCGCTCTTAGCGTTGAAATGAAATATTACTAATATCTTAGTTTATCTCGTTTGTTTTTCATTATGTGTTTATCATTTTCTTTTCATTCGTATCTTTCACTTTAACATACTTTCGAAACCTACAATGCATGCTTAACTAGTAAATATTGGCTAGAACACATCTCCTTTTTATAAACCTAAAAGTTGCACAAATCTATTTTACTTCAAGACCATTTTTCTGTCACTGCAGATCCACGGATCCATAATGTTTAACTAGCCGGATCTCTCTTGGAAGGGAACCGTGAGAACCGTGGAACTGGGAAACAGAATCTCATGCAACATAAAAACCATTTCATAAAAATCTACCATAAAAAGAAAAATCCCACTAGAATGTTAAGTAAGTTAATTATCATTGTTAATAGAAATCAAGTAAAAAATTTAGGAGATCATTTTTCATCTATAAAATGTCATATTCTTTGATGAATCTCCTCATATTAACTTTTCACTTCCATAGGTCTCGTCATGACTCATGAGTATGAATTCAACTTTCAACTCACTTATGTCTACATTCCTAATATCTCCCTTGAACCCAACACACTGGTAACCATGTCCGTGGGTTCAATAATCTCGAAACTCGCCACTTCCATGAAGGACGTATTGTTGACACACCTCTACTATACGAAGAAGTTATCAATACCTCTTTTCGAACCATAGGACTAGAAGGCGCCTCGAATTAACGAGAAAATCTGTCCATGGTTTGTATTGGAATTATTCTCAAGTGAACTCGCTGTAATGAGGATCGATCTCTATCACTTTGGTTTTGGATCAAAAACCAAAAGTTTGTCTTAACCCTTGGGCAATTTGCTCACATTCTCCGAATTCCAAATCATGGACAATGTGCCTTCATTGAAGATTGGTCTCTTGATTCTCTTCAACCATTGTGAAGAAAATAGTCTGTATTTTCACACATACCTTCTATTCAAGAATTAACTCGCATGTTATGCAAACCTCGACCCTATTACTCTGATCGAAACATAATCTATACACGGATATCCGAGATGATCTTAAACCTCTTGCAGTCATTCTATGGAAAAATTTTTGAGTCTTAGGGGAAATCGAGAAATTCTTCCCGCTTGATGTGCTCACATAATGTATTGTTTGCTATCCCGACAACCATACAATATCTCCTATTTCTTTGCAAGACGAATTTTAAACCTTCAAGGCAACAAGAACAAGCTAATCCCTTATGGAATGTTCCTGACACGCCTCTATCATCATATCATGTACTTCCATCCTCAATTTTAAAGTCTGTTGTACGTACTTGTGAATAAGATGATGGAACCTCAAAACACATCTCACATCAAGTCTTTCTTCATCCCTGAATCGGCAAATACTCATCATCCATTTGACGATCTATCTAGCTTAAAACCCTCAATAAACATAGTTTCCTTTCCAAATAGGTTCAATCCCTAGATTTCATCTTTTATCATTGTAATGTGATCATTCTCATGAAATAAAACATTTAACGTTTGATGTTTCACTTATATAGTTGTTCAAATTCCTTAGAAAACACTGGCTTTGAAATACGATACCTTGTGCAAATTTTGCATACCTTATGTGAAGGTACTGTTTAGCGTAGACGGATCCTCACTTTGTACTAGACTAATCCTCCACGTAGGGAACCGTGGGATCCAGGCAAATAGAAAATCAATTGCAGATCTCCATACATCAAACCATTACCTTAGACCTCTTCATGCTAGCTAAACATAATGTCTTAGGACCACTTAAGCCTTCCTCAAGCTCAGTAGGTATCACACTCATTTATAGCCAACTTAGGATCACACTCAAGGTGCTTTTTGATTTATCATTTTCACCAAAGCTCATCATCCTTCCGCTCCAATACTCATACATCATTTCTCACATGTCAACACATCTAATCTTATAATTCTCTCAATTTTAGCAAGTTGATTTTAGTCATTCTTACCTCAAAATGGGTCAAAAACTAGTTTTTCATTTCTTATAATTTTTAAGGAATTTTCCAAAATTAACTTAAGTTACTATCTGGTCTCAAGGATCATTTAGCACCACTTGACACTCTCAAATTTTCTAGTGTCATCTTTGATCATTCATTGGTACTCATAAAGTCCCATTTCTTCCATAAAGGGCAATCATTAGCTACCATCACTCATTGCCCTTGATCATTTAAGCCCCTTTTAATTTAAGACACTTAGGAAGATCAAACACTCAAAATGTATAGGTACTAGACCTTACAAAACATCATTTTCCTATTTTCTTGGCTGCTGTTTTAGGTTCCCATATATGTAACACAAGCATCAATATGTAGAAATAAGATGGAGAAGAGATTGGTTGAACAATATCCAAACACACACACACGTAAATGTTGAATGGTTAGGCGAAGGTAATGTAATGAGAGAATAAATTAAACAACCAACCCTCAAGTGAGGGTTATTACATAGTATTTATAGGAGAGGGAGCTAGGGCAACACTCCTAGTCCCTTCCTTTTCCTTATTGGACTAGGCCTAGGCTTATGGGCTTCTACATGTAAGCCAAGGCTAATTACTAACATAAAGGCCATATTAAGATAACTATTACATATGAGTCACTAACACTTGAATTAGGTTTAGGAGTGATTTCAACAATCTCCCCCTAAGTGTTGGTGATGAATGAATGCTGACGGTGAGGGTGCTTATGTAATAGTAGCTTTGACGTCTTCTGACATTCTTCTTTCTTGTGAGAAGAATTGCCTTGATTCGAACAATCTCCCCAGTGTAGAGAAATTGTTTCTTTTGAAGTATTCTCCTTTGACGTCATCTTTGTTCTTTGATCTTTGTTCTTTGTGATGGTAGTGATAGTATGTTGTTGTTGTTCAGACGTCGCTGTCTCCAGGTCTCCACGCCTTTCTCCAACATGCTCACACGCTCTTTAACGTTGGATTACAGTTGATGAAGTTCATTAAGTCTTTAAACTTTGTAGATTCTTTGTTGACGAAGAATCATTCTAACTTTGTGTTGCCTTTGATTATGAGAGAACTTCCATAAGTGATGATGTTGGTATGGGCATGTGGAGAATCTGACGATCAGTCCGCCTGAGCTTCCATAAGAAGTAAACATAAGAAAGGTTAGTAATAAGCGGACGACGGCACTACCAGTTCGAACTTCCAGAGTGTTAATAGCATAGTGTGAAAACACAACTCTAATTCTCACAAAGGCCGTTCCTGAACCGAGTCCCACAAGTGAGATAACGCGATGTACCCAAGTACATCTATGGTTCGATGAGTTGCCGAGGTGCACCAAATATCAACCCACGATCGCAGACCGCTTGAGACACACTAAGCATAATCCAGGGAGTTACCGGTGACCGCTGTCGGTCGTTGATGTTGACCTGGCAGGAGTTTCCATTCAATCATCGAGGATCACAATTGTAACCTCTCATAAATGTTCTTGACATATTGCTAAGATCTGTGTAGGACTCGATAATGTACCACGGAAGTTCTTATTGTTGAACGACAAGTGATAAAATGTCAAGTGTTCCTAAGAGATCTTTTGATGAATCTCGTGGCTCTAGACTCAATAGTGCATTTTGGTTTTCCGAAGGAGACTAAGGAGAGGGTCTCCTTCTTCAATACAATGCAATCTCTAAGAGAAAGCCGATAGTTTACGTAGAGTTCCCTGTGAGAATGAAACAAGTTTCTGTTGAGAGAAACTTGAGTGGCTAAGAAGGTTTAGTGCATGCGCCACTGGGTCCATGACGACTTTTAATCTTCAATACCAGTGTCATCTAGTGACAACCAGTAGCGTATGAATTGAACCCGGTGTCTACCCTAAGTTGAATAATCTGGAGGGCTATTTCTTTTCACCCTTTTTTTTTTGCTTTTCTTTTTAATTCTTCAACTCCTTCTTTCTCCGATTCTCATTTTCTCCTTTTATAATCATACCTAAGGACTTCTAATTCTAACTATTGGTAGTGTCCTGGGTAGATCCTCCGCTCAGGATCATAGGACGGTTGTTCCTAACCTTAATCACCTTATAACTTCATTGCCATAAAACCATTTTCATGAAAATCTCTCGAAGTGTTTGTGAATGAAAAAACATGTTTGAACACTTCAAGAGTTTTTGATTTTAAATACTTAACATGTGCTTAAGAGTTTTGATGTAAATCGCACAGCTGAGGAAAGAGCGCAAGACTTTTGAATTGATCGACTCAAGATAGACAATTCCTTGCGAGACACGATTACGTTGTATTGTTAAAGAGATACATTATCAGCTTTTAGGTGACAACTAGCTCTAATAACTACCTTGAAGATGTGGACAACCCCAAAAGGTTGTCAAACCCGTCAAAGTTCATGTCTATCAAGAGTTTTCTCGAATAGGTACAATTTACTTGGATAAGTCTTGGAAGACAAATCTTTTCAATGTATGACTGTTCAGCCTCCGTCAATTCATGGGTTGAGGTCTATTCACACGAGGATTCAATAGCAAAACACAACATATTTCTTATCACATAATTTCTCTCCCCCTCAAAAATGGCATATACATGTTATTTTTGATGAAATTTTGATAATAAATATGACCATTTTGAGTTTTATGGGAAGATTACACAAAGAACACATTGTGAACAAAGTTTTTAAGTTAAATACTCCCCCTCAACAAGTGATATAAACGGTTGAGGTTTTGAAAATCATAAGGGGAAGTACTTGTTCTTTTGAGCAAAACCTTGAAAAGTGAAAGGTTTGATAGGTTTTACTCAAAAGTAAGAAGCTTTCGCCCTTTATAAGGATTGTATACCAAGCGCACCACAGGGTCCTTATTTACAAGAACGGGTTGTACACCGTAATGTGCACAAGCCATCGCCGATATAATCACACATCCAAATGAATATGAAATTGAAATAGATTAAGGGGTACCAGAATGTCGTAGTTCCAAGAACTCGTGAATGCGAATCGGTCGTTGATAGCCTGTGAGATTAATGCTGACGCACCACCGATCGAAAACTCTCCAACGCTCAACAGATCTCTCGAAACAACCTTTCATCAAGCATCTTGATGATTCTCTTTATTCGTCTTTCCCTGAATTCCATCTCGTTGGTGACCCAATGCCTTGTTGAATCGCTTTAACGTATGCTAGCCCATCCCTCACATGCTTCAATGTTGAATCTCCAAACTTATGAAGCTCATTACACGCCATCAAACGCTATGTGGAGTGCACTGCGGTGACTACTCCAAAGGGTTTGTGATGATAGTGAATTGGGAGATGGTTGATGTCGAAGTTCTAGCCGCGGTCCGGTGAAGTTGAGACGAAGTCCGACACGACTCAACAGCAAGTTGCAAATCTTCTACACGCTCGATCACGATGCTTCCGATGAAGATAAGCAAGGACTTGATGGTACTGAATGTTACCGCTTCCCAATGTTTTCACACAAACCGGCCACTTGTGAATAGCCGAATTAAGGAACTTGAAACGGTTCAAACGAATGCAATGAAGTCCAGAGAGTATAGTGTTTCCGGTCGTTATGTCCCAATGAAGCTATGCAATGAATCACCAAACGGATAGTGATCGAGATTTGAACGGAAAAAGGGATTTGTGATTATTATAACTACAGAAATAGCCTATAATTACAAAGGCTTAAATGCAAATTAAAGGAAATTAAAAGATAAAAACTATTAAATAAACGCTATCACTATTTGCAAAATGATGTTTTTGATTTTATGTTTTATAAAACTAGAATTAAAAACTACGTGACGTACTAATGAAAATGTGAAACTGAAGCAATTAATCCTAAAAAATATGAAAATGATATTTTTACAATCCTAAAGATAAAAGAAAATTTATAGAAAAAGAAAATTATTTTTACAACTATTTAATTAATTATTATTAATTAAAAACTAGTTTTAACTATTTAATATTAGCCTAAAATACAAGAAAATATGAAATAAAGCTAGAAAAAATAAAATTATGACTTAGAAAAATCTAAAATAACAAAATAGAATTTTCAAAACTATTTTAATATTTTTCTGAATATTTTTCTATTTTCTATGAATTAAAAACTATTTTACTTAAATTACTTAAAAATACAAATTTAACTAAGAAAATCTGGAAAATATTTTTTGGCTTTTATATTTATCTTAACTAAGAAAAATGAAAATTATTTTTTGAAACTTTTCTCAATTATTTGTATTAAATGCTAATTAAAAGTGCTAAAAATTGATTTGAAATTAAAAATAGCAAACAGGCTTGGAAAATATGAAAATTTCAGAAAAGTCTAAAATATTATTAGGAATCTAGTAAAAATATAAAAAACAGGGGTTGTGTGCAAGAAAATGAGACTTAGTAAGTAGCTTATAAATAAGCACTTTGAATAAGCAAATGCACACAAATGGGGACCAAACTGAAACGTAAACTACAAAATGCTAAAACTACCCAATTGCAACTTATCACAACTGTCCTAAACTACTATTGATTGACGATTTGACTATATGAGCTCAAGTGTTAAAAAATGTTTAGTAACTCCTTTTCACTAGAGAATAAGCTACACAATAAGCTAAAAGTCAAAACCAAAGTTGAACTTGGAAAAGACCTGGAAGAACATGTAAACCAAAAACTAGACTATGATAAGCTTTATGAGCTCTGGCAAGATTTGCAATGATCGAGAAAACTCAAAGATAAACCGAAGTTTGTGGAAATAAGACCTAAAAAAGTCGCTGGCACTTATAAAAATTTGTAAAATCTACAAAATAGTAATAACAAATTAGACCAAGAAGTTTTAAAATGCCAAGTTTCATCAATTTGTTCCAGAAATGAGTTCAAGAGAAATCCTCTCACTGGATGAAAGTCACTTTTTTTTCAATTTTTGACTTTTGAAAGCAGTTGAGATTATTTGACTTATTTGAAATTTGAGCTCAATTTCTGGACTGATTGTGATGTTAATAGATGAAATGAAGCTACTACAAGCTACCTCTATGATTTTTGAACACAAAACAAGTGTTTACTTTTCTAAAATCCAACAGCTAAGTGATTAAGACAATGATTCATGATTTTAACTTTGAGCACTGCAGATGCAAATTTTAAGACAGCAAGGAGTCAAAAGAAGCTAAACAAGCATGAACCAAATGATCTCTACCACCTAATAAACCTTTGGGACGCTTTAAGCAATAAATCAAAACACCTTTATTAAATGATTTGCAATTAACACTAACCTAACTGTTAAACTAGCTTATATAATTGATTAAACTAAGTTTAATTAACTTAAATACAACTTAACAAACAGATTTTAACTAGCTATAACTACAAAACGATTATGCTAGCTAATGACCTTTGAAAATGCACTTACAATAGGTCCTAGCCACTATGGCTTGAAAATCAATGAAACGTAACCACTACCCTATCTATATCAACCCAATCGCTTAAATCAACCCATTTCCATTTCTGATCAACCCATTTCCATTTTCAGATCATTTTGCCCCATTTTGACTTTTATTGACCAGAAGCCAAAATTGTTTAAAACTTAAACTTAAGCTTACAAAAAGCTATAACAAGCTTATATTGGTGTGTTTGAGCTTAAAATTAAGCTAGTAGGGATTGTGATAAGACTTGAAACTGAAAATTTCAATGAGTCACGAAATATGAAATTGTAACAATAACTTGAATTGAGACTTAAAAAGAGTTGCAATACATTTAAATACTCTAATTTGATACAACCAACCAAATTACCACTAAGACTATATTTAAGACTTTTGAATGTAAAAAACGACATACATTTTTAATTTTAAACTAAGTGCTCTCTCTTTCTTCCTTCTCTTTGCTTCTTTTTATACTCCAATGAGCTTCTTCTCACCTCTCTTCAAATCCCAACAGAATATTGACCTTTGATGTCTTGATGGATTTTATCCATCTGATCAATTTTGGCCAATTTGTATAAGCCACTGGGGTTGAGTGTTAGGTTGAATGGGCATTAAATTCACTTTGGCTTGGGGTGTTTGGAGTGATAAGGAGTGGTGGGGTGTGAGATGAGGTGGGTGTGAGCGAGGTCATAGGGAGGGTGATGATGGTGCTACCAGCAGGGAGGAAAAGGTGAGTCAAAGGTGTTTGACCTGGCGTTTAATAATAGAAAGGGAAAGGTCCAAAATGAATATTGATGTGGGGTCACAAATGGGAAAAGGGCCAATTTGGTTTTGTGACAAGGGTCCAAGGTCAAAAAGGTTTAAAGGGTTTAATAATACCAAGGACTTGTTTGTTGCAATTTCTGAAAATCAAGGGACCTAAACCAAATCTCAAAGTTGATCCAAGGGACTAAAAGTGACAAGCTTCCATAATACAAGGATCAAACTTGACATTTTCAAATTTCCAAGGGCCATTTTTGCCAATTTTAAACTCGAGGACCAAACTTGTAATTTCTCAAAACTTTTGATATTTTTCACCAAATGACTAATTTTGACAAGTTATGATTTTAAAAGGACCTTTGGTGATTTTTCTTTGAAATTATGTGCCAGGGACTATTTCACAATTTTTGAAACTTGGGGACTGAAACCGCCAATTATGCAAACTTAGCTCATTTTTCATCCGATTTGAACATTTTGCATCTCAAACATATAAAATGCAATTTTGGAATATTTTCAAGATTTTGATGCATTTTCAGCATTTTAAACGCTTTTGCAGAGTCGATTAACCAAAAATGATTAGTATTTACACACTCATCAATCCCCCACACTAAACTATTGCTAGTCCCTAGCAATCTTTTTGAGAAAAACTTAATGGATTTGAATCTCTTTACCAAAGCCATTACTTCTGGAGTAGCCAAATGTTTCAGTTCAAGTAAGAACCATGGTACATCGATAACCATGTGATTTTGAGCAAACCACCTAGCTCAACGATTTGATTTGTCTTTACCGTAGCCGCTTGCTTCGACTAGCCAACTCTTTAGATAAATTATCAATATTATCTTTGGTGAGCTGATTACCAATTATGGTTTTCCATCTGCCTTTACCACAAGCCATAAACTTATGGCTAGCCAACTCTTCACTTTTAAGGATATGGTGATTTAATACCATACAATTTTTTGCAAATTGCAAGCCGTCAACGGATTTGAGATATCTTTACCAAGAGCCGCTGTTCTCGATTAGCCAATCCTTTTGTTTATTAGACATGGCGATTGATAACCAATTGAGTAAGTAAACACTTACTCCAAAAAAAAATTTTTGGCCAAAACGGGAATTAGGGCGGTATAATTACATGATAAAATTCGGGAATTTCCCCACACTTAGAAAAGAATATTGCCCTCAATATTCAAAGTACCGGCGGTTATGCCGAAACAAATAACGTAAAAGGAAAATACTACGGCCATTATTTAGAATTTTTTTTTTTTTGAACTTGCATATATACACAAATGGGCATAACCCCCACACTAGGGTAATAGAAAGATAGAAAGAAGTCAGAAATATGGGTGAAAACCCATATGGCATGCTATCGTTTTTGATTCCGAGTCGCTAGCTTGACTCGACCCGTATTCATTTGTTCTTGGGAAAGTTTGTAAACCGGACAACCACGGGGAATGTCCTCTCCCAAGTAATGCTTCAACCGATGACCATTCACTTTAAAGTTTGGACCATCGGGTTGAGATAACTCAATGGTTCCATATGGAAAGACTTTAGTGATGGTAAATGGTCCGCACAGCGGATTTTAATTTTCCCGAAAAAATCTTCAATCTTGAATTGAAAAGAAGGACTCGATCACCGACGTTGAAAACGCGGTTTTGATTTTGGAGTCATGAATCTTCTTTGTCTTTTGTTTGTAGATCAAAGAGTTCGCGTATGCTTGATCACGGAGTTCATTTAATTCATTCATTTGAACTTTCCGGTGATCACCACCGTCTGAATATCAAAGTTGGCATGTTTCAAGGCCCAATACGCCTTGTGCTCGAGCTCAACCGGCAGATGACATGCCTTCCCGTATACAAGCTTGTATGGAGTGCAACTGATGGGTGTTTTATAGCTGTTCGAAGGCCCGAGTATGTCATCTAGCTTATCGATCAAGAGGCACGGCCAACCGTCTTCCGTAATTTTTATCCCCGCTGGAAACTTCCACTTGCCCACTTGTTTGGGGGGGGTACGCGATAGAGACGGTGAGTTACACCATACTTCTGCATGACTCTATCAAATTGGTCATTGCAAAAATGCATCCTTTGATCACTGATATGGCTGGAGTTCGCAACCCAGCAAAAAGAGATTTTAAGAATTTCACAACAACCGGCATCGTTGGTAGGCAAAGCCTTAGCTTCAACCCATTTTGACAAGTAGTCAACGGCCACGAGTATGTACTTATTACCGCGAGAAGGAAATGGCCTAAAGTCAATGCCCCGGATGTCAAAATCTCACACACTGAATTTATGCCATGGCATTTCATTCCTTGTGAGATATTCCCGGCGTTGACAAACGTCACGTGTTTTGACAAATTCATGGGCATCCTTGTAGATAGTGGGCCAATAGAATCCGAATCAAACACCTTCTGGGTGTAGTTGGGGCTATGATGTCCCCCAAAGAGGTCCGAATGGCAAGCCTTGAGTAATGTCAATAGCTTCCCAATTACACAACACATCACCGATGACTTGATCCACAAATTTTGAACAAGTAGGTCGCCCCAAGTAATGTTTTACATATTTAAAGAATTTGTTTTTCTGTTGGGACGACATCCCTTTCACCACAAAGTTACCCATATGGTAATTTGCAAAGTCAAGAAACCATGGGGTAGAAGAATCTCCACGAAAAGAAACTACATTGAGTGTTTCGAGAGGAAATGTTTCATTTATTTCCTTTTTTTCGAACACATCTTGGTGAGGGTTCTCTAATCAGATAGATGATCACAATGTGTTCTCAGCTCCTTTTTTATCACGAATAATGATATCAAATTCTTGTAGGAGGAGAACCCAACGGAGCAATCTCGGCTTTGCATCTTGTTTCGCAAAGAGATATTTGAGAGTGAGTGATCCGTATACACCACGCATTTGTCAAGATAAGGTATGGAAAACTTTTCAAACGCATACACCACAGCCAAATTTTCTTTGTAGTGGTGTAATGGGTCCGAGTCAGATCATAGTTTTACTTGCGTAGTGGATAGGCGTGAAAGTGTTTGGTTTTTATGCGTTTCCAGACTCCGCACCGAGAAAATCACTTGCATCGCACATGAGCTCGAAGGGTATATCCCGGGGCAACTAGAATGGGTGCCCGTAAGCTTTTCTTTAAGTTTCAAAAGCTTCATGCACTGTGAGAAAGATAAAAGGAGCATCTTTTTCGAGAAGATGGGTCATAGGCCGAAGTGATTGAGAAATCTTGTATGAATCTGATAAAACCGGCATGACCTAGAAAACTCCTAATACCTTGGACGGTAGTAGGATGAGGTAATTTAGCAATAACATCGACTTTTGCTCTATCTACCTCAATCCCATTTTTGAAATCTTATGGCCAAGGACTATGCCTTCTTTGACCATAAAGTGCTCTTCTCCCAATTTAGACAGAGATTGGTGTCTTCACACCGTTTTAGCATTTTGTCTAAATGGGAGAGACATGTTTGAAATGAGTCCCCAATGACCGAGAAGTCATCCATAAACACCTTCATAGTTTCCCCCGATCATGTCGTGCGGGAAAATTGCCATCATGCATCTTTGGAACGCGCTGAGCGTTACATAAGCCAAAAGGCATACGTCTGTAGGCAAACGTCCCGTATGGGCAGGTGAATGTGGTATTTTCTTGATCCAGCGGATCAATGGGGATCTGAAAGTAACCCGAGAAACCGCGAAACAATAGTATTCGCTCCTGCTAATCTCTCAAGCATCCGTCCATGAAGGGTGAGGAAAACTCTTTACGGGTGGCTTCGCATTTAACTTACGATAGTCAATACACACACGCCATCCCGTAACCAATCGAGATGGAATTAACTCGTTTTCTTCATTCGTGACAACAGTTATGCCACCCTTTTTGGAACGCAATGAATAGGCTAACCCAAGGACTATCGAGATCGGGTAAATTAAACCCAAGATCGAAGTTTGAGAACCTCTTGTTTGATAACCTCATGAATCTTAGGATTCACCCTTCTCGATGTTGGATCTGGTTTGAAGTCATCCTCCATTAAGATTTTGTGAGACAAAACTCGTGGTTGATACCCTTAATGTCGGAGAGTTTCCAAGCAATTGCTTGCTTGTGTGACTTCAAGACCTTTATGAGAGCAGTTTTCTCCTCTCGTTAAATCCCATAATTATGACCGTAATTTATCATCACCCTCCAAGAATGCATACCGAGATGAGGAGGTAGGTCCCAAGTTCAACCTCGGAAATTCTTCAAGAGAAGTTTGTATTGATTTGATTTCAATCGCGTGATCTCCTTCGAGGGAGTGAAGATAATGGATCTTCATTAAGCAATTGCTCAAGATAAAGGATATCCCCTCCTAATCATAAATACCATCAATTCAAGGCGGAATTGATTCATCAAGATAAAGAAATTCATCGATCTCTTCCAGAAGGAAGTCACCTCCCTCAAACGGAGTGAGAGAGGGGAAGAGTCGGCAATGATTGGTTGAGAAGATGTGGTGGAATCCCCGCTCATAGAATTATGAAGATAACCAAGAAACTCTTGAGTACTCCTTCAAGCAATATCAATTAAATCGACTCGGATTAACGATTCAGTCATAATTTGAGGAGTAACTCGAAGTTTGATCAAGGTTAAAGGTAACAGCTTCATTACCCACACGTAACGTGATTTCTTGCTCAAATACATCAATAAGAGCACGGCCTGCTCTCAGGAATCCGCCCAACAATGAGGGGAACTCGATGATCGGCATCGAAATCAACAACCACAAAGTCAGCTGGAAATGGAACTTTCCTACTTTCACGAATACATCCTCGGCGATGCCAAGAGGACGCGATAGAGAACGATCTGCAAGCTCAAGAGTCATGCAGGTAGGAATAAGTTCTGGAAGAGAAAGTTTCTTCCATAATGAATAAGGCATCAGATTGATGCTTGCACCAAGATCGGCAAGGGCAAAGCATTCAATCATCCCGGGAAAAACACAAGGAAGAAGAAATTTTCCGGGATCTCCCAGCTTCTCGGGAAGCTTCTTTAACAGAAAGCTGAGCAGCTCGTTCAAGGGAGTCTTAGCCATTTCAAATAGCTTTTCCTTGTTGCTCAACATGTGTTTGAGAGTCGATGCAAACTTGGGCATCAACATGATAGCATCCGCAAAGCTTATGTCAAAATGAAGTTCTTGGAAAATTTGAAAGAATTTCTCCATTTGATGGACTAGCTTTCTCACGGAGTTTTGCTCTGTAAAACGCGGGGTAAGGAATAGAAGTTTTGGATTTGGGGTTACCAACTGGAGGTTCAAAACAACTCCTGTGTTTGGTTTCGGGACAACTGAGGATGGACATTGGCCTGTACTTCCGTTATTAGTAGGAAGTTCCTTGTCCTTTGTCGCCTCAGTTCACGCTTTCCACTACCTTTGGGAGGAGAAGAAGAAGAGGTAGTTGGAATAGCGGGTCCATCATAAGAAGCACCACTTCGGTTGTGATCGCTTTGTGCATCGCCTCTGATTAGCGATCGTGTTGCTAGGTAAAGTACCTGACCCGAGGGTCGATCATTTAAAGACTTCTTAATGTCGAAATCGGCTAACCAACAACCTATTCTTTTCCTCTTGGGATTTCATGAATTGTTTCAACAACTCATCAGATGATGGTCCAGTTGGAACAATGGCTTGAGTTTGCACAGGAAAATTCTGGCCTCTATTGTTAGGATTAGGGCCTTGATAATTTCCTTGATTATTGGCATGAAAATACCCTAGGTTGAAATTTCCCTGACCTGGGTTTCTATTGAAATTTCCTTGATGTTGGAAATTTTGATTTTGATTTTGAAAACCGGTGTTTGGACTAAAATTACCTTGGTTTTGAAAACCTTGGTTTGGTCTATTTTGATTCTGATTACGGTTTTGATTGAAACCGGGAGGTCCAGGGTAGTGGTTATGACGGTGGTTCGGGTCTATAGGAGCACGATATTGATTGCCTCCTTGATTAGAAATCCCGCCCACAACATTAGCTTCAAAAGGGTTACCATCGGTGGCCATACAGTTGTAATAAGCATGGGGGCCACCACAAGTAACACATACTTCCACTTTCTTAACTTCAGCAGGAGGTGAAGTTTGTGGAAAAGAGACTTTCTTTTGGTTGGAGAGAACCAAAGCTTGAACGGCTTCCGTGAGTTTGTCAATCTTAGCATCGGTGCTAGATTGACTAACGGGCGATGAAGAAGAAGGACCAACACTGACTTGGGAAACAACCGGCTTGGTCCGTGCAGTGCGGACTTTAGACTTGTTTTCGATAATCGCTAAAGCTTCTTTGACAGTTTTGCTTAGGAAATTTCCTCCCGCGGAGGAATTGAGAGAATCTTGATCGGATTGACTCACTCCATTGTAGAAAGTATCGAGTTGCATCAACTCGGAGAAACCGTGGTGAGGACATTTGCGAAGCAATTTCTTGAAACGATCCACGATTCACTCAAGGATTCATCAAACTTTTGAGTGAATTTGATGATTTCATTTTTAAGACTCGTGGTTTTGGATGGTGGATAAAATTCATTCACAAATTTCTTCACCAGTCTTTCCCATGTCTCAATTGAGGGGGTTGTTTTTTCAAGCCAACCGGGCTTGTCCCTCAAGAGAAAATGGGAACAGAAGAAGTTAACAAAGATCAGTAGGAACATTTTTGTATTTGATGGTAGATGCAATCTTGTTAAACCATCGAATATGAGCATGAGGATCATCCCGCTCAAAACCGTAGAATTGATTGAGGTTACAAGATTCAAGAACCGGTTTTGAGTTCAAAATTTTCACCACAATGGCTGGTACAACAATAACATCTCCATACCCGCCGATGGGTGCCGAGAAGACTCACACATAGGGCGTTCTTCCGCCATGATAACGGAAGTAGTGTGAGCAACCGGATCTCGATCCGATCCGTGATGGAGCAGAAAGTCTACGGACACACCTTCTTGGAATCTTGACAAGCTCACGAAATGGGCTCACAGATCTAGAAGAGCGAGTGCGCATACACTAGAATTAACTCTAAGAAAACTCAGAGTTAAGGAGAGAAATGGAATTATGAAGATGTTTATGAAAAATGGGGTGAGAAGAATCTTTATGGGTTTTCTGGTTCTGCTAAATATATATAACAACAAAATCAATTAAAACAAACTCGAGGCAAAACAACAAGTGAACTTAACCATAATCACAAGATGAATGGACTTTTTGAAAAGGTACGCCAATCACAAGGACACAAAGGCAAGTTTTAATCTTTGGTTCGGGAACTTATTATGGTCGTAACCCCGTTAGGTAGTACCATGCCTTGGTTTGCGGTAGTAATCTTTTATGTTGTTATTATTAAAGAAAACGACAAATCTTTTTGTATTTTATTTTTGATACATATATAGAAACAAAAGGAAAATATTTTTGTGTTTTATACGTTTTTGGATGTTTTTTGGGTTTTTGGATTTTTTATAAGAGAATATAGATATATATATAGATAGTGTCACACCCCCAAATTACCTGTTTTGCAGCGGAATGGAATTCCTGGGGATTGACTGTCATAGCATCACAATCACAGTTATATTGAACGACCTAAAGCGTCGTTTGGAAAATACATCGTTTGATAAAAAAAAATAATCAGAGTTACAAAGTATAGGTCCCAAATGAAAGTTACTATGTGCGGAAAGTAAGTTTAGTACAAGTCAAACGATGTTTTTAAAGTGTATAAATCCCATGTGAGACGCGTCGTCACCGCGACTCTATGCTATGTCCACATGCATGCCATGAAGTGAAAGCCTTATATACCTGAGATAAAACATGCTTAAAACATTCAACACAAAGGTTGAGTGATATTCATAGGTTTAATTAATTCGTTTGAACACAATATTCGTAGTGTGAGTTAAAGTGTTTCACACTCATCGTTGAAAACAAAACAGCATTTATTTCACAAAGTTCATGACAACCAAAGCGTAAACATCGCACCAATAAAAATTGGTAATCATCGTTTCATCGCAGCCCTAATAGGTAAACTTACCAATTTACCTTAATGATTCAAATATAGTGCGTTCGATTTCCCTAACTGGGTTCAATAAGAACGGTGAGTGTTAATTCAATAGGCCTATTCACAATATTCGCGCTCATTCGCAAGTGACTAATGGTGCATGATGTAGGGACTTCAACCATGGCAAATACTTAGTGACAATAAAATATTTGGGTATAGCATACAGTTCAAAGCATTTGTGTTCGATTAAAAATATAGCATGTATCTCCCCCAAGAGTTTGTAAAACAATTAAGAAATAGAAAGTGGGGCCATGAACTCACCTGTTGCAATGATTACGATGACAAAAGTGGATACACTGAAATGTAGCGTAAATCTCGAAAATGACCTATTATGAATGATATGATATGTAATAAGTCATGATGTAATGTTATGCATGCAATTCGGATGATATTTATACCACTTATGAATTTTTGAAAACAATACTTCTCGTCGAAAATATAATCTTTTAACGTCTTGACCATTTTTAAATTATTTCACATGTATTTACGTTGAAATGATATCCGACGATAATCATTTAGTGATTTATTGTGAAAATATTACTTTTCGTCGTAAAATAATGTCGTTGAAAATCTCATGAAAGTGGCTAAAACGGCCTCGAAAAGCTAGTCGTAAAATGGTGCACGTCAAGTGTTAGGAAACAAACTCAACGGTTTTGGGAAGCTTGTATCTTTATCTCAAAGTTTTAGTATTTAAGTTTTCATCCTAGAGGTCTCGATCATAGAGAAAAATATAGATAAAGTATGGCACTTATAGCCAAAATATAGTTTAAGGGTGGTTTTCGGCAAAGTTTAAGTGACCGTATTTTACTCGTTACAACTCCGTTTGACGAACGGTTGGACATTTTGGAAAATAGGCTAGGTGAACTCACTTTTACTAGAAGGCATCGTTTTATAAAAAGTTCTACGTCAATGTTAAAAATAGCCTTCAATATTGTTTACCGTAACACTTGTCTAATAGAAATAATATAGTTTTTCTTAAATAATAAAGTTATGGCAACTTGGTGAAAACGTGTATAATTTAGTCGTTACAAATCCGTTTTCTACGTATTATACGTCCTTAGCTTCGTATCAAAGTATACTAATATATTTTTGGTAAGTCGAAATAATTTATAACGCTAAAGACTCATTTTTGACTCGTACAACTTAGACGTAACATGCTGAAATTTTCAGGATTTATAGTTTTTGACGCTCAACTTGAAAAATTCATAACTTCTTCGTTATAACTCCGTTTTAATCCGTTCAAGCGGCCACGGTTTCGTTTTAAAGTGTATTTTCTAAATATCTAGCCCAAAGTATTATACCCACTGTCGGATTTTCCAGAATCTAATTTTAAGGACAGACCCTTTTCAAAAATTGTCGAAATGAGTTTTTCTCGCGCCAAACCTATTCTAACCCATTCAAAACAACTCCGAAGCTATTCTAATCCTACCATACACCTTCTTAGGGTGTCATGGTTTCCTATAAATCACCAAAACTAATATATAACAAGGAGTAATTTATAGGATGGATTATATATATTTAACACTTAAAAACCTTAAAAAGTGGTATAAACATCACATAATTTGCATGTTTCTCAAATAAAATGATGAAAGAAATGAAATATGATGATGAAAATAAAAAGCTTACAAGTTAACTTGATGAGGTTTAAAGAACAAGGGATTAAACTTAAACACCCTAGGTTTTTATTTCAAAACCTTGATTAAGAGTGTAACTAGATTGTATACAAACTTGATCTTGAAAAACTTTTTGGTTTTCTTCTTCCTTGTGGCTTGGCCGGTTTGAGAGAAAGAAAAGGAGAGAAGAAATATTTTTGACTTGAACTATGAATTATTGTGAATGAAAGTGTGTGTAAGTGACTTTGTGTATAAATCTATACATGTAAGAAGATCTTTACCAACCCATTGACTCACCCCCCCCTTTGGCCGGTTTTTGGGGAGGGATATAATACAAATATATATATTTTTTTTTTATTTTTTTTTTTATTGTGTATATATAAGTGAAGTAAAGTAAAGTTAAATAAACATAAGTTGTAACTTGAGTATACATTTATGCATTTAAGGTAGTTTTAGCTAAAAATAAATTTTAATGGATCCAAGTAAAATGTATTGAGGTCATATAAATTGTAAAAATACTTTTCTTGTAAAATTTGAGTGATATAGTAATTATCGTGTAGTTTTTAAGAAAACCGTCGTAATAATATAAATTTAACAATTTATATACAAAATAAATTTAAAACACTGGGTAAACTCAAAATATTATTTTTACAAACTAAAAGTAAGTATAAAAATATGTCGGGATAATTTTTGGAAGTATCGGATTAAATGTTCAAAATAATAACTTACGCGATAGCGTTTATTTAATATAAAATTATTCGTTTTAATGAAAAATGCAAAACCATGCATGAACTAATATGATGAAAATGATGTTAATGCAATGTAGACTAAACCTAGTCTATATGAAATGTCCCCGATGATATGATCATGAATTCACAGCTAAACCATTACGGTTACGTGAATTTGATGCTCGTAAACCCAGTTTACGATAAACGATAAATGATGAAGCATGAATAATGTTTTGAAATATGACCTGAAAATACGAGTTGTCACAGATAGATAGATGGATGGTATGAACAAAGAGTGAATATTCAAACTACTAATCTGCTAAACGGAAGATAATCAGCACAGCTCCCCGGCAACAGCGCCAAAAATTTGATCGGTGCAAAACCGTCAAGTTTTCTCACGCAAGCTGACCACTTGTGAATGGCCAATTGTAAGAAACTTAAAACAGCTCAGACACCAATGCAATGAAGATAAGGAGAGTATAGTGTTTCCCCGGGTCGTTATGTGAAGCTATGCAATGGATCACCAAACGTATAGTGATCGAGAAATTTGAACAGAAAAAAGGATTTGGATTATTATAACTACAGAAAAAGCTCATAAACTAAAGAGGCTTAAATGCAAATTAAAGAAAATAAAAAAGATAAAAAAAAATATTAAATAAACGCTATCACTATTTGCAAAATGATGTTTTTGATCTTATGTTTTTATAAAACTGAATTAAAAACTACGTAACGTACAAATGAAAATGTGAAACTTACACAATATTAATCCTAAAAATATGAAAATGATATTTTTACAAACCTAATGATAAAAGAAAATTTATAGAAAAAGAAAATTATTTTTATAACTATTAAATTAATTATTATTAATTAAAAAACTATTTTTAACTATTTAATATTAGCCTAAAATACAAGAAAATAGGAAATAAAACTAGAAAAATGAAATTATGACTTAGAAAAATCTAAAATAACAAAAAAGAATTTTAAAAACTATTTTTGTATTTTTCTGAATATTTTTCTATTTTCTAGGAATTAAAAACTGTTTAAAACTAATTAAATTACTTAAAAATACAAATTTAACTAAGAAAAATCTGAAAAAATATTTTTTTGTCTTTTTATATTTATCTTAACTTAAGAAAAATGAAAAATTATTTTTTTGAAACTTTTCTTAATTATTTGTATTAAATGCTAATTAAAAAGTGCTAAAAAGTAATTAAAATGCAGAAAAATAGCAAACTGACTTGGAAAAATCTGGAAAATTCAAGAAAAGTCTAAAATAATATTAGGAATCTAGGAAAAATGGAAAAACAGGTGGTTATGTGGGGGATTATGCAACTGCTATACCAAATGCTTATAAATAAGCACTTTGAATAAGCCAAAGACCACAAAAAGCCACCAACTATTACTGAAGTTCTATGCTACAATAACCCAAATGCAACTAAAAACAACAAGCCATAGCCTCTGAATTGCAAGATTAACAGATTTGGCTTATTTGAGTATAAGTGCAAAAAACAGTTTGAGGTCCACTTTGCACCAAAGAATAAGCACTCAAATAAGCTAGAAACCAAAAACCAAATATGGAGACCTAAACTAGACCTGGGCAAGAGTTAGCAAACCAAAAACCAGACCTTGGGAGCTCTAATGATCTCAGGTGCAACCTTACACAAAAACCTGTGCACACTCAGTTATCTTGAGTGTGTGCAGGGCAAATAAGGCCTTATAGACAAGCAGTTTTAAGACTTATAAAAATTTGATAAAATTCCACAAAAATGACAATAAGAAAGTAGACCAACAGAAGTTTAAAAACCCAAAGTTTCACTTAGATTGGCTCAGAAATGAGTAAATGATAAATCATCTCAGTGGCTCAAATATTTTTTCAGTTTTTGACTTTTGACAACAGTTTTGAAGATTGACTTTTATGAACTTTGAATCCAATTTGTGAGATGATATTGATGTATTATTATGAAATGAAGCTACAGCAAGTTATACAAATGATTTTGAAACACAAAAAAGCTTTCATTTTGCAAAATCTCAACAGTTAAGCATTTGAGACAGATTAAGTATGCTTTTGACTTTGAGAGCTTGCAGGCACAAAATATGATGATATGAGTATAAATGAGCTAAACAAACATATAACTACAAGTACTACTACGACTAAACCTCTAAGACAGATTAAGCCATAAATCCAAAACACCCTTGGAAACCGATTTGCAATCAATACTAAGCTAAACACTGAACCAGCATAAATTATTGATCAAACTGAATTTACTTAACCTAAACACAACTTATTAAACAGATAGGAACTAGTTATAACTACAAATACAGGTTATGCATAGAAACTTTGTAAATCACTTACAAATGGTCCCTAGCCACATGGCTTGACAAAGCAATGAAACCAGAACATTAACCACTAACCTATATAACCCACCCCCATAGCTTCTAATTCAACCCCAAAACCAGCTCTGCTTCAACCATTACCCATTTCATACCATTTTTGCTCCAAGTTGACTTTTGTTGACCAATATCCAAAGTTGCATGAAACTTAATTGTGAGCTTATAAAAAGCTATGATAAGCTTGCATAAGCTTATTTGAGCTTATAATTAGGCTATTGAAACCTTAATATCAGATTTTGAAATGGAAAATTGCCAACAGTGATCATGAAACAAGAATTCTTAACATGAGCTTGAATTGATACTTAAAAAGACTTGCAATACACTAAAATACTTTTACTTGATACAATTAAACTTGAAAATACAAATGAAAATCTTTTTAAGACTAAGAAATTAAAATACGACATACATTCTTAAAATAAACTAAGTGCTATCTCATTTGCCTTCTTTCTTCCTTTATTTATACTCCAATGAGCTTCTCTCACCTCTCTCTTCAAATCCCAGCATTAATCTGAACCATTGGATGCTTTGGGGAGATATTGGCCACTGGATTGAATTTGGCGCCAAAACTGTTTTAACAACTGGGGAGGGTAGAGTGTTAGGTTGAAGGTGCATTAAATGCATCCTTGGAGTGGGGTGAGGTGGAGGGTAGGGTTGATGATGAAGGAGGGTGTGAGTGTTAGCAGGTGGTGTTGCGGTGGGGTAGGGATGATGATGGAGGTGTATCCCGTGAGTTGGAGGGAAAAGAGGAGTCAAAGGGTGTTTGACTGGTAATATTAAAAGGGGGTCCAAATGTTATTGACAGGGGTCAAATGGGAAGGCAGGGGTCATATGGGTTTGTGACAAGTCCAAAGGTGTATAAAAGGGTTTAATAATCAAGGGACTTGTTTGTAATTTCTGAAAATTGGAGGACCAGTTCTGCCATATTCATAAAGTTGTTCCAAGGGCTGAAAATGACAAGTGTCAATAGTACAAGGACCAAAGCTGACATTTTCAAATTTTTCAGGACCATTTTGCCAATTTTAAACTTGAAGGACCAAACTTGTAATTTCTCAAAACTTTTGATACTTTTCACCAAAGGACTAATTTTGACAACTTATGATTTTAAAAGGACCATTGGTGATTTTTATTTTGAAATTATGTGCTCAGGGACTATTTCTGACAATTTTTGAAACTTGGGGGACTGAAACTGCCAATTATGCAAACTTAGCTCATTTTTCATCTGATTTTGAATATTTTGCATCTGAAACATATAAAATGCAATTTTGAGATATTTTCAGTATTTTGATGCATTTCTGAGCATTTTTAAACATTTTGCAGTTCAGATTTAACCAAAAATGATGAGTATTTACACACTCATCAGGAATTAACGACTAAAATGGAGAAGCTTTTCTAATTAAAAAGTATTTAATGTTTCGAGTGCACGTTTATCGAAATGTGCCATTTATAAGCATTTAATACTACTTTCAAGTATTTAATTCTATGTACGTCTTGTGCATGGGTTACGGATGACCTAACATTAATAGCGTCGATCCACGTGGATAGTGGACTTATTAGGTTGACGTATCTAATAAGAGCCCACTAGGTACGTAGGATAACGTTATTAATGGGTGAATTATCCTTATGACTCGATTAAGATGCGACCGGTTTATGGGATAATAAGCGACACGAATAAATGATTGATCTTATCGAGTTGACTATGGAGCTTATCGCTTAGAAGTCTCATTGTGTTGCATTGAGTCGCATTTTGGTTATTTGAGTGCATTCATGATATCATGTTGAGTCGATACACACACACGACGATACCAAACACTAAACGGTGAAACAAGTCATTTTTGGAGATAAAGAAAAGGAATACATTGGGATAGATAACGTTGATTTTGGGAAATATATATTAAAATTGGTTTACATTAATAGGTTGTGCCGAGTCGATAGTTGCTGAGCCGTGATTAGCTGTTATCTTCTGCTAGTGTTTATTTGTGCGTATCTTGCTTGAGGTGAGTTTTATAGCCTCACTTTTATCTTTGTTTTTAACTAAATTAGGGGTGAGAATCTTGCTACTATTTTTGGACCATCTAAACTATTTTGATTTGCTTATGTGCTTGACTGATTAGATAGATATGTGGTAGTTGTTGCCTTAGTCTAGGGTAGCAATCCTTATTGCTATAGCACTTGCCTAGCTAAGTATAGACTTCTACTTCGACCTAGTCCAGGGTTAGCAATCGTTCTAGACTTTGCTACGACTGTGCTGGCTAGTGTCGCTAGGGGCCCACTATGACGTCGGATATGATGTTGGTATATGATTGATGTGTATCTATCTTAGCTCTCGCATATCAAATTAACTCCTACAAGTCCACTATTTTTAAACTTGAACTTAAACCTATGAACTCACCAGCGTTAGCTGATCTTTTAGCATGTTTTCTCAGGTAATTAAGTGATGTTTGGAGTATGTGTTCTGTGGAAGCTTGGCAAGGAGGCATGGTTCAAGGATCATAATCAAGTCTGATAATTTATGGGGACCTATTTTATTAAATCTTGTTTGGGCCTAATATTTACATTTTGGGATTAATGTTTCGAATATTTAAATTTGTGATTGGTTTTAAATGATAAATGACTATCTTGTTTGCTATACTTGTGTGAGATACCAATCCAATTGTAACGCCCCGAAAACTTGAATAAGTCTTCCGCTGTACCGAGATTTGGGGGTGTTACACAAACGACACCCTAATGACGGCGACCTGACGACGTCACTAGCAAAAGGTGACGCCGTCGCGATTGTAAATCTATATATAGAATTCGATTTTTCATTTTTAAAGGAGGTAGAACTTTGGAGAGCAAACCCTAATACAGTTGTAGTCCGACTTGGACAATATTCTAGGGTCCGATGCCCTATTTTACATTGCAAGATAAGTTTTTTTATCCAATTTATCATTATGTCTACCCCATGTTTAATTGTATGTGTGTATGCTTGCTTGTTTAACATGAGTAGCTAAATTATTCTTGTGTTTGCTTAGATCTATAAAACATAGTTATTGATTATTGTTAGGTTGTCTCTTGTCTTAATTGGTAGACGCTAGATTATGGAAAACTGGCTTCTTCTTTCATTGTTGCGAGCTTGAACGTCCTAAATAGCATAAAAGCCTTTGAGTGCACATTAGGCCATTCGTTGTGTTTATTGCGTGAATTGTAGCTTTAGGATAGTAGAGTATTCGGGGGAGATGTCATTGCACTTGGTGATCTTGGGTATTCTAGAGGAGAGTTGCAATCATAGAACTAGGGAATTAGGCACCACCCTACGACCAAACGGAATACAACGCACCAATTAAGATAAAGGAAGTGACAATTCAACCTACCAATAAAAGATAACCAGGGAGTAATAGTATCTAAGTGAACACATCTTTAATCATCATACGAGCACACCTACATTAAACATAATTTATCCTTAGGTTAATTAGATAATTAGTAAGTAGTTAAAGTAGTAAAAACCGATAGAAGTACCAACCCCCCATTCTTATACCCCGAGATATTTACCCCTGCTTTCTAAAAAATCATAAAATGACTAAAAAGAATCTTCCTCACCCCACCTTCTCGTCATATATCTCTTTCTATCATTCCTAATCCCCTAAAGAACGAAATAAATCCCCTGGGCTTATCACATACTACACTACAACGATTAGGTTCACTGCCTAGAGAGTTGAAAAACTTGCTCGTAGAAAAGGAGGTTTTCTCGATCCTGAACCCTGCGTATCAATTCAGTATTCACATTTTGGCATCATATACGTCATACGTTGGAGCAATGTTAAATGTCCCATTTAACCTTTACCCTATACTTCACAGACAAACGGTGAAGAACCCGTCAAGACATCGAAGAAAATCCCAAGCCAGAAGTTCCCAGAACTTTCTGGAAACAATATTTTCAAAGGTGACGAGCCTCCACCATCTTCAGAAAAGTCATTAAGCTCTGCAAAGCTTCGTGAAATGAGTGGAAGTAACATCTTTGCTGACGGGAAGGCAGAATCTAGAGACTATCTAGGCGGCGTTCGCAAGCCACCTGGCGGCGAGAGTAGCATTGCATTGGTGTAGGTTCTAACTCATTTGTTTTAGAACATTATTATTCCGGAGTCTTTTTTTTTGTTCATGTGGTTAGTACTTGCCAATGACATTCATATGGATTTGAGTACCGTGGGTTTGTGGCTCTTTTTTATTATTTGTTTCATTAAAGAGTATATGATAGTGTATGGACTAATGGTGTGCTACTTTTCGCTGATTAGGTTGGTTATGTTAATAATTATGTGTTTCCCCTAATTAACTGCTTGATATCGAGTCGAGTGTTTCTTTCTTTCTGGTCGGTAGTCGGTACAACAATGTTTGTGGAACATTTGATAAACTATATTGCTGTTTTATAACATGAGTAAATTTGTATGGATCAAACTATATTGGTTGATATGAAAATTTGTTAGCTTATTATAACATCTAATTCTATCTTTTAGTTTTTACCATTTTTTTTAATTCAACAATATGTCTGCTATATTTGAAGTTCTAAACAAGTTGCTACTAAGAGCTTTAGGTGTCATAACAAACCTCAACTTCGTCATCGTGCCACCTCAGCGCCACATCAGCATTCTATTTTTCCATAACTAACCACAACAAACCCCCTCCTCACTCATAACAAACCTCAACCTCTTCATTTGGGGCCCACCACTACCACTTTATTTTTTAAAAACACAACTTCTCTTTGCCTTTTGTCAGAAACCATCTTCGTCGTCCCCACGATTTCAAACCTGTCGACGGCGAGCCACCCCGGTGTGGCGGCAGGGCACGGCGAGCCTCCAGGTGAGCGACGGCGAGGGACGATTTCGTCCACACCAGGTGCTCTAATTTTCATTTACAATAATAACCGCTCTCAAATTTTATAAGAAGTTCGTATTTATTCCGAATTTCTTTACGCACCAGCAAAGAAGCTAATCTCTTTTGGGAACCATTGAATTCCAAAAGAACAAAGATTTCACATTGAATGGATGTGGGGGATTGGAACATAAACTTGCTGAGATGCTTGTATGTAAACCGAGGGTCGCCAAGCCCCATTGGAGCAATGAGCTATTAATGGAGTCAAATGTGAAAACATATGGTTAAAGTTGTAAATGTTCTATAGCAAAAGGGGAAGAAAAGAATAATCTAAATTTATAAAATGACCATTATGCCCTTAGCTAAAAACAAAAAAAAAGAAAGTAAATAATGGAGTTGACTAACGGAAAACGGGTCAAGGGGCTAAAAGGGACCAGTTTAGCCTCAAAAACTTGGAAAAAGGACCTCTAACGATGAAAATGTCATGTTTTTGTTCAGCACGACGTATTTGGCCAAATTTAAGGACCAACAGTGTATTTTATCCAAAAAAATAACTACATTTAACACAACCAGGTGAGTACCCATACAAATAACTTTTTCAAATAGTAAAAAGTCATGTGCAAATAGCATATTCAAAAGAAAGTGATTAGCACACTTCAAAAAAATTTATTAAAATGTTTCACTGTATGCAGTAAAGAGTTAAACTTTAAGTATAACTTGCTTTAACTACTAGTATATTGGTTGTCCCAATAAATTTTTGAAGCGTGAAATGAGTCAGTGGTTTAATGGTCAAAAAGTCATGTGAAATGAGTATTTTGCCAGTAAAGACCATAAATTATTGTAACAAGGATGGCTTCGGATCCGCCGCGTTGCGGCGGGGTATTTTATATTTTCAAGTATACGGTTTGCGCATTATATTTGTAAAGAGAACGAAGCAATTGTTTTAGAAAAATTAATAGATTCGATTGCATTTATCGGTATACTTTTCGTTTTTATTAGGCATTTAGTATTTTCAGGTTATGGTAACTGTAGATGCAACATAGCACACACATTTTTAATTTACAACCTATATTCAGAACTGTCAGCGTGTTATATTGTGAGGATGTTTTTGCCATACACGTACAAATTGACTGGTTCTACTATTGGGCTGCAACAACCTCTACAGAAAAGCAAGCTACTAACAAAGCGTCTCTATTATTACTAAACTATTACACATACATTGACATGAACGGAGTTACTCTTGCTTTGCTCTTTTCACACTACTGGATGCGTGATCAAATGTGTCATCTTTTAGCAGCTGTCTGCGAATCGATGGTCTGTTTTCCTGTGCGTGAAGAACTACTTGCTCCTCGCTAACAATTTTTTCTGGAGAGGCTATAGAAGATACCTGCAAGATCTCAGAATAAGGGGGCGTCGATGGTAGCACATCTTTGGACGTTGGCACAACTGCTTCGGTGGTTCTGGCGGTGGATTCCTGCAGCGAGCTTTGTGAGGCTGGTATGGCAGATAATGTTTCGGCTAAAGTTGGTTCCTCGTTTCCGACTTCGGTGTCGTTGTGGGGACCAGTAAGGCAAAAAGCTTCCGTCGGTTGTTGCACTTGCACGACTCCGGCCTCTGGAATTGGCAGAGGAACTGCAAGTAGTTGTGGCCCGCTTTCCATAGCAGCATCGAGGAAAAAAAGGGGGCTTTTTTTTGTTGATTCTGAAGCGAAGTGCAACTGAAACAAATGTGTCGTGCCTTCAAGTGCAGTAAGAGCAGGAGGTAATACATACGGATCGACGTTCCCTTGCTCAGATACAACCTTATTGCACTCCAGGACCATTGAATGGGCCTCGTTGCTAAAGCACATAAGTATTAGCGCGCCAGTGTTGTCGGCGATGGATATCCTAAAGGAATAGCTGCCAAACAACAGATGCAAAGCTAAAGGATTAGAGACTGTGCATGCTTATCTTAGAGAAATACGCAACCGGTATGCTAGTGTTACCGTTAGAGGCTACAAAACACATACCTATAGTCGTTTGGTTCTTGAGGTTCTGCGCGGGGGCAAGGCCGTGGGGGCGGCTGTCGAAGATTTTGTGGCGACAGGTTTTGCAACGCTGAAAGTACCAAGCCCTGCCGCCTAAAACTGCTGTGACGGTGGCGATGACTGTGAATCTTACATTCTGAGAAAATCGGGGAACAGTTAGTGTATTTTTCGGGTTCGTAGTTTGCCGAGAATGCGTGATAGTTACCGTTTGATTGCGTGGGTCTTCTCGAAGCAGCTCATCTATTGTCGTCCTGTTTCTTAATTTTTCTTGTTCAATATCATCGCATCTCTGTGAACGAACGTTTTGTATAACTGGCGGAGCTAACAACTCCTCATACCTGGAAACAAATAACGAAACAGATAAGTATTTTCAGAAACTAAGGAACACGCTAATACATTAAAAGCCACATCGTGCTATTGACCTATACGCATTCTATTCTATTAAGTGCATATATGATTAGATATGGGACAGTTATTGTATACGATGAGAAACTCACATGCTCAATATGTATTCTGTTTTGGAATGGTGGGTTCATATAGTAGTAAGTTGCTACTGTACTTGAGAGTTGCAACCCTGTGCGTACGGCAATAGTAATTACAACAGGTTGTAGGCAATTCATGTGTAAACAAACGGGCAAAAATTGTGAATACCTGCGTACGTCTTCACCCAGCAGGAACTAACAGCCATGACAGTTGGCTTTGGCTCGTTGTCATAGGCGTCCGTATCAAAGTCGCGAGCCTTTTCATTCCACAAAGTGAAACGAACTGTATTACCCCTGTCAATAGAAACAAACATTAGCATACAGGTGACTAAGTATGTTACGAAGGAAGTGTCGGTTAATTAGACTCACTCTAAGTTACGAAGAATGATATCCCTCCATACGACTGGTCTTTGGTTTCCGACACCCGGTTGCCGAAGGTCGCCGACATGGAGGACACAACCGATATAATCTGCAGACATGGAGTATGTGTTCAAATTAGATAGCGAAGGTGAACTGCAGAGATGGAGTATGGGATCAAATTAGATAGCCAAGGCAAATCAACAATCTGAATAACCTGTACCAGTCAAAATGACGTCGTTTCGATCTGATCGCATAGGAAGTTCATCGAACGACGCAAAGTTGAAGTAGAGTTGTCGGAAATGACCCTCGGAAAATGGTTGGACGTCTGTTAGTTTTCCAAACATGAGCACGAAATTGTTTGGCAAAGTCTGCATCCATTTCCTCGTATCCATTAGTCCGAACCCGGTTATGGTATATGCGCTGCCCATTTGAAGGATACTTTCGAAACGGTTTCGTTCTTTTGGTTCGACGTTTGCCTGTATGGCACCCCCTGTAGGATATGCGCAAAAGAAGAGTAAATGTTTATTCTGTAATAGTACGCATTCAAGCAAACTGTAGCATCTAATGTTACCGTTTGATCAAGCAGGATAAAAGTCAAAATTGCTGGTTTTGCACCGCGAGTAGAAATAGACAGTCCACTACGGTACACTTAACCCGAACAGCCTTTCCTATATCCGACGGCTTTAATTCGAAACTGGAATTATCTGGAGGTCCGTTACAGGCCTTTTACCAGCAGACTTTGCTGCAGCAAGCAAATCTTGGCTAGTGGACATGTTGCTGCACAAATACCAACGAATAGCTGTTGTTAAACACAGACAATGTATAAATAAAGTCAATGGAAAAGGAGCCTTAATCTGAATCGTGTCAGATGACAAAGGTAAATACATGTAATAGATAATGATTTGCGACAATAAGAGGTAGCGTAATGTGGTTTTACCTGATGATGAAAAGTATAATGCTAGTACATACGAAGAGTTACATTGTTGTTGTGTATGGCAACTGATATAATAAGTCACGGAATGCCAGCCTGTAGACCTAGGTCCGAGTATAAAGACACATGAAAAGGCTGTCGGAACGCACAGTATTGGATCTGTAAACTAATAAATGTGTATTATTTTTTTGTATAAACCTGTGCACATTAGTGTAAGACAGTGGCATAACAAAAGCAACCATACACAGTCGCGCGTATCGCAATGGAACTAAAGAACGGGATGTCCTACAGAAGCAATCTAGTTTACATAGCATTGATAGTCTAAAAGGTCTGTTAATATACATGTGATGAGGCTGTGACTCAAACAGGTAAAAGAAAGATTCTAAAAAGAGAAAACAGTGAGCCTACGTATATGCACCTCCTATTCAGCGGGTGTATGAAAAAAATAAGTAGATGTTACAAATGACTAAGCGCAAGTGCTGTCGACCTAGTACGATACAGAGACACTGCAAGAAAACACACGACAGTATCCGAGATCGTTATGAAGAGAACCTCGTTTCTGACAATATTTTCTAGAAAATCTCTGTACACGATATTTTTCGTCGTGTTAGGAGGCTTGCCCGGTTGATTGATTGCCAGAATTCTTAACCCTGCAGGAGATGTGGCTCTTGAAAGGGCAACATACAGTTGCCCGTGCCCAAATATCGGTTTCGGTAAGTAGACGCCTATTTTATTTAGTGACTGGCCCTGGCTTTTGTTAATGGTCATTGCATAACAAACTTTAACCGGAAACTGTTTACGTTTGAATATGAACGGTAGTTGCTCGTCTCTGTTGAATAGCATTATTCGTGGAATGAACACTTTCTGCATCATCCGTGTACCAGTAATGATCCGTGCTTCTAACACCCTTGCAAGCATTTGTGTTACGATCATCCTTGTCCCATTGCATAGACCCCCCGCCAGATTTAGATTCCGCAACAGCATAACAGGAGCACCTTTTTTCAATTCAAGGTTATGTGGTGGGATACCAGCGAATGATAATGTATTCAGATACTCTACTGGATACAACAATTCTGTCGCACCGCCATCATTACCACGTGGTATGGCTTCGTCGTTGCTGGCGTAAGTATGGCCGACACCTGCGAGTGTTTGCAGAACAGCAGAATTTATAGAATCCGCAGTTTCATTCTTGGGGCAGACGATCGCTCTCTCTTGCAAAGCTTCTGCAGTTGGCGTCTGCAATAAGTCACTGGTGTAGATAAAATCTATCAGTTCTTGCCTAACATTTTCTGAGTCAGATATGCGATACATGTCAGGTATATGAAGCCATGAAGCATTTTCCGGATCCCCGTCGTCTTCCTCTCCAATGACGCCGTTACCTATATCCAACAACCATTGAGAGAACGTTGTTATGTCTCCAGTCGGCTGTGTTGTTGTTGCTGCAGTTGCGAGCCTCATATTTTGTGTCAACCGATGCACCCTGAAACTATTCCAGAGATAAGAGTGCGTAATGCACGAAGATATGATCTGTTGTTTCGTGGCTCTTTTCTTGACAGGCAGCGTTTGTCTGAAATCTCCTCCAAGAATCACAGTTTTCCCACCAAAGACACGCGATGGAGCATCCAGAAGATCTCTCAACGTTCTGTCAAGAGCCTCGAAGCATTTGCGTTCACTCATAGGGGCCTCGTCCCAAATAATAACATCAGTCTGTATAAGCAGTTTTGCTAGCTGAGTGTGTTTCTTAATGTTGCACATAGACTCGTTCGTAATATCCAGAGGAAGCTTGAAGCGAGAATGAGCTGTGCGACCGGATGGTAACAGGAGCGATGCAATTCCAGAAGAGGCAACTGCGAGAACAATCCTCCGCTGCGCTCGAAGGGCATATATTATACTTTTCCACACGAACGTCTTTCCTGTGCCACCATGGCCATACCCGAATATAAGTTCTTGTCTATTATTCGAAACGGCAGCCATGACAGTGTTGTAGAGATTTCGCTGCTCGTGGTTGAGCCGTGGCACTAAACAGTCTCTCTCGCTGGCCATAAGATCCGAATCATAATTTCTTTCTTCCATTACTGCTCTATTACTTAAAATGTCCAACAAATGTCGCGACGGTAGTTGCAAATCGAAATCCGTAACAGATTTCCCATAGAATCTCAATGTTGCTTCAAGATCATATAAAATCCCAGCCTGTAATTCTGCGTCGCTGAGGTTAACCTGAGACGTGTGCAACAACTGTGACATCATCAGAGGAATGTCGTCGCTCATAATACGCCAATGTTTATTCCAAAGAGATACCGGGCTAGCTACGTCACAAAATAATAAAATCTGACAAAAAAGTTGTCGGAGTTCAGCCGCCGTGGCAAGCAGGGCCGCCTCCACCAATGCCAGTGACCATTCCCCGTCTCCAGCCAGCAAACCCATTGCCTCACACGCGGCCCTATTCGTCGGATAAACGTAATCATCCACCGTGCGTATGCTTGGGAATGATGTGCAGCCTTTCTGATGGCACAATAACAGCCTCTGATAGAATAAATCACCGGCGCTAGGGTGCACGTACGCTAGACGGCCAATAGAAGGCTTATTCAAATTACGCCTAGGCGACCAGTATTTTTGCGCAGCATACCAAACGAACTCTGATGGGAACTGTAAATATGTCAAGTGGCGACCAAGTGTAGAATGTGCATTAAAATCTAGCCATTCTGTTAGTGT
This sequence comes from Chrysanthemum makinoi, assembly GCA_910596185.1. Classification (NCBI taxonomy): domain Eukaryota; kingdom Viridiplantae; phylum Streptophyta; class Magnoliopsida; order Asterales; family Asteraceae; genus Chrysanthemum; species Chrysanthemum makinoi. The sequence continues at coordinate 312,865,779 of OU343217.1, forward strand.
GGTTTTCTTGTTACTTGGATTGCCCACGACCGATTCCAAAGATTCGCTTGCCCGAAAGAGAACACGTTGCATATTTTCAAGATGGACGGCTAGTATTTGCACGGCCGGATCTCGATGGTGAATATCGAAGCCGAATATACGCCAACATGCCTCATGTGGGCCAATGTATCGTGCGTCCAGGTAGTTCTTTATTTCATCGACTCCGATGGTGGCTGACCTGCTGGTTGAGGCACCGTCGCCAACTGACCTAGCAATCTGTGTAACAATTCGATCCGTACCTTTTGAAATGTACTTGAATAAGTACTTAATCAACATAGTCCATTCACAATATTCAACGTTGATATGCGCGTAGAATCTTCTCAGAAGCGACATGTTATGTGGCACCACATATCCGTTATCTAGTTCCACATTTTGACGGACCGTAAAACCACCGAAAGGACGCCTCCGATAATGCACGTACCCTCTCTTATCGATAGTCGTCGCGTCTGAATAAGGTTTAGGGAATCCTTTCGTACATGCATCACCACCCTTCATACACACAGCCGACAAATTCGCGACACCACAATGGCCATGCATCATCAATTCAGCAACTATACGATACCCTTCCGGATCGGTGTGCATATCCGGCAACTCCGCAGACACGTACCGATCAATGTCTGTGTTCGTACGCACTCTTGAGTGTTCTTGTATCCACAATAATAAATGACAGTGCGGTAGTCCACGCTTCTGAAACTCTACGGTGTATAAAACTGCAGAAAGTAGTTAAAAAAATTAGCGATGGACAAAGAAATAAAAACTCACAGCACAATACGCGAAGACATAAAAGAGTGTACCTGCAACAACCGGGCCAAAAGGACGAAAGTCACGTAGGTATGCAACCACTGTGGTGTATTTTCTGCTCAAAAACACGACCAACAACGTCGGGCCGGTCAGCGACTGTAACAGCAGGGAATTGCTCCATGAAGTCTAATATCTCCGGCCATTTAACATTGCATGTAAACGTAATAAAAAAGGAAGGATTCCCGTGAACCCGGCATATAGCAAGTGCGTCTAGATAATGACTATACATATACCGTGGGCCCCCAACGAACGACGCCGGCAAAATAGTCCGCATCCCAGCGTCCGACCCACTCCGGTCACCACGCGCAATGGCGTCATACAACCCCGCAAGGTAATCATTTCTGATATCATCTTGATGGTTGCGAATGTAATCTAACCGATACTGCTCGACACTACAGTAGGCTGTAACAACATATTGCTGAAATAATCTACCGCCCCTCATTAGCAGGGTATACTGCTGAAAGCGCTCATGAAGCTGATATGCATAGTACATTTTGATAGACAATTTCTTGTGTTCGTCAAACGCTTGAGTACTGCTGTCCCATAAACGAAGACCAACATGGAAGCTGTCTTCGCCATATATAAGAAGTAATGGAAACTGCAACGACATATAAGACGGATGGAGCTTGCTAACCCTCTCTGGGTCACCGGCCCGTCTGTGAATAACGATATCAAACTCAGTTCCCGTATCAGGACCACCTTCATAAATGATAGCGCCTATCGAATCACCAGACGGCAGTTCATGCTGTCTAGAACCTGTAACTGCAAAGAGCCTGATGTTGAATTCAGGAACATCTGTTGCCCGAAGCAAGTCACGCGCTGTTCTAAATATGTGAACCAAGTGATTGTGTTCGTCTAGCAGATGAATGAGTTCCTGTACAATATCCGGATCCAGTGTTCGGCCACCGGTGTCAAAGTGCCGTAACCGGTTTTCAACTTCGTTGTCAGTATCAAAGATATACAGTTGTAAGAAACGGGGGTCACAGTCATTAGGCGGGCAAAGGCCGCCAATCCGGTGGTATATCTGGCCAGAAACTTTGAAGACGTACGGTCCACGCCCTCTGTTAATCGAGTCATCGATATCAGCCCCAAAAGAAGTCATCGCAAACATCGAATTATAAGCCCTTATATTGTCCATAAAATGAGGCACCATAAATAATTGCATCCACCGAAGAGGATACTCAGGCCGACGACGCAAAAGCACCCTACCACCCATACAGCAGCGGTGGTATTCCGGAGACCGAACGCCCGCATGTTTCAGCCGCTCTTCAAACCAAAACAGCGCGCCACAATGGCGGCAAACTCTGCTGCACCGGCCCAAGGACACGTAGGTAGATGGTGCCCCTGAAAACGGAAGCCGCAAAATCAGGGCAAAACAACACACAACATACACAGCAACTGGACAACCACTTTGCGACAATTAAATATAAGTAACACTAATACCTGTCACATTCCTGGGCGGCACAACTGAATCCGCAGCCACCCGGCGTTCCCTTGCAGGCACGCGTGAACGTTGGCCTACAACAAAATCAGGCAATAAGAACATGGCGGATGCAATTCAAAACACGAAGAGAACAGCGAAAGCAAAAACACCTAATAACCAAAGAAGCTGACATCGGAAAAGCAGCAAACATAAAACATACGTTGGCGGCGGCGCACGCAAGAGGGCGTCGTTACAGGGACAGCAACATGAGTGTCCGATTCAGTGAGAGGCTGATGGGCTTGAATGGCAGCGGCACCCGAACCATTAACAGAATAGCCTACGATAGTTGATTGAAAAAAATCAAACGCCAAAGTATGACGCTAAAAACACAGGTGTACAAAACAACAAATGAAAAGAAAGCACGTAGATACACAGAACAGAGAAATACCTGCCGGAACACTGCCGGGTACACCAAAACAATTATCTGATGCAGTGGCCTCATGGCAGCTTTCAACGTTAACAGGAAACGAAACGTGAGCAGAAGAGGCCAGCCCACCTGCAACGAAAAGGGCAAAAGGTATAATCAGACAATTAAACGGCGGCTGAAATCTGATTACGAAAAAACCAAGAGAAAACACAAATACCGAGCAGCAGCAGCCAACAAAAGTGAATTCAGAGACATACCTTCTGCTGAAAAAGAGGCATGGTAGCCGGAGGAGGTAGGACCACCCAACGGCACACCTGCAGGCATAGTAAAATGGCAATCCGATACGCTGATCTGTTGATGACGTTGGGTGTTAATGTCTGACGAAACGTGAGCAGATGAGGTAACGCCACCTGTAATGACAAAGGCCAAAAGTAAAAGCCATATAAGCCAAACAACGAACTCTGAAGCGGATAAAAGAAAGAGACGACACTAAGTCCAAGCATAAACGATCCACAAAACGGCAGTCAAAGACGTAGGCGGATACATTTAAAAAGCAATAGAACACTTTAAAGCAATAGAAAAAGCCAAGATACACGTAAAAATACTTACCATCGGCAGCAGATCCAATGTCGCAAGGAACAGCCGATAGCCTGGCAACACCTACAGCAAGCAGAGCGAGCAAAAAAATTAAAACCGTAAAAGGATAGGACATTGACATGTAAAAATGAGATAACACATACAACAACAATGATACATCAGAAGCAACTAACCTTGAAAAGACAACGGCACACCATCATCCAATTTCCCCTTGCCTTTTCCAACGTAACCGGCGGGGTCCGGCAACAACTGACCACGATTAACAGATGCTTCGCAAGAAGAGGCAGCCTCATTAATGAGTATCCCCCCCGTCCTCCTGACAGGCGTATTCCCAAGAGTATCCCAAACGTGACCAGCAATCAAATGATCATCCACATCCATAAAATCTCCAAAGTGATCTCCTTCATCAACCATAGAATTCGTTCTGGAACCAGAACCGACGAAAAAAGATTGACCAATACCCAAATCATTTGAATGAGAGGTAACTGAGGAATCGCCAACTACAGTAGGAGCACCAGTAACCGATTCATCCTCCTACAAGTCACAACGACTACTATTCCTACGCACAACCTTACTTTTAATTTTCATGTTCGACAACCCACGTTAAGGCAAAAAAACATCGATTTCCTATACAGTTTCCACATAACACCTTAAGACCAAAAAACCAACAATCTCCTAGACAACTCAAACAGAGGATATAACAAAGAAATTCAAAGCAGCCAATACAAACAAATAAAGCAACGGAAACACATACCCAAAAAAAAATCAACAACAAAAAGCAAGGATTGAACCACCAATAACCAACCTGGAAGAAAAGATATGACTCTGAAAGCAACAGACCAGAGCTGAAGATCGGCAACGTTGAGTCAGACGAAAAAAGCACAGGGTGAAGACACGTATGCAAAGAAGACGCCACGTATACGAAGGCGGTATTTTCAGAGGAGTTATGTTAATCCGAGAGGATTTACAGATATGTAACAGCGTAGAAGAAAGAGGCCAGTGATGAATGGGCTAAAGGAAACCGCAGGAAAAAAGGCCCATTAAGATAGAAGTCCAAAACGACCGGCATGGGCACCGTTTCACGTCCCCATTTTATATATATAGTAATAGACTTCAATTTTCTTCAAACCAATGATTTTCGGTTTTACTTTTTCACTTATTTTGAAATAAAATGTTGTAACTTTGTGCCAACCCAACGAGCCAAAAACTATTGTATTGTATTACATTTAAAAGACAAAGGAACATTGTTAGAATTATTGTACTGTATTAGTGTATTGCATTTAAAAGACACAGGAGCATTATTTGTAAAAGAGAAGGACAAATGTCAGTGGTTTTGTAATTTTGTTATTTACTTTTACAAATTTTCATTCATTCCCCTCACTTTCGAAGAGTATCAATTTAACTTGCGCGTTTAATTTTCTTTCTAATAATTATAGAGAACATACAGTTGAGATGGTTTTTCCAACTTCTAAAATTTGAGCTACCAACCCAAACACAAACCATACCACAACAAAGGTATGTGTTCATGACATGCTATGGATATTAATACAACGAGGTTAACATACTTGGTTGAATGATTAGGTTAAACTGTTGGCGGTTAACTCCCAGCAGCAGGGTTAGATAATCAATCTTTAGCAGAAACAAATAACTAGTCAGCAGAAACACAATACCACTAGGTGGTTACCGGATATCACTTGGAATCGTGTGATCACTTTCCAAAGTAAACTATTCGACCCTAATGCCTGGGTTACACGAATATCTACTTGGGATAAGACCAAATGCAATTATAAAATTAGGCACAATTCAATAACCCTTGCGCTTATAAGTGTTTAGTATTTTTTTGTGTCTTGTTCATGCATAATCAGATATCCTATTTATAGGACATTACTCTCAGCAGTTCAAATGTAATTATGAGGATTAATCGGCCCATTAATCACCTCATAACTATCCCCATTATAGTCAAGCGTAGTGGTTACATGACCAATTAAACGTGGTCATTAAGCGCTTGTAATGCCATTTAGCATACTTTAACACTAGCAGTACTTTCATACCTCTAGCAAGACTTTCATAGCACTTAAGTGGAAACACTGCTTATCAGTGGAAACATCGCTTATCGCGGAAACCACAAGCAAGTACTTTCACAAGCAGTACTTTCCACAAGCACTACCAATACAAACCACTATAAGAGTCAGGGTGTTCATGGACCTTATGGGTGTACACTCCGTACCTCCTAACCCATTACAAGGTGTGAACTATTCCCACAAGTGCACTAAATTTTCCAACAATCCTCTCCAAATTTAGTTCACTTTCTTTGCATGAAAAATAAACATCAAGCAAAACATGTGCATAAACGAAAATGTCTTGAGGATTGAATTTCCATCTTAGTAAATTACACGTTCAAATATTCGAGAATCGAGGTGTTCTAAGAATTGAACCCTTCAACCCATTTGAATACCTCAAGATAAAATACACACAAGTTTTCAAACACTTATCGCTCTCGACACTATACAAGCCATGTGTCAATATCCAAATTCATAAATGTTGTAAAAGCTAAAAGTCCAAAGCTTCCCTGGCGGCAAAACTTCAATATTTACATAGGTGGTTCCTCTTTAGTCATGCTCCTGCCAAGCACTTTTTCAAAGAAAATTAACCATTAAGAAGTAAAGACTTCATCCTCCTTTCAGCAGGTTCTGAACACAACCTTGGGATGTAAATAAAACATGTGCTCCAGTCCACTAATGTTCAAGCTTTCCACATTGAACTCAGCTCCTAAGTTTCCTCGGAGGAGTTGGGTGTCCTAGCATTCAGTGACTAAGTTGGACTTAAACCCATCCCTTTAGCAGACTTTATAACCAAGTCTCTAGCCAAACCCTTCGTCAAGTGATCAACTAAGTTCTGTTGAGATCTCACAAACTCTATAGATACCACCCCATTCATGATAAGCTCACGAATCATGCTATGTCCGACACCTAAGTGTCTAGACTTACCATTGTACATCCGCTATAAGCCTTAGCCAATGTAGTTGCACTATCACAACGGATAGAAATAGGTGCTATAGGTTTAGGCCACAATGGAATCTCAAGAAGCAAGTTTTTCAACCATTCAGCTTCTTTACCAGCAATGCTAGAGCCACAAATTCAGATTCCATTGTTGAACTGGTGATGCAAGTTTACTTCTTGGATGCCCAAGAAATTGCACCTCCACCAAGTAGGAATACCCATCCACTGGTAGACGAATTGTCTTCAGTGTTACTGATCCAACTTGCATCAGCTGTGACCTTCCAACACTGATAGGGTAACCAGTATATGAGAGACTATAATCCATAGTTCTCTTCAAATATTTCAGTACCCTTTGAACTGCTTGCTAGTGATGAGCACTAGGATTACTAGTATACCTGCTCAATTTTCCCACTGCAAAACCAATATCGGGTCTTGTACAAGTCATGGCATACATCAGGCAGCCAATTACCCTAGAATACTCAAGTTGAGATACAGCCTTGCCATGATTAGGCATCAGCTTCTCACAAGTATCCATAGGAGTACTCACGAGAGTACAATCAAAGTAGTTGAATTTCCTCAAGACTTTCTCAATATAATGAGGCTGAGAGATAGAAATTCTATTACTTTCATGTTTAATCCTTATACCAAGGATAACATCAGCCTCCCCATGTCTTTCATGGAGAACCTTGATGACAAAAATTCCTTTGTCAGGTCAACCTGATTTTGGTCAGCACCAAAGATCAACATGTCATCAACATATAGACAAATGATGACTCCTTTACCGGATTCATCAAATTTGCTATATACACATTTGTCAGCTTGGTTAAGAACATAACCACTAGACAAAACCACTTCATCAAATTTTTGATGCCATTGCTTAGGTGCCTGCTTAAGTCCATAAAGAGACTTAATCATTTTACACACCTTGTTTTCATTGCCAGGCAAGATGAAGCCCCGAGGTTGGTTCATATAAACCTCCTCTTCCAATTCACCATTCAAGAAAGCTGTTTTCATATCCATCTGATGAATAATCAGATTGTGAATAGATTCCATAGCAATCAGCAGTCTTATGGTACTGATACGAGCCACAGGGGCATAAGTATCAAAATAGTCTATTCCCGACTTTTGTTTAAAGCCCTGAATGACTAGTCTAGCCTTGAACTTTTCAATAGTTCCATCTACCTTCATTTTCCTTTTGAAAATCCATTTGCAACCCAGAGGTTTGCAACCAGGAGGTAGATCAACCAACACCCAAGTGTTGTTGCCCATGATGGAATCCATCTCATCATTAATTGCTTCTTTCCAGAAAGCAATATCCTGGGACTTCATTGCTTCTTCAAATGTTTTGGGGTCATCCTCAACAATGAAGCAATAGGAGTATTGGTCTGAGACCTCATCCCTAGTACCTTCAACTAAGTATAGTTGAAACTCAGGTCCAAATGACTTTGGAGTCCTGACTTTTGCTCTTCCTGAGTACAGGTTTAGGTTGTTGAACCACAACCTCATCAGGGACCACTGATGGTTCATCATCAGGGACCTCTGATACACCAGTGTTATGAGTTCCATTAGGAATCCTCTGACTTGGTCTAGGGACTGATGAGAATCTATTCTCATCAAAGTCTACATCCCTTGATTCAATTATTGAGTTAATTGAAACATGTTTATTAGGTTCAATAACATAGAACCTAAAAGCCTTGGAATGCTCAGCATATCCAACAAAGATGCAGTCAATGCCTCTTTCACCCAAAGTCTTTTGCTTTGGATCGGGAGTCTTACAATGCCCTACAACCCCGCCTCTGAGATAGTTCAGGTTGGGTTTCCTTTTAGTCTAGAGTTCATAAGGGGTAACCTTTTTCCTTTTGTTGAGAACCCTATTTAAAATAGCAAGTCGTTAACATAGCTTCATCCCAGAACCCTTGACTCAGTCCTGAATAGGACAACATGGAATTAACCATCTCCTTCAAGACCTGCTTTTCCTTTCAGAAATACCATTTTGCTGAGGAGTATAAGGGGCAGTCGTTTCATGGATTATTCCAACAGACTGAAAGTACTGAGTATCCATGTACTCACCTCTCCTATCAGTCCTTAATCTTTTGATCAAAGACCCAAGTTGTAATTCAACTTCTGTTTTAAACACTTTGAATTTATCTAATGCTTCATCCTTGGTATGTAACAGATAGACATAACAAAATCTAGAAGCATCATCAATAAATGTCACAAAGTACTTCTTATTCTCCAAAGAAGGAGTGGCATGCAAATCACACAGGTCACTGTGTATCAGCTCCAAGAGCTTAGTCTCACGACTAACACCCTGAAAGGGTTTCTTGGTTATCTTGGTCAACATGCAAGTTTTACACTTTTCAGTGTCCATGTCAAAAGCAGGGATTAACCATCCCTAGACATATCTTGCATCCTTTTATAGTGAACATGACCAAGTATAGCATGCCAAAGGGTAGAGTCTGATCATATGTGGTCACAAAAGCCAATATGAAATAACACCGCCGTCATTGGTAATATTAAGCCTGAACATTTGATTACATAAATAACCAAAACCAATAAAAACACCACATTTAGAACGAACAAATTTATCAGATTCAATAACTTGTTTATATCCATGATTATTCAAAACACTACTTGAAACCAAGTTCTTCCTGATATCAGGAACATGAATAACATTAAACAAAGTTACAATCTTTCCGGAACTAAACTTAAGATCTACACAACCACTCACCATGCACCAAGGCAGTTGACTCATTTCCCATGTGAAGAATAGAACCATCATTCAATGACTCATAAGTCTTGAACCAACTTCTATCTTTGCACACATGAACTGTTGCACCAGAGTCAACCCACCACGCAACATCATCATCCCGCACATAAAAAGATTCAGATACATATGTAACATAATAAATCTGAAAAGACTTATTAAACATATTCTGACCTTTCAATGAGTTGGCTGAACCACCACTCCCTGAACCATTAGTGCCTGATCCATTGGCTTTACCACCAATTTTAACACCTTTGCAATCCCTTTTAATGTGACCAGTCTTGCCACATTTCCAACAAGTAGGAGTTGCCTTCTTGTTAAGATCTGCCTTTGTGTTATCATGATATTTGTGTTTGCCTTTGTTATCATTGTACCTAGTGGAGTTGTTATGCTCCACCATATTGACAACAGATGGTCCAGTAGCATTGCTACTCTTTGGCTTGTCATTATCCTGCACCTTGAGAGATTCCTCAATGTGCAGATGACTGCCCAACTCAACAAGACTTAACTCCTCTTTCATATGTTTCAAGGTATGCTTGAAATCTTTCCATGAAGGAGGGAGTTTGTCAATGACACAAGAGACTTTGATAGCCTCATCCATTTTCATATGGTGTTGTGTAAACCTTCCAAGTATTCCAAGAAGTTCATTGTATTGTTCCATAACTGGTCTTGAATAAGTCATTTTGTAATTTGTGAAATTACTAACAAGGAACTTCTTACTTGATGCATTCTCAGCCATATATTTGGCATCCAAAGAATCCCACAGTTCTTTGGAAGATTCAAAGTTCTGATAAATATCAAACATAGCATCAGAAATACCATTGAGAATAAGACCTCTGCATATGTAGTCATCATTCTCCCATTTGCTCCTCCTCCGGATCTGCTCCACAGTAGCATCATCCCCATCATCAGGAATACGTGTAGTTAGCACATACACCACACTCATGCTTGACAGCAAGAAGTGCATCTTCTTCTGCCACCTCCTAAAGTCCACCCCTTCAAACTTGTCCAGCTTAGCAAAGTTTGAAGCCATGTGTTTCATTGCAGCAGCAGCCATTGATTATCACAAAATAGTTTACTTTGATTGTTGGCGGTTAACTCCCAGCAGCAGGGTTAGATAATCAATCTTTAGCATAAACAAATAACTAGTCAGCAAAAACACAATACCACTAGGTGGTTACCGGATATCACTTGGAATCGTGTGATCACTTTCCAAAGTAAACTATTCGACCCTAATGCCTGGGTTACACGAATATCTACTTGGGATAAGACCAAATGCAGTTATAGAATTAGGCACAATTCAATAACCCTTGCGCTTATAAGTGTTTAGTGTTTTTTTGTATCTTGTTCATGCATAATCAGATATCCTATTTATAGGACATTACTCTCAGCAGTTCAAATGTAATTATGAGGATTAATCGGCCCATTAATCACCTCATAACTATCCCCATTATAGCTGTTAGTGGTTACATGACCAATTAAACGTGGTCATTAAGCAGTTGTAACTGCCATTTAGCAGTACTTTAACACTAGCAGTACTTCTCTACAACTCCCATGGCAGCTACTTTCATAGCACTTCAGCTGGAAACTCTCATGCGTGATCAGCTGGAAACACTGCTTATCAGTGGAAACCACAAGCAGTACTTTCCACAAGCAGTACTATCCACAAGCAGTACTTTCTATTAGCACTACCAATACAAACCACTATAAGAGTCAGGGTGTTCATGTACCTTATGGGTGTACACTCCGTACCTCCTAACCCATTACAAGGTGCGAACTATTCCCACAAGTGCACTAAATTTTCCAACATAAACCTTTTTGGTATGATTAACGGTTGCAGACAAGCAAGACAGGTGTCCTACGTCTTTTTGCTCTCACATAGTGATGCTTGTCGCGTGTCCTTATTGTGTAGTGCTAGATGGTACATCTTAATCGTTAGTGACAGGTGGGAAGTCGTTGTACTATTTGCTCAGTCAGGCTTGACATGTTTTTATCAAGTTTTGTACAACCTGAGATTTAAGTCGGGCCGCTAGATGAGCCTTGGTGATGGGCTTGATCTGAGTGTGTGATTATTAGGCTTGGGCCACTAATATTGATATGCTAATAATAATAATAATCCTTTGAGAAGGTGTGACTGTGGGCGATTATGGCGACTTCCAAACGGCCTCCTTGACCTGCTGCTCCGCTGCTCAATTATGCCCCACTGATTCAACTTCCTGGTTGGAGTGTGGCTTTGTTTCGTTCTTGTTGTTTTGCTGTTTTTAGAGGTATTGGGTTTCGATTTTGAAACCCGCCTTAACTTGGTTTGTCCTGTGAGAGGATGGTCCGTGGTAACACCCTCCTTCTCTTTATGTGACTGGAGGTGTTTGCGTGGTTTTATCTGATCCTTTCTCGTCTTTTGGTGGTGATTTTCGATCAGTATTAGCTTACATTTTTGCCCATTGGACCAAGTTCTCTTGGTTGCGGTTTGTCCTGGGACCCATGCATACTTTCTATTTTGTCTGGTTTTGGCCTGCGTTTTGGTGGTAGTGTTTTAGTCAGTCCTCTGCGTTTTGTCTTAAAGTTTTGTACTTGGATGTAGGGGCAGTATGCGTTTTGTATTTCAGGGAAAAGGTGTTTTGTCTGTTTGTTAGTGGTAGGGTGCGGTTTGTATTTCAGGGATAGGGTTTTTTTTCTGTTTGCGTTTTGGCCTTATAGTCTTGCGTTTTGACTTTCTTGAAAGTCTTGCATCTTGACCCCAAAGAAAAAAAATGATCGATTTGCGGTATATTGTGTTCTGTCTCAGGAGATTTGTAATTTTTCATGGCTAGCCAAGTTGCGTCTCGGATATCTTGTCCTCTACAAGGCTGTGAAGGGTGCAGTGGTGGCAATGGTAAAGGGCTTACCAAGAAATATTTATCGACCATTTGAGTACTCGTCATTTTAAAACTGCTGTTTTGAAGGCGGCACACAAGGAATGGGTTGCGAGAAATTTTTCTCTATTTTTCGCACTTGACCAGGCACTTCATGAGGCGGGTGTTTGGCTTTGTGGTGCGTGTTTTTGCACTCACACTTTTAGCAAAAATTGTTAACATGTCGATGGGGAAGTGGTTCTAGCACCTAGTTTTAATGAAGTTGCAATCTATGGCATCCATGTGCCTCTTAGACCAAGTTTGGACGCAGTTGATGGCATCGTTGTTGTTTCGGCTAGTACTATTGAGGATATTGATGATGGGTGTGGAAAACTAGAAGGGAGGTTGAATAGTATTACCAATTTAAAACTTCGTTTTAAATATTTAGATCGACTTATATCAATCTATTTGGTTGTTTATGTTGGACGTTGACAGATAAATATATAAACGTATAATGAAATATAAAGAGTAAGAAGCACATCACCACGACACAAGTATTTATAGTGGTTCGGCTACAAGGATACCTTCCTTGCCCTACTCCACTCCCCGAGTCACCTACTCGAGAGTTCGTAGCACTACACCAACTCCTTATGGCGGAGAAGCCTTCACAATGTCGCTTAACCTTTTTCCGGTACTAAGCTAAATACCGAGTTCCTTCACACCAAGGCGAACCACACCTAACACAACGCCTACCCTTTTATAATGCTAGGCTAACCACCGATTTCTTTCACACCTTAGGAGAACTAATCCTATCACAACGTCGCTTACCCTTTATTAGGTACTAGGCTAAGCACCTAGTTCCATTACTATGGAGGAACTACTACCCTTCACAACACAACACCTAATACGGAGATTCTACCTTGTTACAACATCATCAAGGATATCACCATCCTTGTAAATAAACAAATACTTATATGTATAATGATGCACCTCATCAATTATACGACCTAGGCATTCTTCCCAAATGCTACTTGATTTGATTCTTCGGCATCCTTCACTAATGCCTTTGACACAACGCTTGGCACCCTTCACTAATGCCTTCGCCTTGACACCTTTAGCATTCTTCACTAATGCTTTGACACAGATGATGAGCACCTTTCACTAATGCTTTCATCTTGACAATTCGGCATTCTTCACTAATGCCTTCAACCCAACATCTATGGAGAAAGGTAGAACTATCAACAAGAGAACCTTCGTTGTTCTTGATGATGACGGCATGGCAACTCATGGACTTGAGCTTGCACGTCTTCAAGAAGTGGTAATCTCTCCTTTAAGAGGAACCTAGAAGATCACACAAAAACAAAAGACAAACTACATAGATCACTTGGATATGAGGTTAGAGGGTTAGAATACTTGGAAATTATGTGTAAAGTGATGAGTAGAAAGGAAGAAATGGCTCTCTATTTATAGAGAAAATTTTCACTGTTCCCGATCCCACGGATCCCTTCCACTTGGGATCCGCTAGCACAAAGCCAGGGATCCGTGAACGCCCTCTTTGCCCATGGTATTTTGGTTATGGGTCATGGGTCATGGGTTATGGGTTGATCCATGGTTTTCTAGATACAATGTACTTGGTTAAGTGGTATATATAAAACCATGGGTTATGGGTCAATACCATTTGCTAGTTTTACCCATTTAGTATATACTTGTTTTTACCCATTTTAGTATATACTTAGTTTAAGTATATGCTAACCCAATATGTAAACACTAGTTGTTGTACATATGTATTTAAATCATAAAATCACTTATACTTGTTATAGTGTTTTATGTGAAAACGTAGTAGGTTAAATTCTCAAAATTACTATGTTTTAAAATGATTTTACTATACAAACATAAAAAGATCGAAAATATAAATAAACGCTTTTTTTAGCTTATTTGTATTAACAATCTCCCCCTTTTGTTGATGACAAAACATAAAATTATTTTAAGGAAAAAGCTAAAATTCATAAAAGTTTGAATTTAGTTTTTACTTCTTCTCCCTTTGTCGAAACAAAAAGTGTTTAAAAGAAACTAACACAATTTTTATAAGAAAAGTTATGTAAAAAATGAGAGCAAGTGACGGGAATGGTACTCGTCTTAACTCCCCCTTGACGAGTCCATCTCTTTGAAAGGGGGTCAAGGACATGACGAAAATGAACTAATTGTGTTTGCAATTAAGTTTGCAAATGGTTCGCCTAGTGATGTAAAAATGTGCTCCCCCTTGAAGATTGCAAAGATGCAATGGGGTATCATGAAGTATAATCCAAAAACGGATTAATGTTGCAAGTGTTTTTGCAATATCGTTTGACACAAAACTCCCCCTAGCTTTATGGTGTCAAAATCGTCATGTGCTAATTTGAAAATCTACAAAGTAAAGGTTAGAAAACAAGAATATAATGCATAATTTCCTGCAAGTAAAACTCAAGTTAGTAGATATTAGTGCTTCTGATCCACGGATCCCACGGTTCCCTTTTTGGAGGGATCCGTCTAGGCATTTTGGAGGGATCCGGCTGTCTGTTGACAGTTTCTTCAGCAATGAAGATGTGTCAAACAATGCTACTATGAGGATAATATATATGTGAGATACATAGCACAACGCACAAAATATAGCAATTAAGTGTTCATTCAATAAAAAACAAGAGATAACCAAACGAATCTCTAAAACTAAGAGAATGAACTAGTACATACAAGTACCACTAAATACTAACTAGCTACTAGACTTAAAATGCTACAAAGTGATTGAGTCTAGGGATGAGTGGACTTGTTGATTTGATCCAACTTTGCAAGAAGATGATTAAACATGAAATGTATCTCATTTCGTACTTCTTGAACAAGTACTTGAGTTTTTAGACAATTTGAACAATTATTGTCTTGGTTTAGACTCGGAGGGAAATGGATATTTTGAAGAGGCTCTATATGTGATTGTGGGTCTTCATTTTGAGAGATAGGGAGAGGTTCCAAAAATGAGGGTGGTAATGGAACTTCTTCCATATGATCAAGGTTATTCCTTGTCTCCCATGACGGGCTAGTTGGTGTTGTTGGTGGTTCTCTATTCAATGAAAAGGTTGGTGAATGGGAAGTTCTTGGTTGTGAATGATCTAATGAGTAGATGTTTGGGTGAGGGAGAGGCTCATTCAAGGAGTGAAGTCCATACTCAATGAATGAGGGTTTTGATGGCTTGCTTGAACTAGCCGTGTTTGGTTTTGAACTAGATGACCCTTTTTCTAGTCCGAAAGGTTTGATGCTAATTCTAGCGGTTCTCTTATCCTTTGGATGAGTTTGATGAGGTGAGACTCTAGCTTCATTATTTATAATGGGAGATGTTTCAGTGGATGAGATTTCATGGATCATTTGACCTTTTCTCTTGGATGATTTTATGGTTGAAGATTTGTTGCTAAGAGACTTAGTCATAGTGATGATGGTGCTAGTAAGAACTTCTTTAGTTGCTGATTTTTGAGATGTGATTGAGAGTAGTGACTTAATCCTAAGGTTGTTTGGTTTATAAAGGATAATTTGAATTAGGGAATTAAATTCTTGGCCACTTAGAGGACTAAGCATGCTCTTGGGGTTTTGATCAGCTCTAGGAGGATAATTAATGAATGCTAAAAGTGGTTAGAGAACTAAAAGGTGACTTGAATTTGAATATGGAAGCTAATTTATGCTTTCTGCATCTACGGATCCCGCGGATCCTTTTCTCGGGGACCGGCCTCGTTAAAGACCGTGGATCCAAGTATCGATTGGGTTTAGGTGAAATCATTATGCTTTTGTAAGGTTTATTATTGATGGATTTCGAGGTTTTGACTTAATTTTGAAGTCCCTAGCTGTTGGATATCTTAAATCCTTAACCATATCAAGTAATGGTGCTTAATGAAGGTTTTGGCCAAAAAAATTGACCTTGGGTAGTCTAACCATATTTTTGATAAGGATTTCATTTAACTTGATGTGGAGAAATGGTGATAACAAGTCCTATAAGTCAGATGGTGTCATAAGAGGGATTTACTAAAATCTTAAAAATTACAAAGAAATGAAAAACTAATTTTTGAGCCTAATATCGAGTCAAAAAGGATTGAGATCAATTTGCTAAAATTGAAAGGTAGACCTAGGTAAGTGCTATCAAACGTGATAGGTAATGTGTGAGTGTTGGAGCGGAATTATGGTGAGTTTTGGCTAGTTGAAAAAAAAATTCGAGAATATATCCTAGATAAGCCATGGATAAGTGTGAAGTTTTCAATTATTTGAGAAACACTTTGTTGGCTCTAGTATCTTATGTTTGACTTGTTTGAGGTGATCTAGTAGACTATTTTGATGTACCTAAATCTGTATTGCATATCAGATATCACGGATCCTGCGGTTCCCTTATGGGAGGGATTCGGCTAGTTCGAAAGCTGGGATCCGCCAACTCCAGATCAGAGAGCTTTCAGGAAATGTACAACTTTGCACTTTATAGTAAATTCTTTTCCTAGTTGTTTCTATAAGGACTAAATGCAAGATCACAACTAATATAATGTACATCAAAGTAGGAAGAGCCAAAATTCCTAGAATGAGTGACGACGACCACTAAAGAAGTCATAAAATCTCATTTTCCAAATACCTAAGTTAGGATTGTTTAGTGCCAAGATATGGCAATACCTACATACTACGAGCATAGTTTAAAGTGTTTACAAACCATTGTTTGAAATAGTTCATCATACATTTGAGTTTTAAGACCTTACCTTTCTTATCCTCCTTCACTTCTTCACCCGTCCTCCACTCTTTATCAAACTATCTTCACTTCTTCTTCCTCAAGAAATTGGCGAAGCATTTGAAGATGCCCTTGGTTTGTTGCCATTCGGGTGATTCATTAGGGATGTTTGGCAATTGGTTAATGTAGTCCAAGGGGTCAAGATCTATATTTTCAAGTGGGTTGCTACTACTCCCTTTTACCTTCCTCGGCTTCCCTTTCGTCCGAGGAATCTGGTGGGGTGTGGCCTCTTGCCTTCAACCATAAACCTTGTTGTTCTACCCTTGGTTAATGGTACCATAACCTTATTGCAAAAGCTATGATCCAAGGATTGTGGGAAGGGTCTAATGCAAAGATGAATTTGGCAAGATGGGTTAGAAGCATTGCATACGGAAGTACCATCTTGTCCATGCTTCTTACACTTGCCATTCTCTTGACCATGTAGTAGGCAATGTTGAAGGAAGTCTCACACAAGACAATAGATCCTGAAGCTTAGACATGCGTTGGGGTGATCCTTGTTTCCTACTAGACACACCGCATTCTCCCTTATCACATCTTCCCATTTTCTATACAACGCGTACATCTCCGAGAGCTTCATTTGGAAAGGATCCCTATAGATCACTTTCGACTTCCTAGTAACCCTTGATGGGGATGCTCTTGGCATAAACACGGTGTCCCTTACCGTGGTTGCCTCCGGAATTGTTGCGTGATAAATGTCGTGATGATCACCCATAGATTGTATCTCCTTCAACGACCACTCATTAGAATACATGCAAACACCATCATATGTAACCCTTAGAATTCTTCCAAACTCCTCAAGTGAAAGAATGTACTCATGTCCATTTATGGTGAATTCAATTGAGATTGACCCATCATCATTTCTAATTATACCCATAGTCTTGTTGAACTCAAGCATAAAGACGGGAAATTGCTCGTTATATCCAATAAAACAATCAAACCCAATATTTCCAAATACTTCCCTCAGCGTCAGATTTGCAAGAAATGATGAATCAACGACTCTACCTTCATGAAAGAGTCTCAAGCAACTTAAAGGCTTTCCTATCGCCGGACTTAATCCATTTTTCCTATGGTACACGGGTATGTAGTGGGCGGTGTCTTGGTAATCTTGTTGCTTGTTGCTTGGCATGATGTTCCTAAACAATACAACCACAATATGGTGTTAATGGTGAATAGTAACCTAGAGGGTTTGATCACAATTTTGCTTTCATCATCTTTGTTGAGTTCAAGAAATGTGTTTAATTTGTATTAACAATAAAGCTTTGATTTAGATTATCTTAGAAACAATGTAGGACAAATTATGATAAACCCATTTGAACTCAACTCTTAAAGATGAAGACATTGTAATCTTAGAAATGAAGGAATTAACTTAACAATGTTAAGATTGTACTTACACAAGTGATTGTTAAACTTTAGAGGAATGATCAAATTGCTCCTATGAACAGACTGGTTTTGTTCGTGAGTCTTTGAGGTGAGTAATATTGTGGAACATCCACAAAGGATCATTCTTGAGCATATATGTTTTCTCTGCACGGATCCCTCTCATATGGGATCCGCTAGTATAAACTTAGGATCCATGACAAAGAAAAGTCGCTCAAACATTCCTTGATAACTTTGGTTTGGGAGTTCTAAAAGCGCCTAGTGTTTTGATGTTGAGGTTCTAAAACTTTGTGGTTTGAGGTTTTGACGATTTAATACTATTCCTATTGGACGAGGTTCCCTTTTTAAGAATCAGTTTTAATTCTTGAGAGAAGCTTTTCAGACATTATAATAAAATCCCATTTTATCATAATATAAGAAGTTTCACATGGATATTTATTGACATAGATGAAGTGTCAATAAATCCTTTTTGATGAATAATGATTAAGGTTATCGAATAACCAAGATATTATTATTACGAGTTGGTAATGTAGTCTATACAAATAAGTAGAAGAATATTATTTAGATGATGACTATAATATGAATAACTACTAGAATGATTACTAATAAATTATGCAACTAAGATTTTAATAATAACAATAAAGGTAAGTAATTAAAGATCATACATTTGCTAAATATTATTTTTAAGAAAAGAAGTATTTAGATGTTTTGTGATCTTCTTGGAATCTCCAGATTTATGTTGTAAGAATACTAAACATTCTTTTTGCGAAAAAAATATTTAGATAAATTCTTTTATAATCTTGGTAACTCCAAACGTATGGACAATGCTTAAGAAAAAAAAATGTTAAAGCATTCTATCATTGTCTAACAATAAACAATATAACGATTTTTAAAATATGACAAAATAATCCTTCTTTGTAGTTTTCAAACATACATGGATCGTTTCAAGTTTTTGAAGTACAACATACTCTAAGAAACTTGCAATAAGCTCGATGCCAACTGTGGAAAACTAGAAGGGGGGGTTGAATAGTTTTACCAATTAAAACTTCTTTTTAAATATTTAGATCGACTTATGTCAATCTATTTGGTTGTTTATGTTGGACGTTGGTAGATAGATATATAAACGTATAATGAAATATAAAGAGTAAGAAACATCACCACGACACAATATGTATGTGGTTCGGCCTACAGGACACCTTCCTTGCACTACTCCACTCCCCGAGTCACCTACTCGAGAGTTCGTAAGCACTACACCAACTCCTTATGGCAGAGAAGCCTTCACAACGTCGCTTAACCTTTTTCCCACTAAGCTAAATACCGAGTTCCTTCACACCAAGGTGAACCACACCTAACACAACGTCGCCTACCCTTTATACGGTGCTAGGCTAACCACCGAGTTCTTTCACACCTTAGGAGAACTAATCCTATCACAACGTCGCCTACCCTTTATTAGGTACTAGGCTAAGCACCTAGTTCCATTACTATGGAGGAACTACTACCCTTCACAACACAACACCTAATATCAAGGAGATCTACTCCTTGTTACAACATCATCAAGGATATCACCATCCTTGTAAATAAACAAATACTTATATGTATAATGATGCACCTCATCAATTATACGACCTAGGCATTCTTCCCAAATGCTACTTGATTTGATTCTTCGGCATCCTTCGCTAATGCCTTTGACACAACGCTTGACACCCTTCACTAATGCCTTCGTCTTGACACCTTTAGCATTCTTCACTAATGCTTTGACACGGATGATGAGCACCTTTCACTAATGCTTTAATCTTGACACTTTCGGCATTCTTCACTAATGCCTTCAACCCAACATCTATGGAGAAAGATAGAACTATCAACAAGAGAATCTTCGTTGTCTTGATGATGACGAAGCATGGCAACTCATGAACTTGAGCTTGCACGTCTTCAAGAAGTGGTGATCTTTCCTTTAAGAGGAACCTAGAAGATCACACAAAAACAAAAGACAAACTACATAGATCACTTGGATATGAGGTTAGAGGGTTAGAATATTGGGGAAATATGTGTGTAAAGTGGTGAGTAGAAAGGAAGAAATGGCTCTCTATTTATAGAGAAAATTTCTCTGTTCCCGATCCCATGATCCCTTCCACTTGGAATCCAGCTAGCACAAAGCCAGGGATCCGTGGAACGCTCCTCTTTGCCCATGGGTATTTTTGGTTATGGGTCATGGGTTATGAGTTGATCCATGGTTTTCTTTCTAGATACAATGAACTTGGTTAAGTGGTATATATAAAACCATGGGTTATGGGTCAATACCATTTGCTAGTTTTTACCCATTTATTATATACTTGTTTTTACCCATTTTAGTATACTTAGTTTAAGTATATGCTAACCCAATATGTAAACACTAGTTGTTGTACATATGTATTTAAATCATAAAATCACTTATACTTATTATAGTGTTTTATGTGAAAACGTAAGTGTGTTAGGAAACTATTAACTCAAACTATTTACGTATTCTATTTGTTTCGTTAAAATAATTTTACGTTTGTTATCGACAAAACATTAGAAGATCGTAAAATATAAATAAACGTTTTTACGGCTTATTTGTATTAACAAAGGGGTCGTCCCTTTGGCACCCTCACATGTTGTTGAGTCAGTTTGCTTTGACATCAACCTCCTTAGTCGGGTTTTCTCAAAGAAGTTGCGCATGGTCAAATGTATTCCCCCTAGGCTACGTCTCGGGTTCGCTAAGATTTTTCGTAATGCTCTAGACAAGGTCCTTGCATGTCCGAGAGAATTATCGGTGTGGGTGCAACTTCTTATCCTGCCATGTTGTGTTTTGACTACCTTCGTGCCAACTAATAGAGCTCAACGATGATCTGGAAAGCGAGAACGGTGTCCGTTTGAATGTATCTCTTTAGCTATTATCCGATGGAGGGATCCTACAGACAGGATTGGGTTGGTGATGGAACGCTTAGCTGGAGTCACTCCACCCCTTGGTTGGGTGAAGAAACCCATAGATCATGATACAGCTAACCTGGTTCAATGAAAGCGTAAACTGGGGGACGGGCATTTTACCGTTGCTATTAAGGTGCTAACATCCTCTGGTGTCGCCACACCTACACATGACACCCTGCTTGAGTTAGAGGCCAAACACCCCTATGTCCCACCTCCAATTTTGTCTTCTTCTCCTCTAGGTGAAGATGCACTTATTGTGCATAAGGACTTAGTGTTGAACAGGATCCGTAGTTTTCCAAAAGGCACATCATGTGGCCGGGATGGGCTAAGACAACAACATTTAATGGATATTTTGGGAGAGGTTGCATCTGCCATCGCTGATGATCTGTTGGGTTCTATCACCGGTGTTGTCAACCTTTTCCTTAGTGGAAAGTGCCCTGCTCCATTAGGAGAGTATATTGCTAGTGCCCTTATGACTCCGCTGGTCAAACCGGGTGGAGGCATACGCCTTATTGCTGTCGGCACGGTGTGGCGTAGGCTTGTTTCTAAGGTAGCTTCTTCTTCCATTGGCAACTCTATGAATACTTATTTACAGGACTTTCAATTCGGTGTTGGCGTTCCTGGCGGGTGTGAGGCTGTTCTTCACTCAATGAATAGACTTATTGAGTCTAAGGGTCACGAAGTTGGGTTGTCTATGTTGTTGGTGGACTTTAAGAATTCTTTCAATCTGGTCAATAGGAGCGTCTTACTTCAGGAGACTAGGTTGTGATGTCCTTCTATTACTCCGTGGGTTGAGTTTTGCTATGTTAGACCGCTAGACTTTATTATTATGATTCTATCCTTTGGTCCTATCAAGGGGTTCAACAAGGGGATCCACTAGGCCCATTGTTGTTTGCCCTCACTTTGCACCCCTTAGTCAAGACTATTAATCAGTCTTGTGAGCTTACTCTTCAGGCTTGGTATCTTGATGATGGTACTATTTTTGGAGATACCCTCATGGTTGCCAAGGCGCTTGACATTATTATGACGGATGGACCGGCTCGGGGTTTGCTCTTGAATGTTGATAAGACCGAACTTTTCTGGCCTATGGAGGATCCCAGAAGTAGGGTGGAGGGTGTTTTTCCTATAAATATCTCTCGTCTGGCCAATGTTGTCAAACTTCTTAGTGGTTCAATTAGTTTGGATGAAAGCTTTTGTCGGGATCTGGCTTTGAAAAGGGTATCTAAAACTATCTCGTTAATGGAGACAATTCTTAAACTTAACGATCCCCAATGTGAGCTCCTCCTTCTTCGTAATTGTGCCGATGTTGCGAAATTATCTTATGCTTTGAGGAAATGCTCCCCTTTGTATTTACGAGATGCCCAAGTTTAGTTTGATCAGATGCTACGTACCTCTTTGGAGAAGATTAATACTGCCTCTGGACCAGGGTTTAGTGATTGGTAGTGGCGGTTAGACACTCTCCCAATCAAGATGGGTGGGCTTGGTATCCCTACTGCGAGTGATATTATCTAGTACGCCTTCCTCGCCTCTCGTATGCAGACGAGTGATCTTTAGGACAACATATTGGTAAAAAATGGTATTAATTCTCATAGCTCTTCATTTCAGCAAGCTCTGGACATTTTCAATGGTGCTTGTAACACAGACGTGCTCTTTGTCACCACTGACGCTCCTGCCCCCCATATGATGAATACCTTGGAAAAGTGTTACTTTGGTGGCATTGAGAAAGATCTTGTTTCCAAGTATTCGTTAAGTCCAAGACAAGTGGCTATTCTCAGTAGCATCTGTAACAACCCACATCTTCCGGCTATTTTTCATTTTCGAGAAATTACTATTCACATTTACTATTCATTTTCACTATTCATCAGGTCAAATTTTTATTTCACATTCTCGTAAGATAAATTATTTTAGTAATGACATGAGAGTTCGACAATCGTTAGATCATTTTTGCAAAAGTTATTAAGAAAACATCGTTTTAGAGTTTCGTTTTAGACGGTCTACCGTTTAAACATCACGCGCATAACGAAAATCAACTCTGACAATTTTCCTCGCATCGGATAAATTTTTAGATCACTCATGATTAATTTGAGAATTTTTAAGATTTATTATTTTTAATATTACCAAATAAGCCCAGCGCAGAACAAAACTAAACTTACGTTTTAAACAATTCTACTTACATCCAGACTTAACTATTCCTGCACTGTGTTTCTAATATGTTTTTGAAACTTTTACATTTTTTTGGAAAAGTCAAACATATTTCCCTCCTCCTTTGACCATAAAGGAATTAACCTTATACGTTCTACATTTTTGCATAAATCGCGTAACTTTTAAACTTCACGAATAATTGTAAAGTTATCCCGCGTATGACGAAAATCATATTTTAACATCTCATATCACTTTTAGACTATTTTTAGTCTATTCTAAATAAATTCACGGTCGTTTCCCTGAAATTTCGTTCTTTTCTGATAAACTGCGAATTACGCGTTTTTGACCCGTATTTCCAGCTTTAAGCAGCGTTTTTGCACCCAATAAGACTTATCACCCATTTTATATTTTTATATGGAGTATAATGATGAGTTTCATCATTCCTTCAAGTTTCATATTTTTACGATACTCGGTTTTACGTTTTATGGCTTCAGTTAGCATTTAACGGAACCAAAACTCACTCCTTAATCAAGATAATACCAAAACTATCCACCTAAGTCATCTTATCTCTATATGAACGAAATTAGGGAGGGGAGTCATCACCTTGGTGTCAAAATCCTAAGCATGCTTCCTTTAGATCATTTACATATGTAAATTTAACCATGGTTAGTTTTTAACCCAATATATAGTTAACTAAAATCTTTAGCCTATAAATACCAAGCATAAACCTTCATTTATTCTTGCACCACCCCTTCTTAACATCTAAAGTCCTAAACCTAAGGCATTTCTTATAAATCTTGTAAGAACATTCATGTGTTCTTGAAGGAAAACTAGCGTTTGATCTTCGTTCTTGGAAGTTTTCAAGAAAGAGTAGTTATAATCTTCAAATAACTTCAAGTCTCCAAAAAGACGTTGTTATAATCTTCATTTCTTCTTCGGGTTCTCAAAAAGGCGTTGTTATAATCTTCTAATAGCCTCGGTTTTTCGAAGATTGCAAATTCTACGTCGAAGCTCCGCTTATATTTCTTTTTTCCGTAATACTCAAGCATTCTATATTAAGGTAAGTATTTATAAAACTCAAACTTATATAAATACTTATAAACTTTGTTAGTTTATTTATTGTATTTATAAACTCTTAATATATCATAGAATCAAGTAATTAAAATACATGTTTTACGTATTAAGTGCTACAATAGTAGGGAGCTTCATGTGAGGGGTTTCATTTGAGTAAAATGTATCGACGAGTTGCTGGATTTACGACTTAAAGTGTCCTAGCTCCTCGAACGTTTACTGCATGACCTCTGAATTGTGATGGCCCGAACGGTAGTACGAGTTATACAAACTAAAACCATTTCTATAAACAAACATACAAATACTACATCACGATCAATAT
Source organism: Chrysanthemum makinoi (assembly GCA_910596185.1). Taxonomy (NCBI): domain Eukaryota; kingdom Viridiplantae; phylum Streptophyta; class Magnoliopsida; order Asterales; family Asteraceae; genus Chrysanthemum; species Chrysanthemum makinoi. The sequence goes on from OU343217.1 coordinate 312,890,298, forward strand.
AGAGACGTATATAGTTTTGTTATTTCTTTCGCATCATTATTTCAAACCTAAGTCGCAACATCCTATTCTAGGTTGCTCGTAGAAGTTCTCACGGCATATCCATCATTCTCATTATACATTTGCTATCATTTACTTTGAGGTGAGTTCATAGCCCCACTTTCTATTATTTAATTGTTTTACAAACCCTTGGGGGAGATACATGCTTTATTTTTAAACCGAACACATTGCTTTGAAACTATAAGTTTATCTGAGTTGAATGTTTATTTATGCTAAGTAACAGTATTGCTATACGTGAATTGCATTTATATAATTATGTGCATATATAATTGTATCAAACCAAAGCGGGCTCGAGTATCATATACTTGAGGCAGCCGTATCAAACAAAAGCGGGCTCGAGTATCATATACTTGAGGCAGCCGTATAAAAAAAAGCGGGCTCAAGTATCACAACGTATTGAGGCAGCCGTATCAAACAAAAGCGGGCTCAAGTATCACAACGTATTGAGGCAGCCGTATCAAACAAAAGCGGGCTCAAGTATCACGTATTGAGGCACCCAACATATCTTTGGGTATAGGCACCCAACATATCTTTGGGAATAGGCACCCAACATAACTTTGGGTAGTGGCACCCAGCATAATTTGGTTTCATCATGAGCTTAGTGCAATAATAACTGTTTTGTTTTCAAACCATTGGTGTGAATTTATAACTCACACTACAAACATTATGTGTTCAACTGATTTTCTAAACTCTATGAATTTCACTCAACCTTTGTGTTGACAGTTTTAAGCATGTATTTCAGGTCCATAATGTCGGAAGCTGGCACGGATGAGCAAAGATACTGAAGAAGGCTATAAATTTTATTATCATTCGAAAACCCATTTAATGTATTTTGTAAACTTGGAACCATCTGGGACCTCATTTTTGTAAACTCTGATATTTATATAAATCGAATGATAAATCTTTTAAAACGACTCCATTAGAGTACGTTTTCTATTGTTATGACTGTTGTGCCATGAAGTAACACCCAGTTTGAATTCCGCTGCGTATCACGAAATTGGGGGTGTTACAGATTGGTATCAGAGCCACAGTTATAGAGAAACGGGTCTAATTGAGACTTAAACTATAACTACTTTACAAACAAAAACATTTTATAGCCTTCCGTTCTCCGTGCCTTCCATCCTCCAGACGATTATGTGACTTTTAGGCCTTTTAAGCTATACAAACATACTAGTATATTGATATATACACTTGACATAATTTCAATCATAATCAAAGTACTCAACATATATGCGTATGCCTATTCTAAGGCATTACGGTACAATCATATTTTCCCAATCTCCCAATCATGCATCTACTCATGCATTTTAGGATTACGAAACTTCCTCCAAGACATTGTAACTGACTACAATGGTCTTTCCTACTTCCTAGACATTGTGAGATACAATGGTCTCTATTACATTCTCAGACACTGTAAATCCTACAGTGGTCTCTATTACATTCTCAGACACTGTAAATCCTACAGTGGTCTCATTTATTTCTCGAGACATTGTGAGTTACACAATGGTCTCTCCATCATTTCTCAAGACATTGTGAGTTACACAATGATCTATCTATCATTTCTCAAAACATTGTGGGTTACACAATGGTCTCTCCATCATTTCTCAAGACATTGTGAGTTGCACAATGGTCTCAACTACTCCTCAGATATTGTAAGTTATACAATAGTCTCTAAAAAAATTTCTTATAAACATTATATGATATTGTTTTACATGAAACCCGTCACAGTCTATCAATTTCCCTAATGGAAATACAAGAAATGGGATTTCTAAAAGATAAACTGACTCATCATCTACAAAAGCTGAAGTTCAGCAACTTTCTCTACATTCATCAAAATTCTCTTTTGAAACCTTCGTTATTAAAGGTTCGTGATTCTAGCCAAGTATGGTCTATTTTAGAATTACTTAAGATTTCCTTTCCACACGTATCTACCCATACTATCTTCTATGCAATGGAATGTGAAAACATAGGTTACAAGTCTTTTATGGCCAGGACTTGCAACTGAATGGTTTGATGTCGCCTTTGCTTAGTGGACAATTTCTCAAAAGCTATGGACATATCACAAGTATACTTAATTTAGGTATTTGGAAAATTTATCGAACCTCGGCTAAATATAGTCTAGTCAGCTATATTTAACCTAGGGATAGTGGAACATAGTCTGACTAACTATGTTCGACTTAAATTTTTCAAATACTGGGAATAGTTATACAAGTGTTATATTCAGGTTGATTTCCTTCTTAAACTCGATAAACCACCAGAATTCATTAAAAAGATCTAGAGACACAATAGTGTCCTACCACTCAGCAAAATCTTAACATCTCATTTATACTACCTAATTTCATTCTTGAAATTTTCATACATGAGATAATCCGAACTACTATCTTGGGATAGTCATCAAATCTTCTCATCATTCTTTAGAAGTACTAGCCTGTTTAGGTTTCAAGGATATCATTCCGCCATATTTCTTTAAAATTCACTTCTGATTTTAAAGCAAACTTGACTTCTCTACCTAAGAATAATGGTAAGCGTACATACACTCTTCTAATCGTCAACATGTCACATCATCATCTGAACCCCATTGAAATTCAGTACGTAAAACTTCACTGTACCACGTTTCTTTCAAACACTAGTAGACAGAAACACTATAGCCTTCATCCCGAAACCACCTAAGACATGATCAACTTTGGAAATGGTTTGGATAACCACTTGCCACTAGCAAGACTTTCCTACAACAATTATCACATCATTATAAACTATTTCACATCAACAATATCTTACACCGTTGATTAACAATAATTACCCTAACAACAACAAAACTATTCCATTTGAGGCACTATATAGACGAAAGTGTCAGTCAACCATTTGTTGGATTAAGGTGTTCAGAGATCACTTACGAAACAACTAAGGAAACCATACAAATATAAATTAGGCTCTATGCCGCACACTATCACCAAAAACTCCATGTTAGAAATTAAGGTTTTATTGATAGCCTCGATACAATAAGATATGATTCATTTTGAGAATCGGGAAAATCCAAACTTTAGGTATATTAGACTCTATAAGAATTTAACAAAACCCTTTAGATTATCAACTTAAGCCACATGGTATATAACACATTCTAAGACCAGAAACTTGAGAACGCAAAAATTCGGCGCATACATCCACATTTTCCTAGACACTTCAACATCGGATAACACACACTGAATTCCGGGACGGAATTCCCATTAAGGTGGTGAGACTGTAACAACCCACATCTTCCGGCTATTTTTCATTTTCGAGAAATTACTATTCACTTTTACTATTCACATTTACTATTCCTTTTCACTATTCATCCGGTCAAATTTTTATTTCACATTCTCGTAAGATAAATTATTTTAGTAATGACATGAGAGTTCGACAATCGTTAGATCATTTTTGCAAAAGTTATTAAGAAAACATCGTTTTAGAGTTTCGTTTTAGACGGTCCACCGTTTAAACATCACGCGCATAACGAAAATCAACTCTGACAATTTTCCTCGCATCAGATAAATTTTTAGATCACTCATGATTAATTTGAGAATTTTTAAGATTTATTATTTTTAATATTACCAAATAAGCCCAGCGCAGAATAAAACTAAACTTACGTTTTAAACAATTCTACTTACATCCAGACTTAACGATTCCTGCACTGTGTTTCTAATATGTTTTTGAAACTTTTACATTTTTTGGAAAAGTCAAACATATTTCCCTCCTCCTTTGACCATAAAGGAATTAACCTTATACGTTCTACATTTTTGCATAAATCGCGTAACTTTTAAACTTCACGAATAACTGTAAAGTTATCCCGCGTATGACGAAAATCACATTTTAACATCTCATATCACTTTTAGACTATTTTAGTCTACTCTAAATAAATTCACGGTCGTTTCCCTGAAATTTAGTTCTTTTCTCGATAAACTGCTGAATTACGCGTTTTTGACCTGTATTTCGGCTTTAAGCAGCGTTTTTGCACCCAATGAGACTTATCACCCATTTTATAATTTTATATGGAGTATAACGATGAGTTTCATCATTCCTGCAAGTTTCGTATTTTTACGATACCGGTTTTACGTTTTATGGCTTCGGTTAGCATTTAACGGAACCAAAACTCACTCCGTAATCAAGATAATACCAAAACTATCCACCTAAGTCATCTTATCTCTATATGAACGAAATTAGGGAGGGGAGTCATCACCTTGGTGTCAAAATCCTAACCATTCTTCCTTTAGATCATTTACATGTGTAAATTTAACCATGGTTAGTTTTTAACCCAATATATAGTTAACTAAAATCTTTAGCCTATAAATACCAAGCATAAACCTTCATTTATTCTTGCACCACCCCTTCTTAACATCTAAAGTCCTAAACCTAAGGCATTTCTTATAAATCTTGTAAGAACATTCATGTGTTCTTGAAGGAAAACTAGCGTTTGATCTTCGTTCTTGGAAGTTTTCAAGAAAGAGTCGTTATAATCTTCAAATAACTTCAAGTCTCCAAAAAGACGTTGTTATAATCTTCATTTCTTCTTCGGGTTCTCAAAAAGGCGTTGTTATAATCTTCTAATAGCCTCGGGTTTTCGAAGATTGCAAATTCTACGTCGAAGCTCCGCTTATATTTCTTTTTTTCCGTAATACTCAAGCATTCTATATTAAGGTAAGTATTTATAAAACTCAAACTTATATAAATACTTATAAACTTTGTTAGTTTATTTGTTGTATTTATTATCTCTTAATATATCATAGAACCAAGTAATTAAAATACATGTTTTACATATTAAGTGCTACAATAGTAGGGAGCTTCATGTGAGGGGTTTCATTTGAGTAAAATGTATCGACGAGTTGTTGGATTTACGACTTAAAGTGTCCTAGCTCCTCGAACGTTTACTGCATGACCTCTGAATTGTGATGGCCCGAACGGTAGTACGAGTTATACAAACTAAAACCATTTCTATAAACAAACATACAAATACTACATCACGATCAATATAGAGACGTATATAGTTTTGTTATTTCTTTCGCATCATTATTTCAAACCTAAGTCACAACATCCTATTCTAGGTTGCTCGTAGAAGTTCTCACGGCATATCCATCATTCTCATTATACATTTGCTATCATTTACTTTGAGGTGAGTTCATAGCCCCACTTTCTATTATTTAATTGTTTTACAAACCCTTGGGGGAGATACATGCTTTATTTTTAAACCGAACACATTGCTTTGAAACTATATGTTTATCTGAACTGAATGTTTATTTATGCTAAGTAACAGTATTGCTATACGTGAATTGCATTTATATAATTATGTGCATATATAATTGTATCAAACCAAAGCGGGCTCGAGTATCATATACTTGAGGCAGCCGTATCAAACAAAAGCGGGCTCGAGTATCATATACTTGAGGCAGCCGTATCAAACAAAATCGGGCTCAAGTATCACAACATATTGAGGCAGCCGTATCAAACAAAAGCGGGCTCAAGTATCACAACGTATTGAGGCAGCCGTATCAAACAAAAGCGGGCTCAAGTATCACGTATTGAGGCACCCAACATATCTTTGGGTATAGGCACCCAACATATCTTTGGGAATAGGCACCCAACATAACTTTGGGTAGTGGCACCCAGCATAATTTGGTTTCATCATGAGCTTAGTGCAATAATAACTGTTTTGTTTTCAAACCATTGGTGTGAATTTATAACTCACACTACAAACATTATGTGTTCAACTGATTTTCTAAACTCTATGAATTTCACTCAACCTTTGTGTTGACAGTTTTAAGCATGTATTTCAGGTCCATAATGTCGGAAGCTGGCATGGATGAGCAAAGATACTGAAGAAGGCTATAAATTTTATTATCATTCGAAAACCCATTTAATGTATTTTGTAAACTTGGAACCATCTGGGACCTCATTTTTGTAAACTCTGATATTTATATAAATCGAATGATAAATCTTTTAAAACGACTCCATTAGAGTACGTTTTCTATTGTTATGACTGTTGTGCCATGAAGTAACACCCAGTTTGAATTCCGCTGCGTATCACGAAATTGGGGGTGTTACAGCATCCGCACCCCACATGCACAAGATTTTCTTTTCACCATACCTATTGATAGATTGGGCCAGAGGATGAACCATTGCCAATTCCGTTCGGTGTTGTGTTATAGGCTTACTACACCTATGTTCTGTGAAGGTAGTCCTTGTCCGAGTTGTAATACGCATAGTATGGACCAATGGGGAGATCATGCAGTTCCTTTGTTCCAGTGAAGTGGGTGTGAAGTTCAGGCATAACCTGGTACATGATATTCTGGTTGATATATGTTCCAAGGTGGGGATCATGGTGTGAAAGGAGGCCTCATTGGGGTTTCTTTCAAGGGCTGGGAAAGAGTTAAGACCTGCAAACTTGTTATTATTCAATTGGATCCAGGGTAAGGATGCGTGTTTGGATGTGACAGGAATCTCTCCCTTTGCTGGTATTGATGCGACATCGTGGGCTCCGGGGCTAGCCTTACATAATGCTATGGAGAAGAAGAAAAAGAAATATGTGTCCAAATGTGAAGACAACGGTTACAAGTTCATACCATTTGCTTTTTCGACGTTTGGGGAGCTTGACGCGGAGGCTTTGGATACACTTGCACGCATCAAGACTATTGTTATTAGCCACTCTAATAATGTCAAGAGTGGTGCATTTATTTTTCATAGACTAAGTTTTTGTATCCAGAAAGGAGTGGAAGCCCAACTAGTGTCCCGGCTTCCTACCAATTTCTTGTAAATCCTTTTGGTTTCTAATGAAGTGATGTTCTTGTTGACATATGTTCTCGGTCGGGGATTTCGGCTCGTATAGAGGTTGACATTGGGCTTTGTGGGGAAAGGGACAAACCCTTACGTCCAGCTAATATGTTGCTCTACTCTTGGGACGGAGGGCTTGATGTATGTGTTGACTTGACTGGGTCATCGCCCTTGACGCAAACTAGTATGGTTGATTTTGTGGTGGGTCATGCGGTGATTGAGGTTGCACAACGTAAACGCGTCAAGTATGAGACTAAGTGCGCAAATATTGGATATGGGTTCCTTCCCTTCTCTTTCTCTTCTTTTGGGGAACTCGAGAAGGAAGCAGTGACCTTACTGAAGCGAATTCGAAAGTTCTCGATGACCCAAGACATTGGAGCACGTGTTGCTGCTCATATCTTTAGTAGGATTAGATTTTCTATTGCTAGAGGAGTGGGAGCCCAGTTAGTATCTCGACTTCCCACTAACTTATTGTCTTATGAGTTTCTAATAAAGTGATGTTTTAAAAAAAATATAATAATAATAATAATAATAATAATAATAATAATAATAATAATAATAATAATAATAATAATAATAATAATAATAATAATAGTAAAAAGAAAGAATGAAAAATTGGCATTTTAGTCATTTTAATTTCCAAGATGTGGGCCTTTTTAGTCATTTTATGTTGTTTAATCAGTAAAACTAACAGTCAACAATAAAATGGTCGAAACTTTTTGAAAATTGGATCAAAAGTGAAATATTTAACAAACCACATGGACTAAAAATGTAGTTAACTCTTAACTGTATTTATAGATTTTTTTTTGTATTTTGTATTTTTTTAATTATAGTTTTGTTTTGTATTTTGTATTTTAAATAAATGGAAAAGAAAAACAAAATGTAGGTTTCAAAAGGGTGGTGTTATAAGATGTTTTGAGTGAGGGGTATTTTGGTGTGTTGGTGTTAAAATGTTTGAGCTGCAGTGATGCTAAGGTGGCTACACTTTTTTGGTGTTACAGTGTTATGGTACTTAGCGCTCTGATGTGGGTGTTCTGAAAGGGGCTTAAGGGCACGTTTGGTAGAGAGAATTTTAAAGAAATGAAATGAAGCATAGAATAGAAATTCAGAGAATAGAAATCAGTAGATAATTTTGTTCAAATCTAATATTTGGTAACAACAGAGACTTGACCCGGGAAATGAAAAAAAAAAAAAAATTTTTTAAATAACATTTTGTCATATGAGACTCACATGTATTTGTTTGTTGATTTTTTTTAAATAACAATTCTAAAAAATTATTTAATTTTTTTAAATAATTATTTTAATTTTTTGAAATATTACTTTTTAAAAATCTTATTTTTAAAAAACATTATTTAAAAAAATTATTTTTTTTAAATTTATTTACTTACTTTAATTTTTTTAAATTATTTATTTTCAAATATTTTTAATTTTTTATTTTAAATTTATTTTAAAAAAACTTATTTTTTAAAAAATTTATTTAAAAAAAATATTTTAAAAAATGTATTTTTTTTAAATCTTAGAAAATACTCTCATTTCTCCAGTTTCTCAACTAAAACTAGTGAAAATGAAAGTTAAAAAATTGCACTACCAATTCTCTACAAATTCTCCACAATTCTCCACCTTTTTATTTATCTGTACCAAACAAAAAAAATTGATTCATTTCCATTTCTCCATTCTCACTTCTCTCTACCAAACATGCCCTAAGTGTTTATTGATGTGGATGTTAAGTAATTAAACAAAACAATGTAGATGTTTTTATCTTTTTCATTGGTTAAATACAAGTCTAGGTTTTTGGAATAGATTTTGTGTTCCTTTTAAGAGTTGCAATCATGGTATCTAATGTGTTTCAAAAGATTTAAATTTATAAGATTAGTTTTTTTCGACTCAATATATAAAACACATGGGTAAAGTATAACTCCGTTTATAGTAAAGATTATAGGTAAGACAAGGTCGTCCCAAGGGAGGAGAGTGTTTTCGGATTCAATGTATGGCTACACAAAATTAGACCTTAATGATTGTCACGTATCACAAAAATCGTTTTTGTTGGAATTAAGATTTTATTGTTTTGTCAAGATGATTAATATCATGTTTGCTTAAACCAAAGAACATGAGTCTAAAAATAATTTTATCAAAGTACTCAATCACAACAAGGCATACAAGCGTACGAATAACGGATAATTATCATAGCTAGTATATATACTTGAAATGCAAGAAAACTCTTTCGTCCTATGGATTCAAGCATACAAGTGCAATAAGAGTGGTTTGTGACTAATATATATGTAAGCATCTTCCTCTAACTAAGTCGGTCAACATAAGGATAGGTATTAAACATTTCGCAATTCAGATATATCTATCATTTTACAATCCTAAGGAATATAATGACTCGCCATAGACAAATGACTCTTAATCAACCATATCAATAGACTCTTTCGACCTATGACGATTTCAATGATCAATAAAGTGATAGAAAGTGAACCAAATCGTGAAACATCAAGCATATAAACACATATATCACAAAGCATATCAATATCGATCACAACGTTATCACGATTCTCGTATAGCCTAAACAAACACATACGACTACTCCATATTCAAACTGAGAGTATAAATAACAAATGTATAAACTTTAGCTTTATTAATATTAAGAGTAATAAGAACAATACCGGTTACAATGATGAAACTGAGTTCTCACGTTACAACCCAAACAATTACTACTACTCGAACCAGATAGCAAACTAGGACCCTCAGTAGGTGGTTATGGTGTATAACCCATCCTACTAATTCTAATGATTATTTGATGATGGATGATGAATGATATGTTTTCGTCTAAATTTGGTCTGCTTTTATAGGCCCTAGAATGCACATGAGACGTAAATTAAGAGTAATGATGAGCAAATGATCGGCCATTGTCATTGAAGTGTCTCATCAACGTAACTGAGTATAAAAGTTGTAAGAAGTACGCCACACATTATATAATAACCAACGGACTTCATTTGACGCTTCCGACGTACTTGATTATAAAATTGGCATACATTTGTGTTGACTCGTAGGTACATAGTTGACTCTAGGCTCCCCGTAACCGGCGCACTTATATCTATTTACTTGAGTAAAAATAAATATATAAATTACGTAATATTAGGGGTATAAATATGTATAACACGAGACTCGTCAGTATCTTACCTTTTAGAGTATAAAGTTTCATAAGGCCAATGCTAAAGGAAACAATAAATAATGTGATCACCCTATGTCACATCAGCGTCATATCAGCTTTCCCTCTTCAAGACTACACCAACCACAATTTGCTAATAAGTCGACCGCAACCACAACAAAAAACATACCCCACAAAAACTAATTAAAAAAATACACACACAAAAGAAAATGAACAGTTGAGGGCAAAATATGAAAATTTGATGTCAACAATTTGGTTGAGCTAGTTGGGATAATGTGTGCTGGTGTTGTATTTTCATGTTTTTAAATGTTCCATGATTTCTATAGGTGAAAATTAAGTTGTTTTGCATTTTGTAGTTTCTGTGGATGAATAACAACTTGATTCAAAAATTAATATTTAGTTATGTGTCACAATTCTCAATTTCCAGTCATTTTTCAAATTTACTATTTATTTCGGAAATTTACTATTTATCTGTTACTATTCATCATTTTACTATTCATCGTTTTTGAGGTCGATTTGGTATTTTGATAGGTTATTTCAAAATTTTACTATTAACAAAACACTATTTATCATCGGAGAAAAATTTATATTTACGACAATTATCTACATATTAGTTCATGTATGGGTTTGCATATTTCAGTCACGTATACTTTTCTTATTAAATAAACGCTATCGCTCGATCATTTATTTTGAATAATTGATCCGACAGTTCCAAAAATTATCCTGATATATTTTTATACTCATTTTAAGACTATAAAAATTATATTATTAGTTTACCCGATGTTTTAAATTTATTTGGTATGTAAATTGTTATATATATATATATATATATTTACGACGGTTTTCGTAAATACTACTCGATAATTATTATTTCACTCAATTTTTGTAAGAAATGTACTTTTATAATTTTTATGACTTCGATATATTTTATTTTGTTCCGTTAAAATTTATTTATAGCTAATGCTACCCTAAATACCTATTTAAACTTATCAATTACATACTATACTTACTCTTTTATACACTTTGTCATAAAAATGCACCACTCTTTATTTTATTTTATTTTCTCTTTGGCCGACCTCCACAATGACTCACCATGAGTTTTACATAAAAATCTTACTTAGACTTACACATATACATACTAGACTTGACACTTGTATTTTCTTTGAATTATATACTATCTAATAAACACATAGAACACAATTTGCATAGGTGAAAAATTAAAAACACCCTCCCCTTTCCTCTCTAGTGACCGGCCAAGGAAGAAACACAAGAAAGGAGGCAAAATTTTTCAAGAACAAGTGAAATTACAAACTCTAGTATACTCTTTTTAAGAGTTTTGCAATAAAAACCTAGAGTATTTAGGAAAACCTTGTTCCGTAAACCTCACCATCATACTAGTAAGCATTTCATGATCATTTTTACTCTTTCATAATATTCATGAGTTATTTTTACCATTCTAGTAGAAATCATGCAAGTTTCATGTGTATCTCTATACCACTTTTAATGTTTTTAGTACTTATAATTAGTATATATCATCCTATAATTAATCTCTTGAAACATATCATTTTTGATGATGTTTAGGAATCCATGACACCTTAAGAAGGTGTATGGTAGGTTTAGAATAGATTTGGTGTTGATTTGAAGTGGTTAGAATAAGTATTACGCAAGAAAAATCACTTTCGATAACTATAAAATAGGGTCTGATCATTTTTGCAGAGTCTGGAAATTTCGACAGTTTATAAAATATTTTGGGCTAGATATTCAGAAAATATACTTTAAAACGAAATGTGTCGCTTGAACGGTTTAAACGGTTTTTATAACGAAGAAGTTATGCTCTTTTAAGTTTAACGACGAAAACTATATTTTCGGAAAAATAGCATGCTGTCCAGAATTTTTAAGGTCAAAATGAGTTTTAAGCATTATCTAAATGAGTCGATTTATCAAAAATATATTAGTATACTTTAACACGAAGCTAAGGACATATAAAACGTAGAAAACGGACTTATAACGACTAAATTACACGTGTTTAACTAAGGTTAACGTAACTATTTTATACAAGTATAAACACTTATATATTTTCTATTTAGTCAAACTAGTTGTCGCTAGTGACCATGTTTGGAGTCGTTTTTCACATCGATAGAATACTTTTTAGAAAACGATGTCTTCTAGTAAAAGTGAGTTCACCTAGCCTATTTTCCAAAATGTCCAACCGTTTGCCAAACAGAGTTGTAACGAATAAGATACGGTCACTCAAACTTTGCCGAAAACTACCCTACTTCACCTATATTTTTCTCCATGATCGAGACCTCTATGATCAAAATTTAAAAGCTAAGACTTTGAGATAATGCTACAAGCTTTCCAAAACCATTGAGTTTGTTTCCTAACACTCGATATTCACTATTTTACGACTAGCTGTTCGAGGCCAGTGAGTCACTTTCATGAATTGTCAAATTATATTATTTTAAAACGAAAAACTATAATTTCTTAATAAATCACTAAATGATTATCGTAGGATATCATTTCAACGTAAGTACTTGTAAAGTAAATTATAACTTGAAAAGACGTTATAAACTTATTTTTCGACGGTAAACTTTATTTACAAAATGCACAAGTGGTATGGATATCATATGAGTTTGCATGCACGACATCGTTCCATGGCTTACATTATAGCATATCATTCATATTATGTTGCAGATAGAGATCACACCTCATTTCAGTGTATCTACTTTTTTCATCATAATCATTGCATCAGGTGAGTTCGTAGCCTCACTTTTACTCGTTTAATTGTTTTATAAACTCTTTGGGGGAGATACATGCTCAACTACTTGCTTTTACTTTACCCTTATATGAACTTAAATAACTGTTGTTTCACTACTTATGCTAGTAAGTAGATTGTGCCCAAACTAAATTGATCACTATGTTATGAACACTATTATTTGAACCACTTTCCTTGATTTTGAGCCCTTCGACATATATATTTGAACTCTTTTAAAATGATAGGAACATATTGGCATAGATTTGAACATTTTAACTTGATTTAAATCTTTTGACATATAACTAATCTCATTTAACTTGATTTAATTCTTTTGACATATAACTAATCTCCTTTAACTTGATTTAATTCTTTTGACATATAATTAATCACTTTTAACTTGATTTAATTCTTTTGACATATAATTAATCACTTTTAACTTGATTTAATTCTTTTGACATATAATTAATCTCATTTAACTTGATTTAAAACATTTTGACATATAATTAATCTATTTTAACTTGATTTAAAACACTTTGACATAATTAATCTCTTTTAACTTGATTTAAAACATTTTGACATATAATTAATCTCTTTTAACTTAATATTGAACCTTTTGACTATTTGAAACTTGTTTGACATAATATTGAACCATTTGACTATTTTGAACCTTTTGATATGTTTTGAGCTCTTTGACTATTTTGAACTTTTGAACTCGACTTAAACTCTTGAACTTAATTACGAACTTTTGAATGGAACACTTGAACTTAATTGCGAACTTTTGAATGGAACACTTGAACTTAATTACGAACTTTTGAATGGAACCCTTGAACTTAAATACGACTTATGACTTGTTTGAACTTATTGAACCGTACGTGCTATGACCTTGACCTAAAGTCTCCCATGATCGAAGCATCACTATAAAGTCTCCCATGTTCGGAGCATCACTATAAAGTCTCCTTATGTGAACGGAGCAATACTAAGTCTCCCTTGTACGGAGCAGTGCAAATTCTCCCATGTTCGGAGTGTTCTTAATTGTGTATAATAGTTGTATGATTTATTGTTCATACATTCGCATTGTTAGTCTCCTGTCACTAAGTAGTATGGATAGCGCTATTAGAGGTCGGCCAACCTCTCGTCCACTATGTTATGGGAGGCATATTATTTATTCTAGGGGCTTTGCCTGGCATACAATATTATATACGTGGTGCTATATTGTGAACTATTATGACAGTGTACACTTGACCACTAGACACACTATATTTTGTGCAATGGGTTGTGAACACACAGGTTACAAGTTTTGTATGGGCGGAACTTGGAACTGAGTGGATTTACAATGCCTTTGCTTTGTGAACTATTATGATAATGGGTACTTAACTTCTAGACATACTACTTTTGGCAGTGGGTTGTGAACACACAGGTTCAAAGTTTGTATGGGCGGAACTTGGAACTGAGTGGATTTACAATGCCTTTGCTTTGTGGACTATTCTAAATGACTAAGAACTTTGCCTTTGCTGCATGAGCGTTCTTTAAAAGTTTTACATGTTTAACAAAATCTATGAACTCACTCAACCATTGTGTTGACACTTTTTAGCATGTTTTATCTCAGGTATCTAAAGCATTCACTTCATGGCATGCACGTGGACTCATCATAGAGTCGCGATGTCGACCCGTCTCACATATATTTTATGCACTTAACTATCGTTTGATTGTAACAAACTCATTTTGGTATATTGGAAATCTTTTGCGACCTATTCTTTGTAAACTCTGATTATTTTACTTAATCAAACGATATTTTCAAAACGACACTTTAGGTAGTTCGATATAACTGTAACTTTGATGCTATGACAGTCATCCCCCAGGTATTCCATTCCGCTGCAAAACAGGTAATTTGGGGGTGTGACATTATGCCTCAAAGAGTTTGTTGTTATTCTGAAGTATTCTGATAGCGTTTCTTAGGGCCCGTTTGGTTATTGTGTATGGGTATGGGTCTATTACTTTGAAAGTTATTAATGTTGTTGGTTGGTTATGGGGCCCACCACAATGGAATGAGAATACCCAAATGTAAAGATTTCCTCATATATTATGTGTGTAGGTGGTTTCTTCATACCCTCCATTATCATTCCACTCTATACCAACACCCAAACCCATTGTGAATAATAGCAACAAACCAAACGCACCCTTAATTTTTATCGCTCTAGACTTTTTTATTCCTTTGTTCTCTAAATGATAATCACTGATTTGTTTTTAGTCAACTACAAAAGGTTCACTTAGCTTTTCTATTTATTCTCAACATGCAGTAAAAAGTTCACGTGCTTCTAATGCTGAAAGGCAAGGAGAGTGTGCATTCACCTTACACCTCAGCGCCACATCAACTTTCTTTCTCTTCTCACTTCTACTCACTCCCACTCACTTTTTTTGTGGACAAAACAGTCACTCCCTCTCACCTTAATTTTTTTTTTCTTTTTTTTAACACAAACAAACAATTCACTTCACGCAAATCAACTAGGTGAGTTACTCACCTTAATATGCATAGGTATGTGTGACTCACTCGTGAGTAGGGATGCAAGGTGAGCCTCTCACGGATCCTTTGCCATCCGGCCTAAAAAGTTGTTATGCAAAATCATAGGTTTCGTAAAAGAGTATAAGGCTATGCACAAGTGTGACTCAACACGACCTGATTTTGCCTGTTACATCAATTTTTTTTCTTCGAGTACCTAATATCCACAACAGCGACCTTCTTATTTATTTTTTATTTTTATATTAAAAGTAACAAATGTGTTTGTTTTTTGTGAGTAAACACTTAGTCAAAAATTCGACCAACTCTTGCGATTTGTCGTTTGGCGACCTAGCTCGACTAAAGCACCACAATGGATCGACCTTGAACGACCGATCGATCGACCGAGTGAAAACCTTCCTAGTATGCATAGCCTAATGTGTCTTTCATGTGGCTTTCGGTCCTCAAGAGACATGATCATGCTTAAACAAGCTTAAACAAAAGGAATAAAATCAAGTCATTCCAATGTCGATACTGCTAAACATGGTGAAGTATCCGCATTGAAATGACTTGATTCTTTATACCTGATAACTTTGTGCTTAGGAAGTCATATATTCGGTTACCTTTTCATTGCGACATTTTGAGGGTGTGACAAATAGCCCTACAAACTGATCTATATTCGACTCTTCTCTTAAAAAAAAGCCATGATCTTGCATATCAAAATACAAAGCAACACAAAACCTAAATTGCTCTAACGTGAAAGGACGGCACCACAAGTGTGTGATCTAAATCAAATAAGAAGAAAGGCTATGGGTGATTTCACAATACGAGTTTCAGCTCTAAGGTTTTGTTCGTGTTCGAGTTTGTGTTTTGGTCAGATTCTTTTGATCGTGGTCTTTGTGTTTGGGTCGTTCGAACTCGTGTTCGATCCCGGTCTCAATCTGCTCTCGTGTTTCTTAGAGGTAAATCATAAACTATCATTTCAATACATAACAAGTATATTACTCATAAATAATATTTAGCCATATATCATTACGTTTAAATTATATAACCGTTAAAAAAAAAGTGTGTGCAAATATGAGTATTGAGTCCTTTATATTGTTACATGAGGTTTACGAAATCGATCTAATTAAACAATACGAACATGTTTACATCAAATACGTTTGCTTTTGTATTTTTAAAAAATTCCTTATACTGCATGAAATGGAAGGGAGTTGATGAAGCAGCCGTCTCTTATTTTCTCATCATTTGTGTTTCACGATTTTAAACATCATATGGCATATATGTAGAAATCATTTTGACTAAAAAGAAAGCAAAAATGAGTAGGTTAGAATGCATGTTTTATACCACGTTAGTCATATACACGTAGCAAGAAAATGAAGAGATTTTGCATGTCTAGTACTATTTTATGATTGGTCCGTAGCTATGATTTTAAGTTACTTGCCTCGTCATATAAAAGCTTTTCAAAACTAACTAGCCATGTCTAAGTTATGATTTTAAGTAACTAATGTTAGATTTCCTTTTTATAATGAACAATTTATATTAACATGTGTATTGTAGTTATAATCCTCGTTCATACTCAGTCACTACACTACGACATAACAATTTTCACAAACTAGTAAATAATATTTAAATGTCTATGATTAATTAGTTAAATGAGTATGTTATTAGAAATATATACTTACCGTAAACTTGCAAGCTACTAATGTCATTTTATCAAACTAAACAATGAAGTATCTGACATAAATTTTTTTATGAAAACGTAACTTCGATATGAACTACTTTATAATAACAACAATAATAACCGTATAATAAGATAAATAACAGCACATGAATTGGGATAACAGTTAGCAGGGCTTTTAATATCGATTAGTTTCAAAATTATTTATAAATTGGTTGAAAGAGCAATAGGCTAATCACTATTATTGAGTGTGCATTGATTTTTTTAATATTATTTGCTTGGATTTTTGCACTTTATCTCATCCGCTTAATTAAAGGTGAGTTTTCGAGGTTCCTTTTTTTATATTTTATCGGAGGGAAATGATACTCAACGTCTATTTCAAACATTTTATGTTGTACTTACACATTTGTCCTTCTTGTATACTATGCATGGTAACTAAATCATGTTTATTTTAAACATACAAGCTCACTAATGTATGGTTATAGAGAATTAGTTGGTTTAACCTACACTATAACCTAAGTACCCTCAAATAACATGCGTAGTAGTAACCACCTAAACAAACACATAAAAATACATCTTTTTATACAAACAAACCTCACAATATACTCTAAACACATTTACAAAAGAAAAATAGTAACTAAAACACCACATACACCCCACCTTTTCCTTTTTCTTCGTTAGTTGAAAAACTTCACCTAACTAACTTCAAAATGACCCTTCACTCGCTAATTGATCACCCCGTCATGGCCTTCACACGCCAACATGCCTTTCGCGTGTGACCATAATGCCTCGTGTAACTAAAATAATGGACTCCTTAGATTTCCTAATATTAGATGATATGAAGTTGTCTCTTTCAACTTTTGGAAAAACACCAATATATTTGTTTTTGTGTCTCCTATCTCCCCACTAAGACACTCTCATATATATATATATATATATATATATATATATATATATATATATATATATATATATATATATATATATATATATATCAAAAAGCAAACATATATGGATATATTTGACGTAATAACTTGGGGCTGGGGTTAGAGTTGAAGCTAGGGCTAGGGCTTATATTATAAGCCGAAAGTTAAAATTTATATTTTTATAAAGTTGTTTGACGAATTAGTTAGAGTAGAGCTTATTAATGTAAAATCGCATAAAAATACATCAAATAAAATTCACGTATATTTTCATCTTTTGCGTGATAATCTATTATATTTTGATTTATATTTAAGTAATTTAACTAGCTATAAGCCCCTGCACTCTAGTTTGTCTCCATCTATTTATTTAGGGTGGTGCTAGTGGTACCTCTATCTTACAAATACAAGTGATATTTTCTCTATTGCCCACTTCATTCATAGTTTTTTACTACCTTTGTCTCATATTAAATGTTCACTTTGACTTTTTTGAGTCTTTTTTGTTTAACTTTGATCTTAAATTCTATTATTTATGTTAGACTAAAATACACGGTTGGTCCCTAAACTTGTCAATCCGCTTCTCATTGGGACAAACCTCGGCATTATCATCGCCAGAGGTCCAAAACAAGGCCATTATATGTCAAACTCGTCCCTTGACCAATAATGTCGTTGTCAACGTTATGTTGAGGGAGAAAACCGTCTTTCAGTAAGCGTACTAAATAGAAACGGTTGTGCAGTGTTTGTAGCTAGTATATCTGTGTGTAACACGGTTTGGTCGACATTTATCATCCATCCCTAAACTATCCTACAAAAACAGTCTTCTACAAAACGATAATCGTTTCAAGATGGTACGTTGCTGGTTTGGTAAGCAAGCTATTATTCGCACTTCGTGGACATCGCCAAACGGGCGTCGATTCTTTGGTTGTCCTGTTTGAAGTAAGCCGTCTTAAATATTATTGTTAGTTTGTTTTCTCAAGCAGCAAAGTACATTGTAACAATGGTGGTTGTTTAATGACTTGTCATAATCATCAATAGGGGTCTTCTTGTCGGTGGATAAGATGGTATGATCCTAAAATCTGTGCTCGTTCAAGAATGATCATACCAGGCCTTTTGAGGGGGAGAAATGACTTTGAGGCAAGATTAGTAGCTGTTGAAGGTGATGTGTGGAAGTGGAAGATTTACATGGTGCTAAGTTGGATGTTGTTCTTGATTGTTTATGCATTGGGATAACTTTTTTACCTTTTATATAATGAGGCGAGATGGTTAATGTTCAGTATCTTGAATTGTAGTAACCTTGTTATGAAGTATTTAGTTTGGTTTGTTTCTGATTTTAATGCCTTATGGGTATGCAGATGGTTAGCAATTTGTTTAGGGTTGACTTTTAAATGTCAACATTCTTATGAGGTTCTGTTTAGCTTTGGTTACTTTTGATGCAAATTATTCACACATCAAGGTTAGTCAATATATAAAAATACACAATAATGACATGGTTCCATAGTTAATGCAAATGGATATAATTCGAAATGCATAAAATTGCATACTTTGCAAAGCATGAGAACTACAATTAGACACACACACACATATTTTTTTAGAGTACATAACTTGTCCATAGGAAATAAACTAGATGAAACATTGTATAGATAATTAGCATAACATAATTGACCTATGGTGAGACCATCATTCTTTCCAGTGCAGCCTGCTGCTTAGTCATTCTACGTGTAGCAGGCTGTGTTGAAGCAGAAACTGCTTGAACATCACTTGACTGCAGCTGAGAATCAGACTGGGATTGATCATGTTGCTGGGATTGACACTGGGCTTGCTCATGCATGCTGGGATCGGCAATTGCTTCATCTTGATGTTGCTGGGATTGACAGGATGCATCGGTATGATGGGATCTTCAGTTGCTGGATCTTATTTTTAGATTGAACACCACTTTCTTGAACTGCACTAACTTGACTTTCAACAACACCTGTACCTCAAGCTTCTTTATATGTGCCGCTACTTTTTACCTTAAGGATGTGTCTTTTTTGCTGCAGCTTTAGTAGGCACCTTGCTTGACATTTCCTTATTGGCGTGTCGACTACTTTCACTCCACCATACCTTAGACATGTTTTCCGGTTGTGTCCAGCAATGCCACAAATACTACACTTAACACTATTCCAAGCCCTTGACAGCTTACCATCCTTCACAATCTCTTCACTTTCATGAGCTATCCTAACTCTTTTTCTACCTCTTGCGGTAGGCGGGTTTGTTGCGGATTTCGGTGGAACAATTGTTGTTGGCACAGTTGATTTTTCCCAATGTTCGCTGCTAGTTATAGGCTCGACATGGTGTTTGTAGGTTGCCTCCCAATTGAGAAGATAGTAACAAGGATGAGCCCATGTTTCTACAGATCCTACTTGTTGCCCATTTAAAGCCATATTCCAATTGGTAGCAACATCATGTTTACAAGGTAAACCTGTTATCTCCCATCTTCTGCAAGTACAAGACTTGTGTACAACATTAACTACACATTGGTCACCCCATGGTCCACTAACCTGAAACTTAGTTCCCCATTCTATAAAACATTATACTTAACAGCCTCTTTCTTAATACCCTCTAGTATGTGTTGTGCAGTTGGTGTTAGTGGCCCATCACTCTTCTCAATCATCATAAGAACATGCATTATCCTCTTCATACAATATTCCCTGATGTATTATAAGGTTGTAATAATTGTTTGCTTAAACCCTCAATTATTTTGTCATGAAACACTTGACACATGTTATTAAGTAACACATCAGAAGTAGCTCTCCCTAAAGATAATTACAAATAAACATGTATTAATTATAACTGTTTATACTGCAAAAAGTCAAAGTGGACATTTAATATAGGACGGAGAGAGTATGTTTTTTTTTTTTTTTTTTACTATTTTTGACTTGTTAAATTTTATAGTTTTGTACCGTATTTTTCTTTGGCAGTTTTACCTACTTTATTAATAGGACAAGATAATTATTTATGGTTTTTTTCGTATTTTTTATGTTTCACTACTTTTAACTCATTAAACTTTATATTTTTGTGTTCCATTTTTTTATTTGACATTTTTATAATAAAAATAAAAAAATAATTTAAAAAAAAACATAAAAAATGTTTTAAAAGGTAGTATTACTTGCACTTTGGATGTACCAATACATAACCCTGTTTATTCCATTTCTACGTTTGTCTCATGAATTGCTATAAATAATTGCTTAGGGGGGTAGTTGGCTGGCTTCTTCTACTTCTTCAACACGTGGACATGCAATCAATTATTGAGTATATTATCGTCTATATATACTAGCAAACTTGATCATTATTCTCTATAATCACAAAGAGAAATACTAGAATCACACAAAATTTACAAAAAAACTTCCACACAATGATGTGTAATAAAATGATTTGTTATAAAAAAGAGAGTTATGAATGAAAAGAGTTAGTGATTGGTCCAAGTGTCATGCCACATAATTGTGTGGATGTTTTTTTGTAAATCTTGTGTGATTCTAGCATACCTCAATCACAAAACCCTAAACATAAACAGTCACCAATATTTAAGAAAAAACAAAAAAACAATGTCTTCTCCCGTGGAAGACCTTGAAAATTTTCGAATCCCACTGGAGGAGATCAAGTCAGCCACTGAAGAATTTAACGAAGAAATCTTGTTCGCCTACGGTTATTATAGTAAGCTTTACAAAGGACAGCTCTCGGAAAGTTGGGAAAATCGCACTGCTGCCTTCAAGAAATTTGATCTTAGAAGAAAGGAGGAGTTCCTTAACGAGCTCAAATTCATTTCCAAGTTGGAGCATGAAAACATCATTCCTTTCCTTGGTTATTGTCATGAAGGCGAAGAAATGGTTATAGTTTACGAGTATCCTGTCATGAAAAACCTTGCTGTGTGTCTCAGTAACCCGGATATTAGGAGTCGATTAACGTGGGCACTTCGTCTGCTGATTTGCTATTATGCAGCAAGAGGACTAGAGTATCTCCACTCTGGTCTTGGGCAGCACGGGAAAGTAATACATGGATATTTCATGGAGGGCAACATATTTTTAGGTGAAAAATTTGAAGCCAAAATATGTGGTTTTGAAATTTCAAGATCAATCCCCGGTGATCAGGTACCTCAGCAGGTCTATAGACCTCATGAACCAGGGCATATAAGACCTCACATGGATCCCGTTTACTTAGACAACTGGTTTCTCAAGGTAGAATCGGATGTGTACTCATTCGGTGTGCTATTGTTCAATATGTTGACCCGGCCGGACGCTTTTCGTAATGAGAGTACCGGTGGAGACAGTATGCCAGAAAGTATCACTATGGCGGTCCAACACCACTTTCATAATAGGCTAGACTCGGTGATTGATCCTGCTATAAGAGACCAAATCGACAGTCAATCTTTCCGTATGATTGAAGAAATCACATGTAAATGCCTTAGTTACAACATCAAGGATCGCCCTACAATGTATACGCTCGTCATGACAATTAAAGATGCGTTGGAAATTCATGTAAGTTTTTTTTTTTTTTTTTTTTACCATGCTCTGAAAGATTTCTAGTTTCATTTCATACACAACAAAATGCTAAATATGCATCATTCAATATATCATATATGCATCTTAGGTTCATTATTATTTGTTTTTGTATCTTTTTTGCCTTCCTATGAAAAATCCATTATAAAACTACCGAAAAAAAAGATTGAAAAAAGTACGGGTTATAAAACCACACTATGTGAGGAGATCGAAACTCAAGATTTAGATCCGGTGAATAGGACTATCTAATCATCTTTTGACCTTTGATTCATATAAAGTTATAAGCTAATAATGTCAGCGTTCTTTTATAAAGATAACGTGAATTGCACTAGATTCTTAGGAAGTTGCACCCGTATGGACTACTTATGTAAACAAGGTAAAGTAATAGTTGAATGAGTCTATAAATACCTCTCATGAGAGATGTGGGAAATCGTGAGATTTGTGTATTGTTTCATCTTTAATAAACTTAAGGGTGCGTTTGGTATGCATTAATAGAAATCAATGAATACTTTGATAGTCATAAAATTTGTTTGGTACAAGTGAACAGGATTGAGATTGTGAAATGAATGACAAATAATAGGCGTACTCAAAAGACATGTGATGGGCCACCTATCATATTCATTATCTGATTTTATATTGACAAATGAAACTTTAATGTTTTAATATTAAATTTAATAATATCTTAACCTATAATTGTTTTGTTATGTAAAAAAAAAACCTTACACACATTAAAGTGGGACCAGTCATTTGAATACCAACAATATTTTACCAAACAATTGAATTGGTATCATAACATCATATCTATTCCACCCTGTTATGAATCCAATTCTGATAGTGATTCTAGCATTCAAACCAAACGGCACCTTATCTTTTTATTCTCCATCTTCTCTCTACTTTCTCTCACTAGAAAGATGAAGAGTTTCATCATCTTTGATCAACCTCCACCTCCCAAACCACATAAATCTTACAAGTTTTCGATCTTACAAATAACCAATGAC
This sequence comes from Chrysanthemum makinoi, assembly GCA_910596185.1. NCBI lineage: Eukaryota > Viridiplantae > Streptophyta > Magnoliopsida > Asterales > Asteraceae > Chrysanthemum > Chrysanthemum makinoi. Next base: position 312,913,702 of record OU343217.1, read on the forward strand.
TATTTATATTATTTCAAAAACCATTTGAAACAATTTCACGTAGATCAACCGCAATGCAAAAACCAACAAAAGCTTTTTACTATTATAAAAAACTTTTAAAAGAGGTTTTTATGCATTGGATTAAAAGCTTTTTGAATAGCATTTTACAAAAACTTGTCTTTTATAGAAGTTTTCTCTCTTTATGACTCAAGTCATTAAATGCATCAAGTTTTTAAAAACTTGATGCATTGCTCATGCTCTTAGAGCACACGGTGTAGTAACTCAAGAGGTGAGTTATGCCTTAACTTTCGTTGTGTTAAGGCCAAGTTACTACACCGTGTTAATGAGTTAAGGGGCTGCGTTAGGAGGCGAGTTACCATGGTAACGCTGAGTTAAACAACATCGAATAAAAAAAAAAGAGAATTACATTTTCGCCCCTATTTTAAAGAAAATTTATTTGTAAATAATTGAATTATGGTTGAGTTATGATAAGATGAGTTTTTTTTTTTTTTCAAGTTTGAAATGTTAAAGTTGTCGTGGCGCTAAGGCTTAACTCGAGCTCATTGTACCCAATGCTCTTGAAGCACTTGGTATGGTGCTATAAGGTTAACTCATAACATAGCGTCTCGTCAACGCCACATCAGTTTTAACATTTCAACCTTAACAAAAAAAAACCCCTTGTCATAACTCAACTATAACACCATATTTTGGGCCTCATTTTTTTTAAACTTATAAATTACAATTTAAACCCTTTAACTTATATTTTCATTCATAATATCACCTCATAAACAATAATTCATTCATTAAAGTCTATTACAAATAAAAATATACAAAAATTTAAAAACATACGAATAACAAATACTTATTCATCTTCTCCTTGCTTTTGTTGCCGTTGAAGATGTTTTTGCCAAAGATGTTCCATAATGTCTTGTTGGAGACTAGTATGCGTTTCTCTGTCACGTATTTCTTTTGCCTTTCGACGATGGACATCACATTTGTCGACCCATTTTTTGTGCCTCATATGTGGTACCGGATTCACTCACATTTCGTTATACTCACGTAGTGAAATTTTTTGATCTTTTAAAATCATGTTATGTAAAATAATGCAACAATACATGATTCTACTTATCCTGGTAACTTCGTATTGACGTGTCGGTTGTTGTAGTATACCCCAACGTCCTTGGAGCACACCAAAAGCACGTTTGACATCCTTTCATGCACTTTCTTGTTTCCTTTTAAAATAACAATGTTTATCGTCACTTGTGACCGTGAATGATTTGACGAATATTGCCCACCGTGAGTAAATTTCGTTAGCTAAGTAATATGCCTTTTCATACATGGTTTCATTTACCACATATGGAGCTACAAGGGCGACGTCATTAAGAATGTTTTCGAATAACGGAGAGTTATCTAAAACAGTAATATCGTTATTCACCCTCGTCACCCCAAAAAATGAATGCCAAATTCATAAATCTTGCGAAGCAAAAGCTTCAAGCATTATTGTTGGGCATTTTTTTATCACCCCTACCATATTGCCTATGCCAACTCATCGGACAATGTTTTCACTCCCAATGCATCCAATTAATGCTACCCAGCATTCCCGGAAAGCCATGTTTTTGTTCATGCCTTTCATAAATATTTTGAATGTTGGCATAGGTTGGTTTTTTTAAATACTCCGGCAAAAACAATTCAATAACGCACTTGTTAAAATTATCAAGACAATCTCGTGAAGTATGCTAACCCATTTGCAAATATTCATCAAGCGCATCGGGTGAGGTGCCGTATGTCAACTGGCGTATGGCGGTTGTACACTTTATGAGAACACTTATACTCATTCGAACCGTACATCGGGTGCTTGGTTAAAGAATCGAAAATGACTTGGAATAGGATCACAAGTATAAGATTCAATACCTTTGACTATATATATAAATAGTTTTCGGCTCATACGAAATCTTCTTCGAAAATTCATGTGCGAATACTTACAACCTGGAATGAAATAGTCGTTCCTCAAACGTTCTTCGGCAACCTCACGTTCACGGTTGATATGGTTACGGCTCACACGAGGTCGAGCTGCTTTTTGTTCTAACTGTTGCTGATATTCGTACGCGGCCATCATAAAGTATAAGTCAGTTTTGTCATCTACATCGGACCGGTTGTTATGTTTTTTGTCACTTTGATTTAGATCCATTGTGAAAGAACAAGTGTTTTTTTTTTATTTAATTTATTTATTTATTATTATTATTATTATTTTTGTTAGAGAGGAAGTATATATATATATATATATATGAGTTTGAGTTGTAGAAGTGTGAAAACAAGTTGTGTGTTAATTGGTTATTTATATTGGTTTATTAAAGGTTTTGAAAATTTATTTATTTATTTATTTATTTATTATTATTTATTTATTATAAATGAGTATGGCTGTAATACAACGGCAAGGGTCGAAAGTGTATTTTTTTTAAATTCAAACCAAGTAGCCATTGCCATGCAGCGTATATGTAAATTTTTTTTATTCAAGTTTCATACTAACGTAGCGTAGCCATAGTAACGTTGAGGTTAACGCTCCTTCATAACGCAAACTAACAGTGTAATAACGCGCGTTAAAGAAGCTCCACGTCACCCTTAACGCGAGGTCCAAGTTACCACACCGAAGGCTCATAGAGATTCAGAGTTTTACTGATTGGAGTATTAATTTAGACATTATTTTTCAAAATTATCAATAAACACTAACGAACGATTTTTGGGATTTTTTAAGAGTGGGTTTCTCAAACGGATATTACAGACTCGCAAGACAGAAATACCTACCAAGAGTTAAGTATTTATCCCACCACTCCTCCTACAGTACAAATTTTAATAAGTGGTGCCAGAAGGTGAAAGCGTTGTTACACCCATCATAGATGGTAGTAGCTCACGGACGAAAAAAAACTCTTAACACGTGGGTACCCGCACGTAACTAGGTAGGTAACCTCATCAGATTTCACCCACAGGTGGGTCGTTGGTGAAAATTTCTACCCATCGGTGGGTGGTAGGTGGGTGTCGAATAATGTATACCCATCACGGGTAAACCCATAAGACCCATTTAAACTACCCACGTGTGTATCCATTAAAATACCCGTGGTTGTACCCGTTCACCCATTTGTGTTAAACGAAAATTTATTATATTGCTTAAAGATTTTTGAGGTTCTAGATATATTTAATAACTACAACTCTTTAGAAAACACGGTAAGCTAACAGTTTCTTTGAGTTACAAGACCAAAAGATATTAAAGATCAAATCATAAAAGATATATACATGATACTCTGACTTTTGATCATCAACACTCAAATACTCCTTCCTGGCTTCTCGCTTGAAGTTGCGCTCACTAACCCATGTGCAACAAATACCCACGGGCATGGGCATGGGCATATGTAAAAAATTGTACCCACTGGTGGGTGATGGGTGGGTGGCGGGTGAGAAACAAATCACCTGGGCGGATGATGGGTTAGAGGTAACCATGCCTATTGCCCACGGGTGTCATTACACGGTCGCCAAGATTTTCAATGCTCATCTTATTTATACAACAAACATTTAAATTTTTTAGGTAAAAGTGTTGTTACATTAAACACGGGGAAAAGGTTTTACAGTTGATATTTATACTACCTATAATGTACAAAGGAACCTCACTCTTAATTTTAAGACTTACAAGTTTAGAAACATAATTTACACTACTTTAAACACAATTTTGAAACATTAAATACCTCATAAACTTAAATTTAATCATTACATATTACAAAGCTACGTTTACTACCATTTAATGCACAAATACATTAATTCAATCATATAATTAATACTCTTATTAAACACACCTCACTCAAAAGTACAATTTTATTAACACATGGTACAATCTAAAAAACCTATTAATTTATACTAGATACACGGAATGCATATAGTGAAAATAAAGGAATACATAAGTAGATGGCTATAGTACAAGTCATATAAAACACTACACTACACATACCCATCGCAACTTTATGATCAAAACTCACACCCGTCACAATCATATGAACAAAACACATACCCATCGCAACCATACGAGCAAGATTGTGTTTGGCCGTATGAGCATCAAACACAACCTTGCTCATATGGTTGCGATGGTTAAGTCTTTTGATCGTAATATTTTTAATTCGTGAATAAAAGCTTCAATTTCATATGGTTGCGATGGGTATGAGTTTTGATCATAAAGTTGCGATGGGTATGAGTTGTAATTTATGAATAAAAGTTTTAGTTTTATATATATAAAAAAGTTGGCGTTTATAGTTTTATGAATAAAAGGATACCGTTTTTGGTTTATAAATGTTTACATTTTTATTTCCAAACGATATTCCGGTTATTCCACACAATTTTCTTATTTTGTAGAATTGTATGTCTTTGGTCCCTGTGGTTTAAGAGTGAGTTTTAAAAGGGTTTTTTTTTTAATGTATCAAACTTCAACCTTTTTATGAATCGTACATACGTCAAAAAAATATCGATATTAGGCTCGCTTTGTTCGTAATTCGGAGCTCTTCGCAACGATATATTTTTTACTAGCGAATTCTCTAGATGCTAGATATTTGACGAATAAAGTTTGTTATATTAAAAAGTTGTAAATATTAAAAATTTTAACGGCGAGTTTTGCATATTTTTATATTTCATTTAATAAATGCAAGTGATTGTATTGTTCGCTGCCCATGTGTCACGGATAGGCGAGTTTTTTTTTTTTTTTTTTTTTTTTATGTGAACGTTAGAAAAGTGCACCTTATTTTTCAAAACATCGCTGCCTATAGGCAGCGAAATGGAAATGGTGGATGTGGCCAACATATATTTCATTTTGACTTGCGATTAATATGGGCCGAACATATGTTGGTTTTCGACATCGTTGCTAATAGGCAGCGAACAAAGTGGCTTTTTTGGAGATACCCATAATTTTTTCTGCAAGACAACTCTTTCCCAAAAAGGCCTCTGCAGTAATTTTCGCTTTAGTAATTATCCCACCACTCCTCCTACAGTACAAATTTTAATAAGTGGTGCCAGAAGGTGAAAATGTTGTTACCCCCATCATAGATGGTAGTAGCTCACGAACGAGAAAAAACTCTTAACACGCGGGTACCCGCACGTAAATGGGTGGGTACCCCGTCAGATTTCACCCACGGGTGGGTCGTGGGTGAAAATTTCTACCCATCGGTGGGTGGTGGGCGGGTGACGAATAATGTATACCCATCACTCGTAAACCCATAAGTCCCATTTAAAATACCCACTTGTGTACTCATCAAAATACCCGTGGGTGTACCCGTTCACCCATTTGTGTTAAACAAAAATTTATTATATTGCTTAAAGATTTGTGAGGTTCTATGTATATATTTAAAAACTACAATTCTTTAAAAAAACACGGTAAGCTAACAGTTTATTTCAGTTACAAGATCAAAAGGTATGAAAGATCAAATCATCAAAGATATATACATGATACTCAAATACTCCTTCCCGACTTCTTACTTAAAGTTGCGCTCACTAACCCATGGGAAACAAATACACATGGACATGGGCATAGGCATGGGTAAAAAATTATACCCACTGGTGGGTAATAGGCGGGAGGCGGGTGAGGAAAAAATCACGTGAGCGGGTGATGGATTAGAAATACCCATGCCCATTGCGCACGAGTGCCACTACACGGACGCCAAGGTTTTCAATGCTCATTTTATTTATACAACAAACCTTTATAATTTTTAGGTAAAAGTGTTGTTACATTACATACGGGGAAAAGGTTTTACAGTTTATATCTATCTTACTATACAATAAAGCATGAAGGCCTTCTATAAATAGCAATAATTAAAATTTTAGCTTGCTTATATAGAAACATTTCAATAACTTATAAGACAAGAAGCATAATGTACACTACTTTAATGAACACATTTAAAAGACAAAACACAAGTCTTACTAGAACCATAATATACACTACTTTAATGCTATTAATATAAAAAATGTTTTTAACGTAGTCAATTAATTAACTGATCAATAAATACAATTAATGCAGTTATTAAAATACCCTTTACATAAAAAATGCAAATTACCAAACATATTATACAATTAACTTAAACACAATTCATGCATTAAATGTCACTAATACAAATAATGAAGCACATTATACAAGTATTCAAGCCCGAATTGGCAACGGGTCAAACGGGCTAGTGGTCAAACAGGCACGGGCAAAACGGGCACGGACCAAATGGGATTATGTTATATGAATCGCTTTAAAAAGTCCAAATCATGATCCCATACTGAAAACTAACAGGCTAAACGTGCACGGGCAAAACGGGCTCGTGTTATACGAATCGGCAAGTCTAATATTAATTATCACAATTGTATAATGAAAAACACTGTCATTAGTTAAGGAGTTGAAATACATCACACGAAATTCTTGATATCAGTAAATTTATTGTCAAAAAAAACATAATAAACTAAAATACATGATTTACTGGAAAATTTAATTTCAAGGTACCCGCCGCCACAACGTGCACATGTGCGGGTACCCTTGTAGTACTACCTATAATGTACAAATGAACCTCACTCTTAATTTTAAGACTTACAAATTTAGAAGCATAATATACACTACTTTAAACACAATTTTGAAAAATTAAATACCTCGTAAACTTAAATTTAAGCATTACATATTACAAAATATGTTTACAACCATTTGATGCACAAATACATTAATTCCATACATATAATTAATACTCTTATTAAAACATCCCTAACTCAAATGTACAACTTTATTAACACATGGTATAATCTAAAAAACCTATTAATCTATACTAGATACAAGGAATACATATAGTGAAAATTAAGAAATACATAATTAGATGCCTATAATGCAAGTCATATAAAGCACAACTACAATACAAAATTACATTTTATTTTAATTTATGTCTTAAATTTACTACCTGTGCTATAAATTTACTACCTGTGCTACTCTTTTTAACTTGAGCTTTATGTTTATTTGGAGGAGCTTTATGTTTATTTGGATGTGAAATCGTTTGTATTGTTATAGTTTATAATTATTTTTAATAAAAACTTGTCATTATTTTCGTAAGGTTATTGTTAAGAAAAACATATAAAGAAACAACATTTGCTCGTCACAAAAATTAGTTATCGGGTACCAATAAAATTACTAAGTTTAGTTATCCCATACTTATTTCCACTTTTTCCCTCCAAAGCATAAAAACCTCATATTAATAAAATACTAACTATTTGCACTACATTATAAAGCAATTCGGATATTCTTAAAAAAGAATGCTTAAAAAATTAAGATGCAATACTTGCTTATAATTGCAAATTTTAATTAGTACATTTTTAATAGCATTAGTTGTAACATTTTAAAACACTTTTTGTAGACATGTTTTTAAAAAAATACAAAGTAATTTAATATAAGAAAAAAATGTCTATAACAATAAATACCTAATAAATGTTATTTTTATAACACCCCTAATATGAAAAATACTTGTTATTATACATATTGTACAAACTAATAAAACACACAAATCTTCATACAATTTATATATAAACAAGTTGATGGTACATATGGTTTTAAAAAACGGACCGGACCAACGGCTTCAACCGGGATCCGGTGTCATTAGCGGTTCGGCCAACCCATAAAAATCGTTCGAAAACGATATCATTAAATCAATAGAGTTTAAAAATGCATACTACATTACAATGTTCAAAAAATGTTATTAAATCGCAATAGTGCCTCGAGAATCAACATATACACTTTTTAGAACTTTTTTAATAAAACTTACTGTAAAAACTTAAAACTTTGTTTTATAAAAATCAATGATTTTTTCAAAGCAAATGATGCAAAGTGCTAAGTGTTAATTATATATATTATATATATTTGTATAATAATAATTGTACTCTTTAAAATAACCCAAATGATTTCTTAAATATTCAGTTTTTCTTTCTCTTTATAAGTAATCTTTTACTTGTATCATCCATCTATGTGGGACAAATATAACAAACATTATTTTGAGATAACTAAATTTTCTTAGTATAATGAAAGTGATTTTTTAAAATTCGGTATAGTGTTATTATTTAATGATAACTTACGACTAGGAGCCATTGTCAACTACTTTAACCCCATACCTTTACAATATACCTGCTACCAACTCGGTATTGTCATAACATCACGTGAATTTATATGAAAAACTTTGTGATTGCATAAAATTATTCAAAACTAAAATTGTCGTCATCTGTATATCTATTGTATTGTAAAATATAGAACTAAAAAAAATTTTCTCGAATATTTTAATTGCATAGCACCCCGCCGCTGCAACGCACGGGTACCTTGCTAGTAATGTACGAATGAACCTCACTCTTAATTTTAAGGCTTACAAGTTTAGAAGCATAATGCACACTACTTTAAACACAATTTTGAAAAATAAAATACCTCATAAACTTAAATTTAAGCATTACATATTACAAAATATGTTTATGACCATTTAATTTAATGCACAAATACATTAATTCCATACATATAATTCATACTCTTATTAAAACACCCTCACTCAAATGTACAACATTATTAACGAATGGTACAATCTAAAAAACCTATTAATCTATAGTAGATACAAGGAATACATATAGTCATATAAAACAAAACTACACTACAAAATTACATTTTATTTTATATTGACGTCTATCTTTAATTTATTTCTTAAATTTACTACTTGTGCTCCTCTCTTTAATTTGGGTCTTATGTTTATTTGGATCGTGAAATCATTTGCATTGTTATGGTTTATAATTATTATTAATAAAAACTTGTCATTATTTTCGTAAAGTTATTGTTAGAAAAAATATATAAATAAAAATATGTGCTCGTCACACGTCACAAAATTTAGTTATCGGTTACCAATAAAATTACTAAATTTAGTTATCGCATACTTATTTCCACTTTTTCCCTCCAAAACATAAAAGCCTCATATTAATAGAAAGCACCAGTTAAGCACCCTAAACCAATCTCAAAGTCTTTCCCCGCCTAATAAAAAGTTTGGGTAACAATCACTTGTCCATTTAATTGTTTTTTCGCCGTGGCTATCACTGTAATACATAGCTTTGATTATTTTCTATCTATAATCTTGAGATACTTTATCAAAACATTAAAATGAAATAAATGGGGTATAAAATACTTCAAAACATTTATAGCTTTCGAAACAACTCTTTTACACAAAATAAAGTCACCGGGAACGTTGTAAAAAATTGGATACTCAATCAGTTTATATTCGCAGACCCGGGAAGCTAATTTTGTCAAAGGAAGCAGCGGTGAATATCGAAACCCAAGAGAAATACGTATTCCATTCAAGGAGATCGAATTGGCCATGCAAATGTCTGAAGAGAGTTCTCTCCCACCTCATGTTTGTAGTAAACTTTACACAGCAGAACTATCTGAACGATGGCCAAACCGTAAAGTTGTCTTTAAAATCTATAATATTGTTTCTGACAGGCATAAATATACTGATAAATCTTTAAGAACGAAAATGTTCCATAATGAGCTTAATATAGTATCCAGATTCCACCACGAAAACATCATCCCTTACATTGGTTACTGTGATGAAGGAGGCAGTGATAAAAGTCTATTTTACAGACTTCTATCTTAGGTGGTTACTTTGAGAAGGAAGCCGATAATAATATTCTAATTTACGAGCATCCTATCAAAGGTAGCCTTCATGATCATCTCAAAGACCCAGATAAGCTACGTAGCATCTCGTGGGAACAACGCCTAAAGATTTGTCTAGGGGCTGCAAGAGGAATCAAGTGCCTACACTCTGGCCTTTGGGAAGAAAATAGATTAGTAGTACACAGAAATGTCAGGAGTGAAAACATATTGCTGGATGAGAATATGGAAGCCAAAATTAGTGGATTTGGTTTGTCAATATTTTTCCCAAGAAATAAGCCTCAAGTGTCTGTTGATTATCCGAAGCTTTGCAGAGAGAGGAATAATCAACGAGTCTGAAGTATCCATGGATCCCATTTACAAGGAAAGTTATATAGTCAACACCCAAGTAGACGTGTACTCTTTTGGGTTGGTAATGTTTGAAATCTTGAGTGGGTCAGTGTTGGGAATAGACGATCATAAGGAATCTAATCTGATAAGACGGGTCCATCGTCACTATGGTGAAAACAAAATGGATAAATTAGTTGATCCCAATTTAAGAGATCAAATTGATTACCGTTCTTTACGAACATTTGCAGAAACTGCGTACAGATGCCTTAGTTACAACATCAAAGAACGGCCGTCGATGAATAGGATCGTCAAAAAGATTGAGGAAGCATTGTACTTTCAAGTAAGTATTTTTATTTAAATAACTAGCAGTCATCAAGTTTATAACATTGAACTCATAAAATTGTATATTTGTTCTTAGCCAAATAGTTAAATCTTTATCTAAACAAAATGGTTTTGTTTATATTACAGAAGCACAGAGCTACTGATTCAACCACTACAATACAAAGCCTCCAATTTCAAAAGCTAGAAGATCTTCGAATTCCATTAAACGAGATCAAGTTGGCCACAAGTGAGTTCAGTAAAACTTCTGAGATAGGTAATGGTACATTTGGTGTGGTATACAAAGGACGACTCTCTGAAAGTTGGACAAAACATGAAGCTGCCTTCAAACGCCTTAAAAAGAGCAGTGACAAAGAAAAGACCGAGTTTCTTAAGGAGCTTGAGTTGATTTCCAAGTTCCACCATCAAAACATCATCCCTTTCGTTGGTTACTGTGATGAAGGTAATGAGATGATATTAGTATCTGAGTATGCTAACAAAGGTAGCCTTGATGATCATCTTGAAAACCCGGAAAAGATGCTTAAGCTAACATGGGATAAACGACTCAAGATTTGCTTCGGGGCTGCAAAAGGACTTGAATATCTTCATTCGGGTCTGGGAGAGGACACCAAAGTTATACACAGAGACGTCAAAAGCGGAAACATATTGTTGGATGATAATTTGGAAGCTAAGATTTGTGACTTTGGATTATCAAAATCAAGCTTGACAGATGATCATCAACATAGCAAACACTATACAGGTGTTGCAGGTACTGATTATTACAGGGATCCTGTTTACCATGAAAGCGGCATCCTCCGAACAGAATCCGATGTGTACTCATTTGGAGTGGTAATGTTTGAAATGTTGAGTGGGATGCCGGCTTATTTTAAACGAGGAATTGGAGGTGATCAACCACGGCCTCTGTTAAATCTAGTCAGACGGTACTATGATTACGGAAAGGAATTGTTGATCGATCCCCAAATAAAAGATAAAGATCAAATTGATAGCAATTCTTTTCATACATTTATAGAGATCGCGTATCAGTGCATCAGTTTTAACTCAAAGGAACGCCCTTCAATGGAAACGATCGTTGATAAGATTGAGGAAGCGCTGGATTTTCAAGTAAGTCTTGATCATATTATTTTTTAAGAATACTAGTTTCAACATACAGAATTATCAAAAGTAACAAGGATTATATTAAATATATTTTTTCCTGGTGTTTATTGTTTGCTTGGATCACAAATAAAATCTCATATCAAGAATAAATTTTGGAAAAAATTCTTGTCCACAATTTAAAAAAAAACTTAGTTACTTCTCTGTGTTATCAAAGAATCTCATCAACAAGCATATTAGTACTTTTGATTAAAGAGACTTCACAGTATTTTTTTATCGATTAAAGGCCACACGCTATATGATGATTAGAACTCAGTAAATTGGTGAGATATTCTTATTTGTTAAGCCTTCAAGTTATTAATGTACTTTGTACTTTCTTTTCTTAGGTAAAAAAGGTCTCAAGCAAAGGTGATTGAGAGGTTATGAGAGTGGGCGGTTTTGGAGTGTTTCTTCATGGTAAGATTAGTTTCTTGATGTGTTACATTATATGGTGTGTGATTAGTAGTCATTAGCACCTTTGTAACTTTGCATTCTTGGCTTGTTCGAAATATTTGTAACTTTGCATTGTTGGCATGTTCGGAATATGTACTTGTGGATTCTAGTAATGTGATGTATTGACAATCTAGTGTTTCGCATTAGGTATTGGTATGTTGTATCTTGTGTATAAAAACCCGTTCTATTTGTTGGAGCATGGTCATACGCTTGTCGTAGCTTTTATCATATACAAATGCTTCTATAGTTAGAATCGTTCAAAGCTCACAGAATGAAGTGTAATACTATTGCAGTTAATTTACAACAATATCACTCTATATGGAAGAAACTACTAATGATAAACAGATTATGTGCTTGTCTATAGCACAAAACTTTAAAGTTCAATTTCCCTCAAATTCCCCCAACAATTTCAGAAGTCAACGATTATTTAACAAATACGAGTAACAAATAGAAACTGATTTAAAGAAGGCTAATTTTGAATACTTAACAAAGAGTTTTGTTTGTGATAACTTGTAATACACCTTGGTGAGCATCTTTCTATACATAACCCGAGAGATAAAGTTTGCATATTTTCCTATTCAAGCAAACCATCAAAACCAACAACAAACAGTAATCAAACGAGGGGAATGAAAGAATTAGAGAACTAACTTGTGAACTCTTCGAAGTCTCTTGATTCTTAATTCTGGAAGCGATTCATCGTCCGTAACTCCGTATGCATCTCGAGTATGGAAGCAACTATATAAGCTCACCTTATCAGCTTATCTGCCTTTGATAAACAAAATTACTCAAATGCGTTGTAATTAATTAATCTTGGATTCTATTTGGATTTTTTTCTGCTTGTACTTTTATATCTTGGTATATTCTAGGCTTCTAGCTACCTTATCAGTTAAACTCTTTGTTAAGTATTCAAAATTAACCTTCTTTAAATTGTAACACCCTATGCAAATCCCACATCGGCTGTGGCCTGGAGAGATGCGGGGCTCATAAGATAACATTCGTCTTACAATGACACAACGCGTTTTGTGGGTGGAGTTCTTAGGAACTCGCAGTTAAGCGTACTGATGTGAGAGTAGTACTGGCTTGGGTGACCTGCCGGGAAGTCTTCATATGAGGCCACAAAAACAAAGCCGTGAGCCTACGGGCAAAGCGGACAATATTGTGGTTTGACTAGGCGGGATGTTACAAAAACCAAGCCTAATGGAAAGCTCATGATCAAATCCATTATGGAAGGACTTTTTAAGCCCTGACAAATTCAAGACCAAGTAGATCCTAACCATGCACCTCCTATTCTACCTATCTTCGTGATCAAACCACTACTACACAATTTGGTTTAGAGACCCCCTCATCAAGACCCTTTATAAGAAACACTTGTCTCAAAAATTGTGTTTCACCCCATAGCCGTATTTGAGGATGTGCGGGTTGTGCAACCACACAGGTCCTCACAATTTTAGGGGCCTCAAAATATGTATCTCTTCATATACTTTGAGGCCTCAAATTTTACTTCCAACATCAAAATGTTAATGATATATGAAATTATTTTCTAAATATTTGTTAACTTGATCTTCAAGTTGTCGGGAGTGACGAAGAACTCATAAAAAGAATAAAGCTAGTGTTGAGTTTATGATATATAAAATACAATAAAACATAAAGACATCAAGAGTACACAGCGGAAGACTTAAAGATCATAACAAATAAATTAATTAACTGAAAGTATGCGTAACGTACCTCTTGCGAATGTCAAATCCCTCGAGCTAAGCAAAACAACCCTCGAGCAAAGCAAAACAAAGAAGTACTTATTGGTGTAAGAATAATGTCTTACAACCACGTTCTTGTACACACGAATTAACCAAACGAATCAAGCGATTGCTAGATCTAACACAAGTCCTCGTTTAAGCAAAACGAAACCGAACTCCCTTACAAATGGGGTGTTCGGCCGATTATAGGACAAGAGAGAGGAGAGGAGAGATCTAGGGTTAATTCAATGCACAAGTGTATGAAACCCTAGAACCTACCCCTCCTTATATACTAGTAGGTAAACTTAGGGAACAAGTTTGTGAATTAGGCTTTGTTTAGCCCCTATGGCCGGCCACCAATGCAAGCCCAAAGCCCATTCCATAACTTTTCCAAGTTTCCATTTCTAGTCCTTCTCTTTTCCATTTTAACGGTCGTTAGTCATTTTTCCGTTAAATACTTAACGATCGTTAACCGGACTTAATGTGTAATAATTAATCGTAAACATAAACATTAATTATTAACTTTAATTCTCATTCGCTAATGTGTGCAATCCCGTGGTCACGAGTTCGAATCCGGACATTCACATGTTTGTAAATATATACATTTCCAACAGCTCCCACTTGGATATGTTTACAAAAGATGAAATGACATTGGTTAGCGTCTAGCAACACGCCAATGCCCCGGTACAACTCGTGTATGGTTTTCTGGAGAAAAACCAAGTTTGATGATTCATCATCATATTCATCCTTTTGTTTCTAATACCATGTTAATAAAAATATGGATCTCACTCATTTCTTAATTAACTATTCTGTTTCTCGCTTTATGTGATTGATTAAGATTACCAATTTTTCTGAACATATTCCAGAAGACCTTGGGCATGGCCATGCAAACATCTTAACAACCCTACGAAGGGCCCAGTAGTATTATACTTCAAAATAAATTTGAAGGAAACAAATCCCATTTTGACTACAAGCAGGATTCATAAATTTCGCAACACTTCGGAAAACAACCCTTATAACTACCGCCACATTATAGCGTTAGATTGCTTCACAAAAATGCACTACATCCATGACATATCTCTTGCATCTCAAGTCAGAGGATAAATATTCATGATATACTTAATGACTAAGATCCATAAAGTATCATCATGTGGGTGGGATAAGTCCTATACTCAATTCATTGAATATCATCTCAAATTAGTCATGCTACGCATCAATATACTTTCAAGTATATTCTAACTAATACTCAGATTTGTCTTAATTCAATATCATTCCCATGTTATTTATCAACAACGGACTATTTAGAATAACTTAAGTTATTCAAGGATTTAAACATGCAAATACAGGACAAAATATTATAAATGAAATTAAACGTATACCGTACTTTAATTCATTATAAATAATAATTGTTTAACATCCTTTATCCAAATACTAAATAGATCAATGCATGATAATACTAGTTAATGAATTTTGCCACAAGTCATGAAAATCATACTTGTTGACAAGGCATAATTTCAATTAACTTTGATCTATAGGAATTTTGAGAATACTTATTTCAAGAATTCAATAAGTGAATTTCTTGTATATGTTTACACATATCTTGATATTGTCATATTATTCCATAAGGTGCGTGATAACCTGAACCACCCTTTTATGACAATTATCTTTCAAAACTTTAAAGTTTTAAAGTATTCTTTATTTTTTAATGTATAATGCAACTATGCTCTTAGTTGAGCATAACTAGTCAACATGGTCATCATCAAGGATACCATGACTAGAATTGAGTGTCATCTCAATTATACCAGCATCATTGTGTACAACAATATGCTCTTTAAATATCCGTAAACTTTTGAACAGTTCTAGTGTAATGTTGGTGCCTACCAAAACTCAAGTTTGTTGGCAATGACAATTATGTAACAATTGTCATATAATCATCCATAGAATCTAGGAGCATCTCCAGATTGTGGAATGTGATTCTAAATCCAACATATTCCTTTAAAATATTTATTACACTAACAACTTTCAATGTTGTCAAATCATCTTGTAATCAAGCATGACACAACAATCTTACAACATGATGTACATGATGAATCTTCAAGTTAGACTTTAAGATCTCATTATATATTCATCATGTTCTATTAGACTCATTTATTTTACCGCATATGTTTATAATAATAAACATATATTCCAAGGTTGTATATATTATTTCCAAATCTTACAAACGAAGTTTCATTCCCAACTAAAACTTAATTTAAGTGGAATGTAGTTGCCCATACAACATATAAGATTTAAGGAAAAATAAATAATACTCCAACTAGCTTTCAGGAATACTAATGAGCAATCTTATTTTAATTATTAAATCAATCATGGATTTAATATTAAACATAAGAAACATCTCCTAGATGCTTGCATATATCCATTCATGGATTCTTGCAGTTTGTACATATCCAAGGATTATTTGAATTCATAAAACTTCTTTGTATTACTCATCGTCCTCGCAAAAGTAATTTCACAACAAAGAGTTATGACATTCATTGTCAAAATTTCATATCAATGAAACTAAGTATGACAATTATAATCTTTATACTTCTATTTAATGTATCTAGAAAGAATATTCAATCATAGTTAATTGCTTACATATGATTAATATTATTATCACTAGACATGCATTAAATATGTGTACAATATTGTCCATATGATTTCTACACAAAGATTTAAACCACTAGGGTTTCCACCCTTTGAAGAAACTCATTTTCATTATTAAGATAAATTTAAATACTTGATTTATCTTTATGGACAGCATCTCTACATTCATAGTATGATTGATTTTCCACAATTCAACATTTGGTAAATTTATCATTATGATTAACAGGCTTATCATGATCCTGTAACTCATATTCCTCAGCATATTAAATATCTGAGATATCTTTACGGATCTATGAATGACAATTCCATCATATTGAGGTCTATCATTTTCATGTTTAGCCTCATCATGATATTTGCTAGTGCATTTTAGAAGATTATGTATTTTGTAATTCAATCTTTCAAGATCTAAACAAAACTCCCACTTGCCTTTAAAAAATTTAAAGATTACCTTTAAATAGTTCAGCAAGTAGAGCAACAATACATTGTTCTCTTTTGGGATATTACAGAAAATATTGACAGTTCCTAACATTAGTTTGTTACAACTCACTCTATAAGTAGTTTAACAAATTCAGAACTTCATTTATAAGACTTAATGTGATTCATCACATTCCATAAACAAATGGTGTCTTATTAATCTTCTAGGTTGGAGTCTTATTGAATATATTCAATCTATACTCAATCTACTAACCTTGATAACTTTTGGAAGAAACTATAGTTATCTTGAATCAAACAATGCCAATAGATTTTGATTCTTTTAAGTGAACATACCATAAAACTATGGTATTTTCTTAGAATTAATATTGTAAGAAAATCTAACAATATTTTAGATAACCATCTACTCTTTGGCTTACCTATTTACCAACAAAGTAAAACTTAATGGTACAATAGAATTACCAAGTCAATTGCATGTATTATAACACTAATATTTTGACCAAGTCAAAAGAGATATTAGTTATAATCCCACTATACGTTATAAGTCATTGATCAACTCATTGACTTCATGCATATGTCTTAAAACATAGCAAGTTAACGTCTTACTTTATATTATAAGTCTTTAAAAGACTTCATGTTTGTGACTTTACAAAATCATAAACATTTATAATTAAAGTAATTATGAACACCACCTCGGTTTCAATTAATATTTCAAGTTAATATTTACTACATATATTTAAGTCATTCAACGAATACTTAAATTCAAAGTAGTATTAGATTACTTCATTTAATTATGTCATTCCATGAAATGTTCAACGTAAAAAACTGCAAAATCATCCATGCTCGTTCTCACGGCACGTGGATATTTTACCTTGGGCTACAATCTAGTTCACGTAACATAAATTGTAACTACAAGTGTTTCTTAAATATTGAATGACATAAATATTTAAAATAAAGTAGTCTTTGTTATCATCTTGACACATGTTCTTAATAGGGCAATCATACATATATAAATGTATACTTCCTATTAGAACGTTATTCTCTTACTTTACAGTCAAGAGAATCCTTTTAAATCTTATTAATATGTGTTGTACCTTGCACACAATAAGATTTCTCCCACTTGTGCATGGAACAACATCATGTAGCATATAAACAACACGATACACGTTCGTTTATTTGATTAATATGATTTGTGTCATAGATATAACAAGTAGATGTAGAACTATATTGTTTAGTAAGGAAACGTACATGACTATCCTTAAAAACATAAGTGTCTACAATTTGGAAAGTAATTATCTTTGAAGATAATATGGGTTACTACACAGGAAATAAGGCTTGTAGCTCCCACTGAATTAGAAATCATTAAAACAACTTCTTATTCAAGTAATGCAAAACAAATGCTCCCACTGAATCTGACAACATTGTAAGTGTTGCATAACAAGTGAAAACAACTTGCTTGCTTTTTACTTTCCTACACCTTTGAAGAACCATACGTAATTATTACTAAGGTACTAAAAGGTGTATTCTACTATATGAATGATAGGTTATCCATCAATGTTATTAACTCGAAAAATTGGGTATGCAATTTCTTCCTCAACAGGCTTACCATCCCCATACTGGTATGTAGTACCTTTAAAGGCTAAAGCAAAACAACTAGATAAAAATATGCTAGTTTGCCTTTTACCAATTTTTGCGGTAATTAGTCTAGCTTCTAATCTAGTAACTCATATACATGTTTTCCAGTTAACCAACATTCATGTTGTTACAAAGGATTCATTCACCAAATGAGGGTAATGAAATCTTTATGGAAAATAAGATGTGCAATTCATTGCTAAGAGTTACATTAGAATTTAGACAATTCAAATGTTCCTATTATACCTTTCTCATTCATGAAAAGGAATAGGATTGAGTCTCATGCTTCTCCCATGGAAAAGAGACTTCGTTTGTCTTATCAATAAATTATTCTCTATGAAACATTTGTTAGAATGCTAGAATGGATCAATTTACAAATCAAAGACTAAACCACGTTTACGGTTAAATGTTGCATTTATACATTCAAAAGAATTACAAAATTCAATTTTAGTATTTTCGATAATTAACCTTTTCAATAAACAATTAAATACCCAAGGTTCATATTCATATAACCAATTAATATTTATTGAAAACTAGGATCCAAATTGTCATAATTTCATTACATCAGTTGATCTGCTAGTAATGAACCTTATACAAAATGGTAGAGCATTTGCTCAATTGCCAATTTCAATTGCAATTCCTAGATTTATGGGATTTACATATAGCCAATATCAATCGCCATGTAAACATGTTTTATCCCATCTTATGCCTTGAGTTGCCAGCTTTCACTACAAAACTCAATTAAGTTGTCCAACTTAAGAAACTGCAAAATCGTCCATGCCCGCTCTCACGACACGTGGACATTTTACCCTTTTATTACGATCTAAGTCACGATCTCACGCAAATAAAAAGTAATCTTAGGTGTTTCCGCTTCGTTGGATGGCATATAACTTAAATTAAAGGGTAATAGTTTTGATGTTAAATCAAATATGTACAAAGATGTCATGCATTCATCTTTGTAGCATAGTTTTTATTAAAACATTTATATCTTGTTTTAATGTATAAGCTTTTCATCATCAAACTTTAATTGAGGTATTGGGTTCACCAATCAAGGAATTTAGTGTTAATTATCATCCATTATACCGTTCTTTTGCATAAGTGTAAACACTTAGTGTTTCGGATAATTACCACCGAAGTGGCGCATGGAATTAAAACTAATTCGCCTTTAAGATGAGCTTGCACATTTAATGGCTTACTAAGTAGCTCCACTCGAACTTACAGAGGGCGAGGACCGTGCACGCACTAAAGCACAACCTTAGACATCCTTTCAGATCATGTGCGCACTTCTTTAAACCCCTTTAGTAGTTCATTCTCATGGGTGAGCCGTTCGCACCATTTGTACCAAATTCATCAATCAATTAAACGATTATGATTACTAGTCTTAAAAATACATGTTTCACCATTGTTTAGGTCATTTTATTTTTCTTGTAAAAATACCCTTGTTACACATAACAAACAAGCAAGTATTTATAAAAATAAACAAATAAACAATGAATGCATAACAAATAAAAGTCATGCATATCAAATAGCCACATGCAAACGTTTTTGATAAATCCTATTAATAACCAATTCTAGATCTGTCAATATGCATATATTTAATTAAGACTTTCACCCGTTTTCATCTATGTACAAGGTGAACCACATGCATCGATTCATCGATTGCGCAAGTCAAAATTAAATACATACCACATAGCACATAATTGATTAAATTAATAATTATTGAGGTCTTCCCCAATTTTAAATCTATCATAATTTAGTGTATATCACTTAAACAAGAAAGACATACAATAAAGCAAATCCATGATAAAACATGCATATAATTATCATGGACATAAAATTACACTTAACAATTAATGCAATTAAATCAAAGTTACGCATATACACATAAAGTTGCATGCATCTTAGGGTTTCTAATCCAATTAAAACAATAGTTTACAAAACCCTAATTAGGGCACCATAAAAAAAACGCCCCCCCTCAAAATTAGGGTTTAGGTTTTGCAAACCCTATATCTAAGCATACAAATAATAACACATTCATGTTTATTTTAATTATGTGTTTCAGTAATTAATTACTTGTTATACAAGGCTCGTGATGCCACTGTTGAGTTTATGATATATAAAATACAATAAAACATAAAGACATCAAGAGTACAGAGCGGAAGACTTAAAGATCATAACAAATAAATTAATTAACTGAAAGTATGCGTAACGCACCTCTTGCGAATGTCAAATCCCTCGAGCTAAGCAAAACAACCCTCGAGCAAAGCAAAACAAAGAAGTACTTATTGGTGTAAGAATAATGTCTTACAACCACGTTCTTGTACACACGAATTAACCAAACGAATCAAGCGATTGCTAGATCTAACACAAGTCCTCGCTTAAGCAAAACGAAACCGAACTCCCTTACAAATGGGGTGCTCAGCCGATTATAGGACAAGAGAGAGGAGAGGAGAGATCTAGGGTTAATTCAATGCACAAGTGTGTGAAACCCTAGAACCTGCCCCTCCTTATATACTAGTAGGTAAACTTAGGGAACAAGTTTGTGAATTAGGCTTTGTTTAGCCCCTATGGCCGGCCACCAATGCAAGCCCAAAGCCCATTCCATAACTTTTCCAAGTTTCCATTTCTAGTCCTTCTCTTTTCCATTTTAACGGTCGTTAGTCATTTTTCCGTTAAATACTTAACGATCGTTAACCGGACTTAATGTGTAATAATTAATCGTAAACATAAACATTAATTATTAACTTTAATTCTCATTCGCTAATGTGTGCAATCCCGTGGTCACGAGTTCGAATCCGGACATTCACATGTTTGTAAATATATACATTTCCAACAGCTAGATGGTTCCAAATATATATCTTTATCGTCATGTTTAGGTACCATATAAACTTTTGCATAGGGCCGCTAGTAACTCAGCTATGTCACTCTCTACTCACTCCAAACAAAGTAGGCCTCCAAATCAATGTCAAGAACAATAGCACACGGAATGAGTAAATATCTATTCTACCTTGAGGAAGCCGGTTTCCAGGTAAATGGGATCCATGTTGTTGTCTCATTGATAGAAGGTTTATAGATGTGGTTGGTTAACCGGGATTAATACTGACAATCAAAACCAAATATTTTTCTTTTCTTTCAGATTGTCATACAAAAATATGTTGACTAATCCATGTATTACTTTCGGACTTTCCCATACTCCCCAAGACACGAGTGAAGATAGTTAAGACCTTTTGCATCGTCTAGGAAAATCATTAGACGATTTGTCCACATTAGGCTACTCCTCTTTTTCGGGTCTCTAATTAAGATGATCAAAAAGGCTCCCATTGACAGAATATTCGTAAATTATAATCATCTTATTGTCTTCATTGGAGTAACCAATGAAAGGAATGATGTTTTTGTGGTTGAAGCTGGAAATGAACTTAAGCTCGTTAAGGAACTCCTCTAGCTCTTTTACGATATTCAAAGTGCTTGAAAGCAGCCTTGCGGTTTTTCCAGCTTTCGGAGAGTTGTCCTCTGTAAACCACATAAAATTAATCATATGTGATCCAGTTTTCTTCATTGGACAACTTGATCTCCTTTAATGGAATTTAAAGATTTTCAAGGTTAACCCAGAAATAGACATTGTTTTATTATGGTTAGTAACTACTTGCGGTTATGCTTATATATCAAGTCAATGAGAAATGAAATCCCACTACTTCACATGTTATAATTTGTTAATGTATTTGTTTCTCTAAACCCATAAAAGAAAATACACCCAATAATTGACTGGGCCAATAATCGTTTCAAATCTTCATACTATATACATTAGACCCGTAGAACGCATGTTTTACATGAGTGAATGAAAAAATATTTGTGGAGTAGTAGAAAATTTTAGCTAAAATGCGTGAATAGAAACACAAATTAATGAAAGAAGTTAACACACATTTATATCTAAGATATTAGATACTTTTTCCGTCTCAAAATATAAGTCCATTTTGACTTTTTGAAGTTTTTTTCTCCAACTTTGACTTTAAATATTTTTGTTTGACTTTAAATATTTAAGATCAAAACATTATATAATACAAAAATATATTTTAAGATCAAAGTTGAAGAAAAAAAGTTTTGAAAAGTCAAAATATACTTATAATTTGAGACAGAATGAGTATATAATTTGGATAGTGGAGTTTTACGGAATATATTATTTTACCCAAGGCAAATAGAGGAGTTCTTGAGTAAGAGCGAATATACTTGAGGCACGAGGTATACATGTGCATACATTTTGAACATTACACACATTGTAACAAAGATTTTATTTTAAAGGATTTTAACACCACTTTTATCGTTTTGGAAAAAATGTGTGCTCTCTTTGTCAAATTTCTAGATCCGCCATTGTTCTCGAGGTGTCTGTAAACCATACCAATATTTTCTCCGCAATGTAAATTTGTGTCCAATACCCTGATTTTTGTGAAATGCAAGTCTAAAATATAGCATGTAAGACATGCATTTGTAACAGGTAGTAACAAAGATGTATCTAAAAATTCACTTGAAGAGTATGCCCAATGCGTGTTGAAGCATCACTCAAAAATAAATCTAGTTACCTTAGATTTTAGATACAGCAATTGGGCACAACTCAAGTTTTATAAAACGGATTTGTGAGTTTGTGTAACGGTATGGGTGAGCATAAAAACTGAAAACCCGAATCAAAACCGAAAAAACCATAATAACCGCAACGAGAAAACCAAACCAAATAAAAAACCAAAGGGGCGGTTTTAATTTTAAAAAAAATTAAAAAAAATATAATGATTGGGGTGGTTTTTGTTTGCAAAAGAAAAACCGAACAAAATAACCCACCCCGCCCACATTTATCTATTTTCAAAAATATTAAAAAATAATCTTATTTACATAGTTATTTCAACGAAAGATTCGGTATATCTTTTAAACTTTTGCAAAAAGTGTCTAAAATACAATGACTTACATTTCATATTTGAGATAATAACTCTAAAAAACATCATATTTGTCCAAAAATACTCTTTTGAGTATCAAACAATAATTTTTGCTTATATGAGTACTAAACTTTCAATTTCTGACTTTTTGAGGTACTTTGTGACATTTTTGTCATTCAAATTGTTAAAAATTCAAAGGCAAAAATGTCACAAAAGTACCTCAAAAATACCGAATTTGAAAGATTAGTACCTCAAAAAGTCCGCATTTGAAAGTTTAGTACCAGTATAAGCAAAATATTATGTTCGATACCCAGAAGAGTATTTTTTTTGACAAGGATGATGATTTTTAAAGTTAGGGGGAATGTAAAACCCGAAAATCTAAAACGCGTAAAAAGACTATTTTGCCCCTCTAAATTAAATTTTATAAAATACATAAAATACGTCATGCTTATTAAATGTTAATTTAATCTCACTTATAAATGATTGACAAACTTAATGTACGAGGTCATTAAAAATAATTACGTTTACGTCTAAAATATAAACCATGCGCTACCAAATAAACATGGGCCGAAATTGATCTTATAACTTAACTTTGACCCATCTTAACTTAGATTTGGGCTTGGCCCATGTGCCTCTACTTAAGGTAAAACCAAATTCCCTTATATATATCTTCCATATTTTTTCGGTACCCTACGTTCCATATTATCTCACGCAAAACCTAAACCCCAAAACAAAAAAAAAAGTGACAGCAAGTAACTTGGTTCTCTTTTCTCTGTGTCTCGTTAGCAGCAGGTATCACATCATCACCCTTGTGTTCCTTGTTAAATTCGATACTCATACGCGGGATAATATGAATGTATGAACACTTTAAAACATAATCGTTTATGTAATCGAATCATAATATTGCTACTCATTAATCTGATATAGAACATAGTAATAAAGGGCCACATGGAATCATAACCTAACTTGTCTAAACTTGATGGTAATCGACTTTGGTCTGCTGTTGTGAATCGCCTACGTATAGTCATATGTAAAGGTCCTGAAAACTTAACCAAACCGCTTATTATAATCATGATACTTAAACATGAAACTGTCTTGTCACATGAATTTATAAAACCATGAACCTGCTTATCATCTTCTTATGTCGACCTTGTTCATAACTATTACAAAGCGAATTTGTCTTGTTCAATTTTTTTACCTGGACCTTATCGATTTTTAAACCGGATATAAACCAAGAAAAATTAAAGAATAATCAGGTACATGTGTGATAGATCAGATGAATGCTTATATATACATATTGAACCTAAGAACTATATTAAATAATATGGCGTATGTTTATGAATTCAAACATGGGTCTTTTATTCAGTCGTGGGTCGGTTAGAAACCGATTATGTCTATCGAATTATGGTAGTGTATGCATGTTATGTTGTAGACAAATAAATGTTTAATATTAGTGACGTCATCTGTCCATGGTCGAATGAAGTTCTTTCGCTTTTGTGAATTCTTAAGCGTGGGTCGTGGTGTTAAATTGTGAATGCATGACCTCTACGATAAGTACACGAGTCTTTGGTTAGTGTCCTTGCATGTAATGTTAGCATGGAGTGCATAAAATAATGAATGAGTGCATGGTATCATGTTTCATATATTCCTCTGTTTTGTATCCCACTCAGTCACTTGTATATGCATGCTAAAAGGCACATGAATCATATATTAAGTCACTTAAATATTGAAAGGACAGTCCATACAATCGACATATATAAACATGAATTGAACTCAACTTGACATGCATGTTGTACTCAAATATAATCATCACTAAAACTAATAAGTTGTCACATAAAATCATGTTTTGACATCAGTTAAATATTGAATGAAAGACCTGTACTCGACCCTCCTTTGCATGCCTTTGTCACGTCCATTTATCGAGCTTAAATTGTGACTTTTCACCTTAGACTATAATAGTAATATTATAAAGTGTTTAATATTTAGTTATTTATCGCAATAAACCCTAAACTTATGAAACTTGTCATAATTGATCTTTAAAACATGATAATGCTTATTTTCATCGGTTTGATCTAAATTGACTTTAATTATATCATCAACAACTAAACTTGCTAATTATGGAAACTTACTAAAATGGGTAAACCTAATTCATCAGACTTAAAAGTAATACGTGGTATTAATTTGTATAGGTTCTGCGAAGAAGGAATGATCCTTTGCTTTTCGTGTTTCTTGCTTTTGTTAGTTTTGCTTTTGGAATAAGGTACAGATATTCTGACCTTATCTCTTAAGGTTTCTCATGATTCGTTTACATATTTCGATATGAGATTTGAACTGTGATACTTTGCTCTGAGCCTTCTATTTAGGGCTTCCCTATGACTCTACTATGCACCCTTTTGTTATGAACTCTGATTATGAACCTTTTCTGATTATGAACCTTCTGATTGTGAACCTTATGACTACGAACCTTTCTGATTATGAGCCATTGATATGAACTTTTGATTATGAACTTATGTTATGGAACTTTGATATGAATCCTTATGATATGATTATGCTTTGACCCTTCAGTTTGATACCCGAGCCAAATATGTTTTCCTCAGCCATGAAGGTAACATGGCCGTGTCGATGATGCACCTCTGGCATGACTCTAGGGCATAGAGTGATGTTCGCCACGTCCCTTGGTGGTGGATCATATTTTGTATATGTGAGGTAGGGCGTATGGATGCATCCTAGATCTGTTCATATATGATATGATATGATTTGTTGGTGAATGATGTCGTGTGCACGCTTCACAATCTGGGAGCTAGCTACTCCATTGGTTACCGAGGTCCCTCCTATTGGTTTGGTATTCCGGGTCACCCTCCGAATACAATAGCTACTTATGATATGATATGTTTCGGCTCGTGGTAGATTTCGACAACCTTACACTTTTGATATGCCTATCCTTGACTTTATGTATTTCCCCAACGCACCATAATCAGATTAATTATTCATTACTCCACCCTTATATGACTCACTCTTACCAAGATATAGATACTCCCTTTCATTGATCTCACACTTTCATTTCTTATTTCGACTATCGTTCCATTCACGCATCCGGGTTATTATATGTTATTGGATTTGATTATGCTCTTCATGTGTTATGTGACTACTGATTTCTCTGCTGCGATATGATTAATATACGGTTATCCGAAGTTACCTTTTCATCCTGATGATATGTGATCTCACCGTTATGCTGACCCTCTGAATTGTCTCGTGACCATGCTAATGTGTAATCGTTAGTTTTGTCTGTTATTATGTGTACTTCGTCTGCTTAATTCCGTGGACTATGACTATTCGTTGTGTCCTTATCTGCTTATTGTTTACCCGCCATGTTTACATTGCCTATGCTACGGTTTGATTAGGTAAATGGTTCACTTGTGACATCCGCTTGTTAATTTGTTTAGTTTCCCTATGTCTTTAATTCATTTAATTATATCTTTATACTATATTCCTACTTATTACGTGTGACTGCCATGTGTTGGCCGTTAGTACTTCCGCTTTGTTATGATATCGGTTATGTTTTCAACTTAGGGTTTTGACCTGTGTGAATTGTCATGCTCACTTATTAATTAATTGCTTACGCTATCCTGTAGATATCTGTTTGGTTTGTATGTCTTCGATTTCCCTGATTTGATTGTATGACATATATGTTGTGTTGATGCTGACGCTATGTTTGCTTATGTTTCAGTTCTTGTATGTCTTGTTTGTATGTGCTTGTTTATATGTCATCGATGCTTTGCTTTGCTTCGTTCGCCTTGTTATCTGCTTGTTTGGATATCTCGTAAAATTGTGTTCTTAATCCTCATTGACTCATCGTTCTCATTTCGCTGCGACTTTGTTATCCGTTTCCTTTGTTTCATTTTGCATTTCATATTTTATTTAGTTTTCGTTTTGTTATATCCGTTTCACTTTGGGCTTTTTAAGCTCACCAGCATTTCTTTCCTGCGGCAGGTTTTAGGTTGGAAGATGGGCTTCATGGCCTAGGTTTAGAGTATCCGAGTGGACCAACCCTAGCACCTTATTACTTTGGGACTTATTTTGAAGAACTTTCGTTTTGGGATTTTAATTCATTCTGGATATTGTATTTTCTTGTCAGTCAATTGTG
Organism: Chrysanthemum makinoi; assembly: GCA_910596185.1. Classification (NCBI taxonomy): domain Eukaryota; kingdom Viridiplantae; phylum Streptophyta; class Magnoliopsida; order Asterales; family Asteraceae; genus Chrysanthemum; species Chrysanthemum makinoi. The sequence goes on from OU343217.1 coordinate 312,941,116, forward strand.
TATATGTTTTGATACTTCATTTTTTAAGGTTTCCGTTTGTAAAGATTTCATTTGTATATTCTGATATAACACCAGAATGTGACACTTCTACCCTTGCCGGGTTGGGGTGTTACAGGGAATTTCATATATACCCAAAGAAACTTCAAAAATTACTTATTTCCCCAAAACACAAGTTTTTAATGCATGATGTACAATGTTATTAAAGCATGCTTTGGAGAAATATGTAATTATTGAAGTTTGGTTAGGGATGTATGTAAATGCCCCTTAAAGTTATTATCCCTTCATATTTTGACCTTTTTTCCAGCTACCTATAGGCGAAAGAATTATACTTTTCTCGGCTGACTATTCATAGGTCTTTACAATAAAAAAATAGGAGGAAGCTATGACACGTTCACTAAAAGATTTTATAGTGTTGTTTCGTACTTTATTTAGACTTGGATAGTTAGATGTATGATACTATCGTAGAAATGATTAATTTGATTGATTAATTCTACTGCAATTACATCGACATATAAATATTACACTATGTAGTCTTCTAGACTCGGGCCTGGGTTTGAGCCCGATGACATAATACAGACTAACACTCCCTTGTAGTCCGAACGGCGAAATCGCAAAAGCTCAGACTGGAGATGAAAAGCTAATAAACGATAAATTAAAGCAAATAAATAATTGTTGATGAAGACATTCGACAGCAAGCGAAAGCACATCTTCAGCAGCATGCAATAAACCGGATAAACCAAAGTATCCGTAACAAGTGGGATAAACTAAAGTATTCCTTACCAAACAGTATAAACCAAAGTATCATGACCAAACGGGATAACCCAAAGTATCACTTACAGCTAAAACGGGATAACCCAAAGTATTCCCTACAACTAAAACAAATGAAATTAAAACTAAAACTCATGAACCGAAAAAAATAATAATAATAATGAAAGATGAAAGAACGAAAATTGGTTCTAAAACTTCAACCTCAAAAAACCTTCCGAACAAACGGGACGTGTTTTTCCTTAAAAAAAAACATAAAGATTCACCCTCACAACTAAATATCAAAACCTGAATGGGGCCAATGTTACCTCAATTTATTTATTATTATTATTATTTAGTCAAATCACCATGGCATTAATCATTTGAAAACATTAATTCACATACAAATAGAACAAACATAAACAACGCGAATGGGCATCGTAACTAATGCCATAAGAGACAATAACATTTGATTTATTAGTGGGTCCTTCCAGAGCCCTGCTAGATGACCTGATCATTTACAATAGCCACCAAAACACATAAACGGTGAACTATGAATCCGTGAATAAGCCATAGTTTTTACTGCATGCAAGAGTGATGAAGAAGGTGAGTAGCAGTAAGGATATTTAGGGAGCCCTCTGAATCTCTAACGTGTAGCCGGCGGCCATAGGCCTGCGAAAAAGTTTAGGTTTAGGGTTTTAGGATCGGTAATGGTGGACTACTGATACCATGTAGAATGGTAATGATAACGATTAATTTGATTGATTGATTCTACATCAATTACATCGACATATAAATATTACACTATGGAGTCTTCTAGACTCGGGTCTGGGCTTGAGCCTGATGACATAATACATGACATAATACAGACTAACAACTATGACTCTCGTTTGAATGTGCTGTTTGGAAACATAATTTCTATGTTTGATGAGAAACTTGCTTGTTATTATTTTATATTGATTGAAATCAAGATAAAATAGGCTAAGAGTTATAATGGTAGATATATATATTTATCGGTAAATGCAAAGGTAAACAAATAAAAACAAAACCGACTAAATGAAAAAAATCAAAACCAAAATCAAACGGTTTGCAATTTTTTAAAAGAAAAGTTTTCGATTCGGGGTTCAGTTTAAACCAAAAACCTCCTTAAACTGCCATGCTCACTCCTATGTAACGGGAGTCTTTAGAGCATTGGTTGAAAGTTATTAATTAAACTGAAACTTTGTTTTTAGATTAACAAGGCATTTAATATATATTAATTAAACATATAAATTATCGTAAATACATGTGATTTTCAATCTAACAAATCCATTGTATCTTTTTTTCTGTTCATTTAATTCAATCTCTCAAGAGCACTCGTTAAACGTCTTACGAAATAAAAGACTAGTTATCTGATTTTGAAAAGGAAAATTGATTAAAGTTGTTTTATACAGTACGGAGTAATATTTAATAGCTTCTCTCAATGTTGAAGTGCTTCATAAGTATCTTCTTAAAAACATAATGCTCCTCATTTTGTTTTTTCTTAATACGATTGTTCTCTATTTGTCAAAATATGTTTGTTTCGTTTGCTTTTTCTTTAGAAAAAATTTCTTACACATACGATAATAAAGAATGTTTTGTTACGGATCACCACCAAACTATCATGGGATAAGTTGAGTGGGCACAACATTCCGTAATGTCTCAATGAGACACCTCAATAAAATCTTTGTGTAAAGATCAACGCGGGTTTAGGGATGGCACCCGTACGCAATGGGCACGGGTACTTCTAACCCGTCACCGACTCTCATGGTTTTTTTCTCACTCGTTACCTGCCCGTCAATTTTCTGCCCATGCCTATGCCCGCAGGTATCTGTTGCTCATGGGTAAATCCATGGGTTGGGGAAATGCAACAAATGCATAAAGTCGTGATATGAAAACTAATTATGAAACTGTGTAATAAGACGCCATATCAATTTGCTAAATACCAAGTTCACAAAATACTTAAACATATGTCTCAAACTAGCAAATGATAAATCATTACACCATATCATAGTCATATTAGTTCATTTCAAAAGATAAAGTAAAATAGTTCAAAATTTCGTTAACAAAACACAAAATTCCAGTTACTTGGCTCTTTTAACATCCTACTTCTTCAACAACTTACAAACAACTTTAAAATTAGGCCAATTTTGATAAATAGTCGTATTTAGTAGGGTATTTTCATAAAAGGAAGTATTTAGACAGTATAAACATTTTTGGTGCCCAAGCACCAAACTTTGCGCACCATATATTAAACAAAGCACCCGAGTTATTTTTGAACCAATGAGAATGTGCCACTTATATTTTTGGTGCCCAAAACACCTCCCTTGCACACCAAAAATTAAACAAAGCACCAACTATTAAAAAAAAGCACCATAATTAATTTATTGACCAACCGGAATTTGACACGTAATTTTTGGTGCCCAAAACACCTCCATTGCGCAATACTCAACAAAGCACCAGAATTAATTTATTGACCAACGTGGATGCGACACGTAATTTTTAGTGCCCAAAACATTTACCTTGCGCACCAAATTATTTTGGAGCGGATTATGTTGAGATTTTGGATAGATTTACTTATCCATTTGAGATTCTCTTAGATTTTTTTATCCACATTCGGATATAAAAGAACATAACTTGTTAATTAGAAACGTTCACCTCAAACACACTTCTTAACACACAATTTCAAACACAATTCAATCTCAAAATACTTCTCAACACAAGATTTATTATGGCTTGCCGTCTCCCCCATTCCGTTGAAGATATGCAAGTGTATGTTCAAAATCAATGCCATAATGACGATGAGGCTCGAAAAAACGCTATTATAAGCGTCATCGAATTGTTTGACCAGACGAAGGTGGAGAAGGAACAGATGAGAGAAAACTAGAAGAGTTGCAACGACATTACGCCTGAACAAAAGCTGGATCGACAAATTTTGAAAGATCGCTCAAGAAAGATCGCGAGGTTGCCGACAAGTTGTGGCGGTGTTCGTAAGATAACGAACAACGCCAGCACCAAAATCAATTGGAGCACCTGGAGAACAAAACGATGGTGTTGGTGCATCAACTGACTACCAACTTTGAGCTACCGAACCACTGACGAGGAAGATTTGGCTCGCTCGAGGGATTTGCCGGTTCTCGTATTCCTCGATGACTCTCGCATGCGGGAGCATTCAGATTAGAATTATGATTTATGTATTTCGTATTGTTTTTATTTAGCATTGTAACATTTTAATTATTAATGAAATTTTAGCTTATGTTAAAAAAAAAAAAAAAATGAAACTTGGGTCATCGACCGGCATCCGGGTCGTGTCGTCCCGGTCTTATAGAGAAAATCGACGTACGGCTTTAATATGTCACGACTGGGACCAACCTAAAATAAATGAGCATAACAAGTAAAAAGACCATGGCGTTGATCATATCAAAGTGGGGTAAATGAGCACCATATTTGGTGGTTGGGGTTATTGATGTAGCCTTAATGATATGGTACCCAAAACATTTACCTTGCGCACCAAAATAATTGTCTTTTCTTTCCCTCAGCACCACATTGGGGTGTATAGCAATACTTTATTATTTGGTGCCCAAAATGCAATTCGTGCGCACCAACTTGGACATATTAGAGAAAGAAAAAATATTGAGTATGTTTTAGTAAAGTGATAGTATATATGGGATGTATTGGTAATTATTTTTTAAAATTATTTATTGTGTTTTCTAGAGAGTTGCGTATTATTAAATATACACCAACAACCTTACAAATATTTAAGTATTATAATAAATTTTAGTTTAACATAAATGGGTTCATGAGTACATTCATATGTATTTTGACGGGTACATACGTGAGTATTGTAGATGGGTGTCATGGGTTTTTTTCTCGTCCATTGTCATCCCTACGTGGGTTCAATAAGAGTTTTGATTAGAGGACAAGATGCGGTAACATGTCAAAACTCATTTTATATTTGGTTTTTAAGCTACGACTCTATTTTTATAGTACAAACAAGTAATTTACTCCATTCACATTTAGAAGTGTCCGCATTAATATTTTTTACTGTTCTCAAATAAATGTCCACTTAAAATTTTTAACCAATCTAAATAGACTTTAGCGTGTTATGATGAGATTTTACAGAAGAGAAGTGTAGTTACTAGTAAATATAGTTTTCTTGAATTTTGTGCATTTTTAAGTAGACATACATAATATATTATGATTTATGAGACAGAGGAAGTAACACACCCTTTTAAGACGTGCTTATTTTGTTCGCCATCAAACGGTCACAAAACCCCTCTTTGGTCTTGCGATAACACAACTCGTGATGATCAAGACGCATGGAAAAGTGACAGCGTGATGGTCTTGGCACTACCACACCCTTACCAAAGAACGTAACCGACATATAAAACAATAAACTAAACAATACTGCAAACACAATTTGTAATGACCGAATGCATTTAAAAAACGCCAAGAACAAAATTAATAATACGACACAAAAATCGATAAACATCCCAAAACCACCCTGATTCCGTCACCGCCCCCGCCTCTAATCGGGTTCGGTGACAAGATCTTTTTCGCACACGTAAAGTGAAGTATAGGCAAGGTTATAAATAGCGTGAGTCAAGCGCATAGCAGCATGGCGTGCGTACTGAGTTTCACGCCAAGGAAGCTTTTGCGTTTATAAGGCGCATAATAAATAGTATGAAAATATTTATATATTTATATCATAATTCATGATATCGAAGCAAAAACATGTAAAGCGTGGCGTGATCAGCCTCACGTCTTTGTCGAGTCATCAAGCGTTCTTTACGCCTTTTAGAACAGTGAGTATAGCTACCATAAACCTAAAAACAAAAATTAAGAAAAATCTAAAGAGACAGCTGTCACACCTTTACCTTTTTGCTGATCACCGACGAAACGTAATCAAAATTCTCTCAGATTCATTTTTCAAAGGTTTTCTAGAAATCCCACAAATATTTTATAAAAAAATCAAATTTTTTTTATAAAATTTTTGTAATAAAAATGCATTCTTGGAAAGAAAGAGTTTCAGACAAACTCACAAATCTTTTTTCTGATTCATCTAATTCTCCAAAGGTACATTCTTTTTATTGGTTTTATGGTGTTTGGGATCAAGATTTATAATGGGTTTTTTGTATTTGTTTAGGGGGTGTTTGTTTCAGCTTATTTGTGGGCTTATTATGAGCTTATTATGTGTTTTGGATCAAGATTTATAATGGGTTTTCTGTATTTGTTTAGGGGTGTTTGTTTAAGCTTATTTATGAGCTTATTTGTTTGATATTATGGTTTTTGGGATCAAGATATATAATGGGTGTTTGTTTAAGCTTATTTATGGGCTTATTATGAGCTTATTGATTGATATTATGGTGTTTTGGATCAAGATTTATGATGGGTTTGTGATTTTTTAGTATTTGTTTAGGGGGTGTTTGTTTAAGCTTATTTGTGGGCTTATTATGAGCTTATTTGATTGATAGTATGGTGTTTTGGATCAAGATTTATAATGGGTTTTGTGTTTTGTGTTTTTGTTTAGGGGGTGTTTGTTTAAGCTTATTATGAGCTTATTTGATTTCGCCTTATATTTCATTAGCCTGAATTTTCCGGCTTATTTTGGGATTTATGGGCTTATATAATAGTATAAGTTATTATAGTATATAATAAGCTTATGTAAGCCCATAAGTCTCGAAATAAGCCGGAAAATTCAGGCTTATGAAATATAAGGCGAAATCAAATAAGTTCATAATAAGCCCACAAATAAGCTTAAACAAACACCTTATTAGGAAAGTAGCTAGATTTATCGTTATAAAGTTTAGGTGACAATTTGTTAGTTATGTATTGCCCGTGGTTCGACTAAGAAACATGGTTGAAATGTTTTGTCTTCTATTGATGTGGGACGGGTTTTAGAGTTAAGTAGATCTATACGTCTTTGTAGCTTAACAAACGAGCGTTTTTTTTAATGAAAGGGATTGAGAATGTGAAATGTAAGGATAAGAAAAAGCCTTATGTTGGTGTAGGATAGTATGATACCTCTTTTGTTTTCAGTGAAATGCGGGATCTGTAAGCACTTCTATACTAGAATGTAGCTTTTCTATCATCATGAAATGTAGGGGGTGTTTGGTATTGTGTTTGCAAAACTGTGTGCGGATGAACAATCTTTTCAAATGGTGTACCAAACACTATTTTCTGATAATTTGCATTTTGCAAACACAATAATCAAATAATCTTCTCCAAAACGCAACCCCGAACACCCTCATGTTTGATGAATTTAGTTTCCGTTTGCATATATATTCATATAGTAAGTAAACATGATATATCTGATTGAATTCCTTCTGCTTCTGCTCAATCATACCTGCTTAGACAATTAACCGCTAGGAACTCACTTGATTATCGAGATCAAGTTAACTCTTTATAAAAGACCGTAACATTGCGTGTTCACTTTCATAGGATTTAGATGGACTTAAAGCTTGATTGGTGATTGTTTTACGTTATTCAAATTCTAGCTGCAATACAATGTTTACCTGCCGTTGTAGAAATCTGTAGGTCCTGCGCGTTTGAAAATATGGTTGATTTGTAACATGGATATATTAATGTGTAGGCCAGGTCACATTCGAAGGATGGCAGTTACATCTCTTCAGTACTTACTTACATACGTCCCTCAAGTGAATCCAGTCCGAACAAGAACGATAAGCATCTTAAGCCAATTCAATCACTTCCAAACAGATGGAAAGATAAAGATATTTCATATCAACGCATCCCTTTAGATACTTACGACGAGGATGATGATGCATTTAATCCTCGTGAACAGAACACCACACAAAGCTCTGTAACAAGCATAAAGTCCGAGAATAAAGAAGTGTCAAATGGTAGAGACGAAAATGGAGATCAGGGCTCAGAAATAAGCACCAGCAGCTCAGAAGCGTTTGAAGATGCCGCTAAACCAAACAATCCAACGACAACTGTTATCGACCTTAATATTGATTCTTTATTCATTTCTCCTGAATTATACCAGTGTCTTCAGTCTTCGATACCTAATATAGTCAAAGGCTGCCAATGGGTCTTGTTGTATAGGTAATATCTTCAAGAAGTTATGATCTTTTAAAAAAAATTGTAGGGTCACGTGTATATATGTATTTACTTTTTTCTTTCAAATTAAGGGCAGTACGGTGAAACATGGCATATCACTTCGCACACTTATTCGGAAGAGTGCTGATCTTTCCGGCCCTTCTTTGCTGGTAAAGTTACAAACTTTACGTAGTTTTATGCTTTTTGTAATTACTAAAAAAATATGTTTTACTACAATATTTTCTTATATGATTGAACTTGCTCACTACTTTTAGATAACTGGAGATACTCAAGGTGCTGTATTTGGTGGGCTGGTAAATTGCCCGCTGAACCCGACCCCCAAGAGGAAGTATCAAGTAAGTTAGCCTGTTAGCTGCCTCATATATTCATAGTATCGATGCAAAAACTAAACGGTGAATGACTGAATGTGTTGGCAGGGGACATACGAAACCTTTGTTTTCACGACGTTGTATGGTGCACCAAGGCTGTTTAGACCAACTGGTAAGCATTTGTATGTACATTTGTGATGACAAACTAATATCATCGCCTATTGTTAGGTTGGAATACAAGAAGGTCATTTCCGTTACATGTGTACTTTTTAATGTCAATATATCACGATGAATGTAATATATGTTAATACAATTGCGTTTGCCTTGAAAAGGTGCAAACCGGTACTTTTACATGTGCCTAAATAACCTGCTAGCACTTGGAGGCGGTGGAAATTTTGCTTTAAGCTTGGATGAAGATTTGTAAGTTCTTTGCTTAATATAGTTGTACTAATTTTCTGCTGAAATGTTGGAAATAACATCATTAATGTCTGTTATCCCGATTGTGTAGGTTAAACGGAACTAGTGGACGTTGTGATACATTTGGAAATCAGTGCTTGGCTCATGAAGAATCATTTGCTTTGAAGAATGTCGAGGTACTACTTCACGTTTATCTCACTAAACGTTGAAAACAAATTCTTTATATATATATTTTTTTGAGATGGGAATATTAGTAACTGTTGTTTCTTACCCTTGTAGTTGTGGGGTTTCGCACATTCTTCTCGGTATCCTTAATATTATATGCAACCTATGATTGAAGAGGATTTGGTTCATTTTTTGTTTGGGACCTTCAACGACGTGATTAGCCCAAGAGGATTTTGTCTTGGGAGCGTTAGAAAGCTGTGTGGTAGATTGCTCATTTGTTAATTCTATGGATTGCTCATTTATTAATTCTATGAATTGTATTATATACACCAAGCTTGAGTTTTATTATAGGCAGGATGTATTCATCCACTTCAGTATTATGGTTTTTAATTTACTTACATTTGTAATGATATCATTAACTTAAAAAGTTATGGGTATCTCCGTATTTAATGAGATATGTTTATCACCAAATGTATGTTTAATTTTTTATATAAAGCATGCACAGATTTGGAGAAAATCGATTTATGTATCAAGTGATTATTAAATAACCTTTGTCATAATTTTACAAGTGATCCGGCTCCTAAATTATGGTTGCCGCAATATATGTGTCTGAAGGTAACTATGGTTCCCGCAGTATATGTATGTGTGAAAGGTGTTTTCGGCAAAAGTAACAGTGAGCAAGAGTTGTTAGCGGTAACAATTTTTTTGTTTTTTTTAATAAAAACGTTTGATAACGTAGATATAATCATAATGTGTAAAATAGCTTTAATGTTTAACATTTCTAAATGCTACTTAATGGAGCGAAAAATGAACATTTTGAAAAAATATATAAAGTTACTTGCTAATGGCCAAACGAGCATTGAAGATCACAGACGCTCACCATTTCTAAATGCTCTGCGCCAAACAAACACGAAATCATCTGCTCCAAGTATGATTGTAACAAGTTGCGGAACCAGACTGTCGACATTAGCTTCAATCTTTTGCAATAACACTATTTAGGCACTTTAGATTGATGACTTCCATTACGTCAAGAAAGGTTAAGTAGTGGTTGTAAACTTCAAATGTAAGCTTCTGATAAAAATTAAAAAAACATCTTTTCATAAACGCCAGATATGCTTTTTTAGTCGTTAAGCAATGAAAGTGATACAATACAAAGTTAAGAGAAAGGCATCGTTTTTACATATAAAGTATGAGCCCCAGTTCTTGCATAAATGTAAAAGTTCTAATGACCAATCTCATGAACACAAGATGCATATAGGCATTGAAAAATGCTACATCCGAATAATACAAATTGACCCTCAACTAAAACCCGTCCATAACACGTCAAAAGATGTTTTTCAAGACTCCATGTCACCATCTTCTCCGGGCAAGCCAAACAATCGAAGGTTTCGATCCATAGACCCGACTGCTAAGTATTTTGCATCAGGACCAAATCTTACCGAGTTTATTTTACCTGCATTACAGATTTAACACACAAAAAAAGTCACCAAGATGAAAAGAAGAAAGAACTAAGCCGCAAGAGCTAATACAAGAGAGAATGAAACCTGTGCCAGACAAATCAGGTAACGTTTTAATACAGTTCCACTCGGCCTTAACACTTGCAACTTGATACACTCTGCAATATCGATACAACCTTTTGTCAGAAACAACCAAAATATGTAGAGCGTCCCATAAAAAACAACTCATTGTAGGTAACAGGTAAAACTTGCAACTTTTAGTACAAACAAAAATGAAGCATGAAACGGCGTACCTAATGTCTGAACCTCCTATCGCTAGGTAGCTTCCACTGTGATCAAATTCAACTGCAGAAAAAACCAAAAACGATAAATACATTTACAATGCTGTAGGTTATAATACAATGAACGCGCATCTTATGCAAAAATGAGCTCCAGTAAAATACAAATCCAGGTTAAATATAGTAGTTTTGTATTGTTTAGGTTGGATACGTTCGACCAGAAACACTATGGTCAGGTAATAGAGTAAATTCTTTAAAAAAACGAGTTACAAAGGTTAGCAAATTCAGCACATTTGACCCATTCCCTTCAAAACTATTGTTTTTATTTTACTCGTTTGACATCAATTCATGTCATTTCAACAGATATAAATTAAACTGGACATTACCAGATTGGGTAGGGGTGTTCTCGTCATATGGTGAAAACGTCCTGAAGTTTCTCAGTTTACGAAGATCCTACAGCTTAACACCATCTTGAGCAGCAGTCTGAAATAATGAGACTAATGGTTAGTACGTTCTGAAGCTAAGCAACACATATTTTGGTTAGTAAGTTCTGAAGCTTAGCACTTATTTTGCAAAAAAGATCACTTACAGCAAGAAAGTAACCATTCTCGGAAAAGGATATTGCATTTACTGCCCCTACGTGGCCATCAAACCTTGCAACATTGGCCTACAAATAAAACAGAAGAAACATCAGACTGGTAGAAGCGAACAAACAAATTCCGTAAAATGGGTGAGTCGAGTCACAGTTCGAAATATGATTATTTCAATAAAGGTCTTATTCATCAAAAATACACTTGAACAACTTTTATCCATTTGACCCACTAGAGATGTAGCGTAACCGGAATCAAATCATTTATAAGTAAATGGCTAGAAAAATACCTGACTTTTGACATCCCAAATTTTAACAACAGACCCAGAGGTGCCTGTTCCAAGAATGAGACCATCAGGATGAAAAGCTGCTGACGTATAACCCTGGGATTCAGATGTATCTTCAACCTACACATTGACCACAATAATTATCTTAGTCCAGAAACCATTAGATAACTAACACTGCAATTTGTTTCCATGTAAAGAACAAACCTGTGCAAGGCATGTGCCAGAAGATAGGTCATAAAAGCACCATGAGCTGTCGAGAGAAGCAGTAACAAAGTAGTTATTTGTTGCGTGGACAGTCACAGCTTGAACCTGGTGATCAATACAAGCAACATCATTAAAGTGGCAGCTTTAAAGAGGTTACTGGACTATATAATAAGTGTTAATCTAAATAAAAAATATCCAGAAAAACTTGTCTAACATCCAAGTGTCTAGCAATTAACGTAAAATAGTTGTGGAATTAAGCAGGTCGGATAGTGGGTGAAGTTGAAAAGGTCAAATAAATCAAGTGCAATTCATAAAAACACCTTTCTCTAGACTAGAAGAGGCGTATGCATAAAAAACTGGTAGAAGACTAGGAATAAACTAATAATAAGAAGAGTGTCTCTAATACAAGTGCAAACGCATTTGCTAGATAAAGTAAAATTAGTTAGGTGAAGATCCATAACCTATTTGAGGAGATGGCCTCTTTCCTAAGACTTAAAAAAAAGTATCTTGAGGCCACACACCAATATACATGATGGATATAAACATGAGCATGTGGTGTCATAATACTACCAAGCTTGATGACTGTATCTACCAAGAAGTGTTAAAAAAACAAACATGGCCATCAACAACAAATTACGTGAACAGATGTTGACATAAGAAAACCAACCAACCACTCCTGCCCACCCTCCCTCCCACATCATACACACACAAAAAAAAGATTAATGAGAAGAAAAAAAAAAGAAAAAAAAAATGCAACTGTGCAAAAACAAAATGTCTTCATTTCAAACACAAAGGAATAAACATGATTACCTCAGCTGTATGATCCTTCAAGACATGCTTGCAACCATATTCTCCATTTTCAGACTGTTGCCACACACGAACAGTCTGCAGGGAGATAAAAGAAACTCACTTTAATGTGAAATGAAAACAAATCTATAATAACTTTTATTATCCACTAAGCATTTTTTAGTCGTTAATGAGCAACTCTTTATTGGTTTCCAGTAGACATTTAAGTTTAAATAAAACCCGAAAGAGAAAAAACAGGTTTCAACAAGGCTGGTGAAACTTGAAAGAAATCCCTAATAAGACTTCAAGTTTTGAGCTCAATAACATCACATATAGCACTGCTAAACTACTTCACACAAATTTGGAAAATAAAGAATGAACTTACCTTATCAGCTGAGCCGCTAACAACCATCTGACCATCGCCCACAAATTTAACGCTGGTAACCTAAGAGCAAGAAAAAAACGAAGTTCAAAAATAAGCTAACGACATCCAAACATGACAACTGTAACTGTTTACCAAATAATGAACAACACCTTCTTGGAGTGGCCACTGAGCGTAGATATATTCTCCCCTGTAGATCGATTGAAGACTACAGCATTCGTATCAACACCACCAGTAACAATAATATCCTGAAATGGAAAAAACAGATTATTCCTCGTAACAAAAATAACTCACAATACCGTCTTCCACGGGTTATGGGTCCCAATACCGTCATCCACGGTGTATGGAGGAGGTTATAGACAGCCTTCACCTAAGGTAGAGATGCTGCTTCCAGTTCTATAAAGGTAGAAAAGGACCTCCGGCTTGCAGGGGTGAGGATAACCCTTGACCTCTGTCTCCAGAGGTAAGAGGATGTTTAGAGAAAAGGACAAAAAATGTTATATTCATGGAATACCAGGTTTACTAAGAGAACTGATGAAGGCTCCAAAATAAAGAAACGAGATCTTAGTCAAACTTCAGTATCATAAAAATCCCTTGCAATATATCAGTTTCAAGTATTGAACTTCATTCAAACAGCACAACAGTTTTGTACTTGCATGCGTTTTAATCATACTAAAAAGTAAAAACATTTCCTCTCGCAGGAAGCTCAAAATCATATTAACAGAGGGACAAGATGTCCAGTGATTAAACATACAGAACAGATGCGTAAGTGTGAATTGAAAATGTGTACCTTTGATTGATGGACATCAATAGACAAAATGCCAGCTTTGTTTGTTTTGTGAAGAGGATAACTGCTGAGTTGTGTATACCTCTCTATAGCATCCAAGGGAGCCAATGTGGAAGGAACCTGAAATAGAGTATCAGAATGACAAGTGAAATTCGTGTCTTTCACTTTTAATAGCGATATCCTGAAACGCAATAACATGATAGAGAATAATGGATAGAGTACCTGTCTTTTCTTCCTTTGCTGTGAAAGTGCATGCTGCAATTCGTTAGCTCGGTAATTATGGCAGATGAAATTCCTTGCCGGATTTTCTTACCATCAGGACCCAACTCATCATCCTCGGCAGCTATCACACCAAATAGGACATAATGAGTCATCAAATAACAGCATAAAGCATATTATAGCTCAGATGTATGGCAAACAAAAACCTCTTTTCCCATTGCTTAAAGCATCAGAACTTGCTGCAACTGCAGTCGATGCTGGCATTGGTGCTTGCCTTTCTAAATGTGCCAACATTGTCCTGGCTTCATCAAGTTCTTTCTTTAACCTTATATTACGCGCCAAATCATGCTGTCAATACAGAGGTACAAGTTAGTTGTAAACACAAAACCAAAACTGACAGTAAGCACCAGACTGCATCAAAACCGTCAACAAATTTGTTAGTGGTTTTGTTTTTGTAGGCTTTGAAGTAAGCAGTTGGTTTTTGTTTCACAGTACAAAGCAAACCAGGACAACTCCTCGAGTTGTTAATCAGATATGAATCTAAAGAGCATATAAACTAGATGCGCAATAAGCTTCTTTATTATACCACAAAGAGCAATAAGATCAGATCATCATGTGATTTCTCAGTACCTAGCACAAACTATTCTCATATTTCCTTCAATATATACACAGATGAAATAAGCTATGTCATCACCCAAACTAACTTTTTGAGCTACCGCTGCAAGCTATATGTATAGAAATACAACACCATAAAAGTCTTAAGTCAAATCCTAAAGACTCTAGTCCTCCCAATACTTTGCAACAGCACCAAGAGTCGAGAAGATATCAAAATTATCAATAATCAAATACGTGATCTACTTAAGAGGTCTTGAGTAACAATTTTGAGTTATAATAGAGCCTTGAGCTAAACGCCTCTTAAACAAAAACACAAATAGAAACTGGGATCTTGAGATATGAAATCACTAGCATCTGGACCTAACACGTGATACCCCATCTCCTTGAGTGGTACAGGCAACATATAGGCATCATGAACTAGAATGATTAATAGGTATCCTAACTTTAAGACATCAGGCACACGTTAACAATAAAAATATGAGGCTAGCTAAATAACCATGATCTGAAAAAGGCCAACACATACGCCTATTCGAACAAGAAAAAGATTCAGAATGTGAACAGCTAGTCATCAGTAGTACCTGGTATAAACAATGACTCAGCTCTTGCCTTGTTGTATGTAGTTGTTGCTCTGATGCAAAAGCGGATAAAACCAAGGCATCCCATTCCTAGCATCAAGTAGAATGAACAAAAAAAACATATAAGTGCTAAATTAAATGACCAAGTTATAGTCAAGTACAAGCTTCAAGTAGAATGAACTAATCGCAACCGCGAACAAAAGATTACCAGGATGAGACATACATTTTGGAACATTCCAAGCATCCCGGGAATACTGGCCGCCTGCACTGGTCTAGGCTTCACAACCTGCACACATCACCAATTACTGTTAAAGTTTTTAAGCATCGATGTGCAAGTAACGATCATGATGTCAACTTATAGCAATACAAAATTAATCTATAAAACAGAAGTAGAATGCAAACCTTTCCAGTTTTAATCGGCACAAGGTCATCCAAAGTCAAAGTTTCCCCGGTCACCGGACATTTTCCAAAGTCCTAGTCAAAAGCAAACAAACAACATCAAAACACATTAAAACCAACACAAACAACCGGAATCTTACACTTCTATAACAATTTTTTTCCTTGTCATTCTATCTCAAGTGTTTATCACAAACTCAACAACACACAATCTCTACAACCTACCCGAATCACAATAATGATAAAACTTAAGTATCCTGAAACTCCAACTAACAATTACATTTCGATAATGATTCTGTTTCAATTTAAAACAAACCTTAATCTATTTCAAATGTTTATAGACTATCCTAATGAACTTTCAATATCTGAAGTCAATCAGTAGTCATGTTTCGATTTAAACAATCAGCAATCTTATGCTACTTCAAGTGTTTGTCAGAAACTCAACAACTCCCAATATCTAAGCCCTAACTTACGACAATACGTCCTTCAATCGATTATATTCTCGATAACGATTCCTTTCCAATTTCGATACCAATCTTAATCTTATAATCTATTTCAAGTGTTCATCATAAACTCATTATTAGTTAATTGCCTGAATATTTAACTTACCATTTTTTATAGTTCTGTGTAGTGGACTTTTTTTTCCTAATAAAACACAAAACTTTGGAATTCGTGCTTTTTTGTGTATCATATGACCATTTTACCCCTCGGTATCAATATAAATAATATTGATACCAAGGGGTAAATGGTCATTTTCCAATAGCTAAATATAGAGAAAAGCACGAATTCAAAAGTTTTTTGATTTCATAGGAAGAAAAAAAAGTCCACTACACGGAACTTAAAAAAATGGTAAGTTAGATACATTCTCAGGCAATTAACCCTTCAATAAGGGGGTGTTTGTTTAAGCTTATACATGTGGGCTTATGAGCTTATTTGTATTTCGGCTTATATTTCATAAGCCCCAATTTTCCGGCTTATTTTGAGACTTGTGGGCTTATATAAGTTTATTATGATATGATAAACTTATATAAGCGGAAAAGCCCATAAGTCTCAAAATAAGCCGGAAAATTGAGGCTCATGAAATATAAGCCGAAAAACAAATAAGCTCATAAGCCCACATATATAAGCTTAAACAAACACCCCCTAAAATTCACAAAGTAACAAACTATACCAATCACATAGTCGACAACAGTCACACTTCAATTCAAGCTCAACAGTAACAAACAAACCTAACTCGCACTTCGTCCAACGCTAAACTTACTATTCAATTCCTAATTACATTCAAAATTAACACGCATAAGCTAACTCACAGTCAAATCTCGTTCAATCAATCGCTTCCCGAAAACAATAAAAAAACAGCCAAATTTAACATCCAAGCCCTAATTTAACTCGCACTAATACGACGCTCAAGCAACCGATTAAAATAACACTAACCGCTAAACTTACTATTCAATTCCTAATTACATTCAAAATTAACACGCATAAGCTAACTCACAGTCAAATCTCGTTCAATCAATCGCTTCGCGAAAATAATAATAAAATAGCAGTCAAATTTAACATCCAAGCCCTAATTTAACTCGCACTTATACGACGCTCAAGCAACCGCTTAGAATAACACTAACCGCTAAACTTACTACTATTCAAGCCCAAATTTTATAAAAATTAACTCACGCTAATGTGACGTTCGATTAACCGCTTCTCGAAAAGGAGTCCGGAAGCTTTGGAAACGACAGGCTCCTCCGGCACCTCGCCGGAAACTGTACGAACATAAACAAAACAAACAGATCAGTTACAGCACTTAACATATATATATATATATATAACAATCATAATGATGATGATGATGAGTGAAGGCTTACTGGAACAATTCATGGTGTGTGTGTGTGTGTGTGTGTGTGTTTTTTAGGGTTTTGTGGAGGCAGTGAAGTGGAGATGGATCGGGTTTTTTTTTTTTGAGAGATTGGTTTGAATGGATGGTGAAAAAATGTTTTTATAAATAAACCCTAACACACTAGTAAGAGCCGGTCGAACCATCCGCAAAAAGCGACCAGCACCGGAACCGAATGGGCGGTCCGTCCGGCCCGTCCGGTCTCGGTCGGTCCGGTCCAACAAGGCTAAATTCGGGTTTGTGGTCGGACCGACCGGATCGAATCCCAAAAACCCAGCGAGCCGAGACCGACCATGTCCATCGGTCCAGTCGGTTTCGGTTCGGTCCGGTCGGTTTTGTCGGTCGGTCCGGTCCGGCCGGTCCGTTTGCTCACCCTTATTCCCAACATTCACGCCATAACGGCGTTGATGGCAATATTAACGGCGTTAAGTCGTTATTTCCCTTGGAAGTGCAGCGTTATTTCGGCGTTAGTTCCTGGGCGTTGGGGGGCTAACGTCCGTTATTTTTTTTTATGCCTCTAAATGAGAGGTTGTTTTTGTAAATTGTTGGGAATGTTATTGATGTTATTGGGATGTTATGGTTGTGGGTGTTTTTTGGGATGTTAATGTTAAATGTTAAAGCTGATGTTACCGACGGGACGGTGTTATTGGTGTTATAGTGTTAGGATTGGGAGTGCTCTAAAGTGGTAATTCTAGTAACTTTTCTCTTTGCGGAGAAAAAACAAGTTTGTAGGGTAATGATTTTAAGTGTTTTGGTCATTGTTCTAAAAGGCTCGTAAATGCTCTGTAAAGACGTGAGATTTGGTCATGCCGTCACATCATGTCGCTACACCACTTTATGGCACATGTTTTTGTAAACTCAAAATATATGAATTATGATATAAATATATAAATATTTTCATACTTTGTGCCGCCTTATGTCACGCCTTATAAACGCAAAAGCTTCGCCTTAGCCGCAAAGGTGTGAGGCTTGATCATACCGCCACGCCTCACGCTATTTATAACCTTGGTTTTGGTTAAGATGATGGACTTGGAATGATATTTTCTATATTTTGATAGGAGTCTAAAAAGGGAGGAATGAATCTATTATAAGTGAGAGGCTCATCTTATACCAAAACCGATATCGATTGTGATTCATGGCATCATACCAAATGCGCTCTTGAGTTATGGGGTGTTTGGTGAGTATAAAGGAATGACTATAAATATAGGTATGGGAATGACTTTTGTAAACCCATCATCAAAGGTGGGTATATAAAATGTCTATTTTTATTGGTTTTATATCCATTTTCAAAACCCAAACAATTAGATTGGGAATAAAAGAATTTCTTCATTTTCATACTTTCAAACCAAACGACCCTTTAGACGTAGCCTTAGGCACATCTATTTTTCTTAGTTTCACGTTGGCCTAATGAATTGAATATGAATAAAAACGTGCAATATCGTTCCGTAGGGTCTTTCTCATAGACAATTTTATGCCATCTCTTCGTTTTTCTCATGCCTAACAGCACCTATTAGGTTAGGCTTTTTCTTGAGAAGATCCACCTCAACGATACCCATGCGACACCGGTCGAGATAGGTCACGTATAATAAGATCTGAAATCTCTACTGGTTGTTTCGATCCATTAAGTCACGAGTACAAACGTGGCTTTCTATCTTCCATACCATCATCCTTCAAACCATTAACCTTGCAAGATGCTCTTCCAAGATAACTCCTAGCTGAGGGTGAGGAACGAGAAGAAGCTCTACCAACGGTTGAGGTCAATCAAAGGCTCCTGCTGGGCTAAGTCATTTAACGCAGATATAAAGCCCTCACACGAGAGAAAAATGTTTAATTAACCCATACAATAGAAGTATAGCAATGGCTTGTTAGCATCCGATCCGTTCATGACAAGCGAAGCGATCTTTTGTAAAGCACGGGGGTTAGCTAGGCCATCCGCCTAATCGGGTTGAGCTTAATAGACTGCGGACCG
>OU343217.1:312960379-312987425 GCA_910596185.1 Chrysanthemum makinoi
TTGAAGAAGAATAAACCGTTCGAGTTTATTGTCAATACGCACGAACCATTCAACCATAGGGAAAGCGAGTCTTTTCCCAATAAAATACCCATAAAGAGAACTTTCATCTGCTCATTAACTTCCTGAACCAAACCAATGGGTAAACCCGCATCATAGTCAGCATCCTTAGGTACCGTCTCATCAATAAATCGAAAATTAGCTTTATTAGAAGATGAAGGGTTGATTTTAGAAGCATAAGTAAGGGAATCCACATTAGAATTAGTCGCGCGTGTCTTATCCACATTACCATTTGAATGTATAGAAGCATTAGCATCATAAACACCAAGAAATTCCTCTTGAAACTCGTACAGCAACTTTGAATCCATAGTCGTATTCGTACCAAATTTTTGTGACTTAAGAGCAACACCAATAGATGTAGCACCTTCATTATGTGGACATATTGTTTTTTCTTGTTCAGCATTCGTATCACTATTACCAACAGATTGGTTCACATAAAAATGTTCATTGCGTCATTATTCAAAGGAAATCCAGGCTTACTTTTATCAATTACAACAGGTTTATTTTTGTATTTCACGTCAATATTGCATGCATTGGTATCATCATGTGAATCAATAATAGTAGTACTATTCGAACCTGTAACGATTAAACTTGTACCTGTAGGAGTTTTTACTGATTATTCATACCATGCACACTTGATACATTTACACCAGGATAACGCTCATTGAAACGATCCTTAGAAACTAACTCAGAAAGATTAAGGAAGCTTGAGTCCATAACTGATGATGACAATACCATATTGGCAGCACTCGACTCACTCTCTTTTTTCTTTTTCCTCTTTTCTCCTCCTCCACCCAAATCCAAAAACCCCTATTTCATCATCCAACCATGTATATAAACTTCAAGCAACATTTGAACATAACTCTTATACAATAGTATAAAATCTGCAAGTTTACTTTAAGAGCATAAATCATTCATAAAGACTATACTTTACAAAAGACTATAACTTGAAAACACTTGGGGTTTAACTTGTTTCCGTAGCATGGTTGCAAGGTTCTACTTAAATATACACAAATGACAATTGCTTCCAATCCTAAGGCCTTTAAGCAAGACCTTACCTTGATTCACATAACCTACAAAAAACGTTCAATAACTAAAAAGTAAGCTTTACACTTATTAAGTAATAAGCAATAACAAGTCATTATACACAATTCAATCGTTTGCATCATTATTTTCATTATTAGTCCTACCACTAATTAACTCTTCCCTGGAATTTATTGGATGTAACAACCTATTACCAAAAAAAAAGAAAGAAAAAATAAAAAAAACTCTTAACTTGCGTACATAGCGCTTTGAACATACATCAATCATCATCATCATCATCATCATTACTAAATCCATAGCATACCTTGACTAGTTATAACAACTAAGCTTTACCATTTCCTTAGCTAGTTATGACCAACTAGCATATTCTTATATTTGGTCCAAGCTTACCAGTCCAAGCTTTCTATATACTCACCACAAACATTCACATAATACACATTATGATATAATCAATATAATCACATGTTATAACAAAATTACTTACCTCAATTCCATAGTTAATCTATTAAAAACACCAACACCAAGGTCATTTGATTCTTAAACAAGAATCATTATAAACACTTAACATTTCTTCAATACATAACTAATAAAAAGGGTTTAACACTACCTATTACCATGCCCAACTTTTTTGTTAACATGTGTTCAAAATCATCTGCATAATCTATGTCCAAATATGTTGCTATGTTTGTTACATGTGCAGGTTTATTATCAGGGACTCATTATGCACATTTCCTATTCTTTGTTGTGAAGAGATATTAAGTCTTCTTGCTTATGAAGCTTTAGAGAAAGTTGAAGGGGGCTTAGTGTATTTCCATTTCTATAAAAGAGATAACCACAGCTAGGGTTTCACTTACTCATGATCGAGTCTTCTTCTTGGCTTTATATCACTCTCTCACAAAACATATATGTTATGATCTGTTGATCCACTTTTGTATTAGTTCTATGATTATTTGATCTTGTTTAAGTCCTGCAACAGTTTGATTGTTATTGTTCAAACGTGCGCGACTATTGTACCTTTGATTCTTGAATAAAGTGAACTTGTTGCTTTGTTTATCTGTTTGATACCATACATTGGTATAGGCTATAGGCTCTGATTATCTTCAAACCACATCTCTAAGGTTTTTCTATGGGGTTTTGATATCTCCGTGGTTCGTATTTGTGATTAAGGAGCGTTTGTGGTAATTGGATTGATTTCTCGATTCTATCGGTGCTCATTGAAACAATTGGGTTTGTTCCAAAACCCTAACTTGTCTCTGATTTGGGGGTTTCTCTCTTGGAGTGCTGGGATTGGTGTTTACGGTCCTATTGGTGCTAAATCAACATAAATTAGGGTATACTCCAAAACCCTAATTGATTTCTGATTTGGGGTTACGTTCTTGGAGTGCTCTCTGGTTCTAATTGATCATAATCATCCCTAGACTAAGTGAATCTAGGGTGATTGTGTTTGGTCTTCACTTCTTCCACGCACAAAGCACGTAAGTACTTCTCCCTCTCTTGTTTAACAACATTCAAGTTGTGTGGGTGCAAACGGGTAGGTTAACTCCTTGATCGCCACCTCGAGTGGTGTGAATACCGCTTTGGCCTACCCCAGTCCACAAGCTTGGTGCTTGTTGAACCGTGGTGTGAGTTACGTATTTTTCTTACATTTATTATCTTCTAGTTGATGGTGGATAGGACTAGTTAGGTTGGAAGTTGATTTGGGATTATTGCTCTTATTACTGTGATTCTTTGTTCGTCTTCTTTTTATTTTATGTCGTTTCGTGCTATCACCATGGTTGAGAGTGATGATGAACATACTAATAATGAATCTTTGATTAACTCTTCTGAATTAAAACTTACATTTGGTGATACTCTCTACCTGCATCCTAGTGATACAAGTGGTAATCCTATTATATCTGTGAAACTAACTGGCCTCAGAAAATTATAAAATATGGAGCATTGCTATGACATTTGCATTAAGAAACCATAATAAGCTTGGTTTTGTTGATGGAACCTGTTTAAAATATGTCTCTAATGCTAGTCTTGCTAATCAATGGGACATGTGTGACTCTGTTGTTCTTACTTGGATTCTAAATTCTCTAAGTCCTGAACTGTTTGCTGGTGCTATATACTCTAAAACTGCTTATGAAATGTGGAATGACTTAAAGGAAACCTATGACAAAGTTGATGGATCTTACGTCTTTAATATACATAAAAACATCAACTCTTTGGGTCAAAATGGGTCCTCTCTTGCTGATTACTATAATAATCTTAATTCATTATGGAAAAAATTTGACTCCATGATCGATTCCCACATGTACATGTGATCTTTGGAAAACTTTGAAAAACATAACCACTAATCAAGTTAATGCATTTTTAATGGGTCTTGATGACACTTATGTGCCCATCGGAAGCAACATTTTAACAGGGGATCCTTTACCATCTGTCAAAACTGCTTTTCTATTGTGTCGGAAAGAATCACGGGAACTTCTCCTCAGTACTGGATCCATTAAACCAAATGTGTGCTTTTGCTTCAAATTCTTTGATAACAAAAAAGGAAACAACAATTACAAAAGCTCAAATCCACATCTGAATAATACTTACAGTAACACTCTAACAATAGAGGACCCAATATGAATTTGAAGTGCTCTAAGCGCAACAAACACTGGTCACACCATTGATAGATGTTATGATATTGTTTTAGTTATCTGCGGATATGAAAAAGGAACTTTAACTCTAACTTCAAACCAACCAGTAACAATGCTTCATCTTCTTCTACTGATGCCAATCTTGAATGTAGAACTAGCAACTCTCTTGTTTCTTTGTCTAATGATGGATGGTCGATTAATGAGTCTTCTCAATGATAGCTGTCAATTCAATATGGCGGTAAATGTTTTCAGGAACCTTTTTTAATGGAAGTGTCAAATTCAACCTAAAGTTTGACAAACACTTTAATGGAAACACAAATTTTTTAAAAGGAAAAATCAGTCTTGGTTGGATTGTTGACTCTGGAGCAAATCAACACATGACCCTATCTTCAAAACCTCTAATCAATACTATTAATATTTCAAAACTTGGTCTTACTGTTGGACACCCAAATGGTACTCAAGCACTTATCAACGAGATTGGTGACATGAAAATTAACAACAATATCACCTTACATGATGTCTTAGTTGTGCCTGAGTACAATGTCTGGCTTGTCTGTTCACAAACTTGCTAGAGATAGCAAATTATCATTCTTTTGATGAATCTAAATGTTATATCTGAGGACTTTGCAACAAAAAGGAATGTGGGATTGGTAATCAATCTAATGGCTCATACTTGTTTGATGTTGACACTAATTGTAAGATTGTCTCTAATAATTGCATTGTTTCTAGAAACCTCTGGCACCAAAGACTTGGTCATCCCTCTGATCAAGTCTTACAAGTTCTTAAACCCAGCCTTAACCTTGATAAACCAACTGACCCTAATCATCTCTGTGACACTTGCAACAAGGCTAAACAAACCAGGGAACCCCTTAAGTGAACATAAGTCTACTAAAATTGGTCAACTTGTCCACCTAGATGTCCAGGGGTCCTTATAATCACTAGCAGAGATGGCTACAAATACTTTTTAAATGTTGTTGATGATTACTCAAGGCATGCGGGTTTTATGCTTAAAACCAAAGGAGATGTCTATGATTCCATTGTCAATTTCTCTCAAATGTTGTCAAATCAATTTGAAAGTAATATAAAAGTTTTTAGAAGTGACAATGGTACTGAATTTGTCAACAATAGAATGCAACAATTTTTCATAACAAAGGTATTCTACATCAAACCTCTTGTGTCTACACACCTCAACAAAATGGAATTGCTGAAAGGAAACATAGACATCTTCTCAATGTTGCTAGATCTCTTATGTTTAGGGGAATTACCTCTTTACTTGTGGCTTGAATGTGTTCTCACTGCGCTTACCTTATCAACGGTTACCTTCCTTTACGTGTTGTGCGGCAAATCCTTTCTCTCTTGTGTATGGGCATGACCCTACACTCTCTCATATTAGGGTTTTTGGTTGTCTTTGCTATGATACTATCCTAAATAATTCGACAAATTTGACAGTCACGAAAAAAGTGTATTTATTGGCTACTCAAATGAAAAAAAGGGTTACAAACTTCTAAACCTAGAAACAAAACATGTTTTCTTCTCAAGAGATGTCAACTTTTATGGCTGTTTTCCTTTCAAAATGAAAAACAATCTTCAAAAACAAGTCTTTGGCTGGTGTGTCAAAAGATTTAAATCACAAAATTTCTTTGATATGACAACCCTAAAAGACCCAATGATGAAGGAGAGTGTCTTCCAATGATGATGGGGAGGAGTTGAATCCTCTCAATAAGGATGGTAACTCAGATGCTTCATCCAATGATGATGGGACTGAGTTGAATCCTCTCAATAGGATGGTAGGATGCTTCATCCATGGAAGAAAATACACATCCCGAGGGGCTTGTTTCTACTAAAAAAACTCCAATAACATCAAATCGATGTTAACTCGATTCGACTCAAGCGAGTCAACTCCTGAACAAGGAAACTTGCCGATACATCACACAAGAAGGTCAACCAGACCCTCTAGATTGCCTAAAAATCTTAATGACTTTATCATTGAAGGCAAAGTTAAATATGGTATAGAAAAAGTTGTTAATTATTCTAATCTTGATTCTGAAAATTACTGCTTTACCTCCAACTTAAATAAAAGTGTTGAACCCTTCTGTTATGAGGAAGCCATCCTTGACCCTAGCGGGTTGATGCCATGAATCTTTGAAATTGAGGCTTTGAATACTAACAAGTCTTGGATTATAACCACCTTACACGCTAATAGAAAACCATTGGATACAAATGGATTTGGAAAATCAAGTACAAATCCAATGGTGAAGTGGATAGATATAAAGCCAGGCTTGTTGCCAAGGGCTTTAACCAAAGGGAAGGGATTGACTATAATGAAACTTTTTCTCTGTTGTAAAATGTCCTTGTTAGAATTCTTATTGCCTTAGCGTCAAGAATAAATGGCCTCTTTTGACTAGATGTTAATAATGCTTTTCTTTATGGTGAACTTGATGAGGACATATACATGACTATTCCAAAAGGCTTTTTTGATGAAAACAACAAAAACATGGTCTGCAAACTTTCCAAATCTTTGTATGGTCTTAAGCAAGCTCCCAGAAAATGGAATGAAAAGCTTGTTGGTGTTCTCAAAGAACATGGATTTGTTCATCTGAGGCGATCATTCTCTATTTACAAAAAACAAAAATAACAAGTTTATTGCTTTACTTGTCTATGTTGATGATATTGTTCTTCTTGGCAAGCGTGTTGAGGAAATTGAACACTTCAAAGTCTTTCTTAAAACTAAATTTAACATAAAAGACTTGGGTACTCTCAAATTCTTTCTTGGTATTGAGGTGATAAAATCTGGGAATGACATCTGTCTCTCCCAGAGAAAATATTGTCTTGAAGTTTTAAAAGAATTTGGTCTCCTTGGATGTAAGCCCGTGTCTACACCCATGGAACCAAACTCTGTTCTTCCTTTCTTACCAACCCAAGATGACCCATTGCTTGATAACATAACGGGTACCAAAATTACTTGGAAAAGCTGATTTATCTTACTACACCGGACGACATATCATACTCTGTTCATTGTCTAGCACAACATATGCATACTCCCTTAAAGTCTCATTTGGATTCTGCTTTGAATGTTTTAGATACTTAAAAGGTGCCCCGGTAAAGGTCTTAGGTATGATCATAGCACCTTAATAATGTTCTTGAAGAGTACAGTGATGTGATTGGGCAAAATGCATTAAAACCAGGTAATCTGTTACGGGATCTGTGTTTTCTTTAACAATTGTTTGATTTCATGGAAAAGCAAAAAACAAAACACTCTCTCAAAATCTTCTACTGAAGCGATCTGAGTCCATGGCTTGCAGCACTGTGAAATTATTTGGGTTCAAAAAATCCTAAAGGATCTAAATGTTGATCTTCACCTTCCTATTAAAGCGTTCGTGATAACAAATCGCTTTACACTTGCTGTCAACCACTTTTTCCATGAGATCCAAACATTTTGAAATAGATGTCCATTTCATCGGAGAAAAATTGCAAAAGGTGTCTTGAGTGCCATCAAAATTGGCTCCTCAAACCAAATTGCAGACATTCTAACCAAACATCTTCCTGTGTACCAACACAAATTTCTTTGTGGCGAGACTATTTGACATATTTGGAAAGCGATTAAGGGGAATGTTCAAAATCATCTGCATAATCTATGTCCAAATATGTTGCTATGTTTGTTACATGTGCAGGTTTATTATCGAGGATCGTTATGCACATTTCCTATTCTTTGTTGTGAAGAGATATTAAGTCTTGCTGCTTATGAAGCTTTAGAGAAAGTTGAAGGGGGCTTATTGTATTTCCATTTCTATAAAGAGATAACCCTGCTAGGGTTTCACTTACTCAACTGATATGAGTCTTCTTCTTGGCCCTATATCACTCTCACAAAACATATATGTTATGATCTGTTGATCCACTTTTGTATTAGTTCTATGATTATTTGATCTTGTTTAAGTCACACCAGTTTGATTGTTATTGTTCAAACTGTGCCGACTATTGTACTTTTGATTCTTGAATAAAGTGAACTTGTTGCTCTGTTTATCTGTTTGATACCATCGCACAACATGCATATGATCATTTATCATGATTTTATGAAAAACCGAAAAATTACCAACTTACTTATAAATCATTAAGAGAACCTAATCCTCTTATATCATTACTTGTCAATAGCCACAAAACCTCTTTTACACACCTCCCACCACCCCCTATCTCCTTAGAAATTAACCTATGAACCCTTACTTTTTAATCATGAATTTAACTCAAGGTATTGTACACACTAACTAGTAGGGACGATTAATAAGGGATTAATTTTTAAATTAGGACAATAATTATTCACCAAATGATCATTAGGAAAGTTCTTGGTTCTTCCATCACTTGTTTCTCGTGTCTCATATCAAAACACAAACACAATAGAATGTTATGGAAGTGTTGAGTGCTTATTTTTAAAATATTTTGGCACAAGTTTGCAAGCATGGCACTTTTGGTCTTTTCTTGTTTTATTTTTAAGACTTTTGGCCACGTAACATTTCTATAACCATTTATTTTAACCTTTAACTTTTGGGTTTGATTTTCATCGACAAACCAATCATATTAAGTCTGTAAACACAGAAATATTATAGTCAAACTTATATAGGAGCATTTTAATAATATTATACTCAAACGGGTTTCAAAGGACATATAGAGGGATTAAGTGGTGATGATATTTACTAACTAATTAAATCATGTTTAATTCATTTTCCAAATATAAAATCTCAGCTCTTATTGTTTGGGTTACATGAAATCTATATTAGAATACGATAATCAGTAAACTCATTTTCTAAGCAAAGAAAGCTAAGCAAAACCAAAAGATTATTCGAATTCTCATATGTTCAAATATAATGAAATCAATACATCTTGTTATAAGTAGGCATTTCTTCCAATTAAAGCACTTATAGGAACCAACATTCATGTTAGTTGGTCAACACACACAACTCTTAAGTTTTGGCGGAAAACTAGATAAAACATTTGGTGCGGGTTCATCAATATCGTTTAGGTTGGTTGGTTAACAAGCACAACTCTTGAGTTTTGGCCCGAACCAACACTCGCGTTGGTCCATGCATGGGGCGCTGTCCATTGACATGGCTAGGTGGTTCGGCTCCCTTGATCCCTAGTTCTTGTTGTGGTCAAAATCGTGTTAACTTAAGCGCATGTGCACTCCGCCCCTCCTAACTTATATCCATGTTCAACAGAAATTACTTTTAGTCTATAGTGAAACTATAATACCTAAAAAAGTTGAGAACATAGAAAACTACCAACATCCTTATGCTATTTTTGCAAATGACATACCAAATGATGTGGCTGTCTCAATTTTTCCCTAACCATTTCTACTATGAATGACAAGCAAGTAATGTAACAACAACGTTTTATATGATTATTAATAAAACTATTCTTACAAAAAGAAAACTTAACTTAGAGAAGTATATATTATATAACACAGAAGCATTGTACATTTTATTTTCAACATGCAAAACACCCTCTCAATAATGACCAACTTTTGTTTATAGGAGTCAATTAACACTGCTTTGTAAAGTACGTGGCTTTCTTTTAAGCTTTTTCTTTACATGCAACTTTTATTTCATTCCTTTAAATACCATTCTATACCTCCTCATTTGATCAGAAATTAAGAACAAAAGATCTCTCTGATCTCTCTATTTAAACAAACACCAAAACCTAGAGAGAGAATGGAGCAAAGCTTACCAATAATCACTAAGAAATTATGGCGATTGATGCGTGTGATGTTCTTCATGTTAAAGAAAGGAATTTCAAAAGAAAAATTCATGGCTGATCTTAACTTGCTGATCAAACGAGGCAAAATCGCTGGAAAACCAACCTCGCCATGCAGCGAATATGAATTCAGCTGCAGAAACACCCCTCGTAGCCCACTGGCTCTTTTTTCCTCCCACAAGAAACAGAAAAACAATTGCCACCATCTTGCTACTTCTAACCCGCCATTAGCATTGGATTATAGTGATGACACTGTAATCAATGCTGCGATTCTCAAGCTCGATATACTGAAAAGCCCCACTATGACGTCCCCACCACCACTTCCGAAATTTGGGAGCCCATTGGACAAGAAGATGAAGATAACGGACTCACCGTGTTTAGTAACTAAGGGTGGAGAAGATGATCGTGTGGACGAGGCTGCTGAGGAGTTCATAAGGAGGTTCTATAATGATCGAAGACTTGAAAATTAGTTGAGGGACTGGAATGTCTTTAGTGGAATATTAGGAGGTTATATGTACTATACTTGAATTATTTCTTGTATTTCAAGCTTTTGTGTAGCCCTAACAATTTTGGTATCCTTTTAGAAATGAGAATAAATATCAATTAAAACTTAAAAAAATAACTAAAATTAATAGACTAAAATACTCATCTTTAAAAAATAATGTCGTATATTAAATATTTGAATACTTATACAATTTAAATTACTAACTATCTTCATTCTCACTTACTTCACATCTATGCATATATACGAAAAATTACTCACAAATTAATGCTACTAAGTATCGTTGCCGTCTGCGTAGATATCGTCTATTATTTTTTATCACTTATGGTTATTTTTATATATGCAATTTCAACTTTTCTTGACATCCATCAACTATTGGAAATTCTGTAAAGCATGAATAACTGAATTTAGCACAGACCAATATATAGTCGAGCAAGACACCTTCATATACATTAACGTACATTCTTGAGCCTTGAACGAATTACGGGCTTGTGTGTCTACAAGGCAAATACTTGCCGGCGAAAAATGTGTTTAGTGACAGTCATTTTTTAACTTAGTTAGTGACACAACCGCTTGTTAGTGATAAACTTATTTTAAGGACACTATTAGAGCATCCATAATGCAAAAAGTCTTAAATGACTTTTTGCATTTAATGCATTTAATGTACATATCATTCAATGAAGAAGACTTTGAAGAAAGACTTAAAGTTTCACAAGTCTTTCTAAAAAGCTTTTGAAAAAGCTTTCAATGCAATGGCAAAAAACTCTCAAATGACTTTTTAAAATAGTAAAAAGTTATTAGTAGTTTATGCATTGGAGATGCTCTTAGAGCATCTACAATGGGAAAACCAAATAAATACTTTTTACTATTACAAAAAACTTTTTGATATAGTTTTTTGCATTGCATGACTAGTTTTTTGAAATTTTTTTTAAAAAAGCTTGATAAACACCAAGTTTTTCATATAAGTCTTGGCCATTAAATTAGATTTGCATTAAATGCATTAAATGCATCAAGTTTTTAAGACTTGATGCATTGTAGATACTCTTAGGGAGAGTGGATTTTAACAAGTGTGTAAACAATATTATTACTTTATTAATCCTGGTTATGTGCTCAAATTTTTTTTCTAATAATATTGTCCAGAAAGAGTTCTAAACCTATCCTGAAATTCTTTATGTGACTTCTGTCAGTTGATTGTCCTTAGTGACGTGCGTATTGTGGGTTTGGATGTCGGGATTTTATCTTAATGTGTTGTTTTTTCGCTCTTATGTATGTGTCAGAGTAGTTGTATGTTGAGGGTTAAAGTATTTGTATGTTTAAGGGTCGCCGTTGCAAACGTGGGAATATTTTGGTCGGTAGTGTCAAGTTAGAGTGATAATGTCATGTTAGCGTCAAGTTAGCGTGGGACTAGTTGGTGAGTCTTTTACTTAGGGTATGTTAGGCTCGGAGGGTGTGGAGCTTTTGGATCTATGAGCGGTGAGCAATGGCATTTTGATTTTTCTAGTCGTTTGGCAAAGGAGGCGGTGAGCTTTCTTATTTTTTAGGAATGCTCAATTTTCCAATCTTTTTAAGAAGCTGTGGCGGTGAGCAATGAGTTGCTTGTATTCTTGCTGCATTCTTTTACCAAACACACCTTTAGTGACATAATTAATTTGCGTCCTTTTTTTTTTTTTTTTTTTTTTTTAGCTTGCTTTTAAACAATTCTGTCATGTACAACATATAGACCAATTATTTTACCTAGCGGCAGTTTAATATGCTGTTTCAAAACATAACATTTTATCTTTTAGCTAGCTTTTTATATACCATGATATCATGCGCAACATCTATACCAATATTAATTATCTATCACATGATCCACGAATCTTTTTGATGTACAAAAACGTTAACATTAAAAGCAAAACCGAAGTTGGCCAACTTTTGAAAACCAAACCCAAAATAGTGCCAGTTTGATATACCTTTAGAACTCGATCGACAAATCAACATGTTTTATTACCAAATCTTCACTTTACCAACCTCTCTAAAACTTAACCCATTTTTGTAATGATTAGGTAGTGAACTTTTGAACACTCAAATTTATATAGAATTGAAGTTGAGAGTAGAAAACAGGAGTATATTCCCGCAGACTCCTACATTGTGTCTTTCCATGAACATTCACCCTCAAAAAAGGTCCATGGTCACAACCATCATATGCTAAGTAATGTGAATTTATAAAACATATTATAATATAATCTATTTTGAGAAAAAAAAATTAAAAATATTATAGAGCACATTTTATAAAAAACCAAAAATTTAATATTGTTTATCACTTTATAGTAAAAACTAAACTATTTACTGTTTTTCTATACATGGTCACTTAACAGGACTACTGACATTTTATTTTGTGTCGGCAACACTTCTATAAACAAGTTACAAGTCTTTTACTCAAGATCCCAAAAACAACATTCCAATATGTGACTTCTAAATTAAATTACAATGTTAACTAGTTAGTTAAGGCTGGCCGTTCTCACCATACAAAGTGTATAATTTATGGTAGCTTGTTTATGCAGTTTGTATCAAACTAACTAATTACTCCCTCCGTCCCAAAATATAAGTCCGTTTTGACTTTTTGTATCAAATTTTGACCCTAAATATTTTTGTTTGTATTATATTATACTTGATAAAACTTATACCAATGAAAAATACATTTAAAACACAATCCATTCATATATTTTGCATCAATTATTATATGATACAATCAAAAATATATACGGTCAAAACTAAATTCAAAAAGTCCAAATAGACTTAAATTTTGGGACGGAGGTAGTAGTACGGTGTCGTGCACGTTATCAAGAAAAACATTAAAAGCAAAAAACGAAGCAGGCCAACTTTAAAAAGGAGAAACCAGAATGATAATGGTATATTGTATATCAAAAATCCTTGCTTTACCTTACCAAACCGAAAAATCAAACACTCAAACTAAAGTAATACCAAAACCAAATGATCACAATCACCAACTTTTACGATTTCTATTTCATGCATTTTATTTTTGAACTTTAATTCTAGTTGAGATCATTAGTATTTAGAAAACGATTGCCAACTCATAAACATAACACCATTGTGACTCTCTGGGTAAAAGATTCACCTTTCATTATCCATGACCGGCCAAGACCTAATTAAAAGGCTAGTAAAATGATATTTTGAAATGTCGAAAATCATAGCTGTTTAATCAACGATGAAGTAATTTAAATGACACGCTCTATATTTTAACAAAGTTCATGCCCTAAGTGATAAAGTCTTGATTAGTGTTAATATATTTAAATAAACAAAGCATGAGATCTAAATAGTATAATCATGGTGTTAATTAAGATGTGACACATACATGTGTAGCTAATTTATGTATTATATCACGTCAAATAGTTGTTTATAATTCTTACAGCTTAAATGTAATATTGTGATGTACAATTGTACATTGCTTATTTGCTTAGTTTTACTAGTTTTATAGATTAACATAAATGGTTAACATATATAACTAAGAAAACTTGTTTCTGTAGGAAAAAAAGTCACGCCTTGAGATATTTTATGTGAGCAAAGGAATCCCACAAACAAATGTGGGAATTGGCGACAACACCTTAATCCCAGATATATTTTGGACCAGCCATCGTCCACTCCATAAAGAATAGGTCTGACAACTCTCCTGGCCAGTGAGGCACTAATTGTGAGCAAATGTATGCGTTGATTACATAAGATAGATTTTCAAACATCAATTAGTATTTGATAACTTCGACTTTAAGCATACGATCATATATTGATATACAAAGGTTAACGGTATGAATCTTTAGTTTGGTATCAATTTGTATCAAAAGTGTTTTTCATTTTGACCAACCTTTTCTTCCCATCATTACCTACCACACTCACAAAAAAAATGATTTGCTTTTGTTGCTCATACATGTAATAGTCGAAGTTGAAGAACTAATTTCCAAATAGGGAACCACTTGCACCGTAAGAATATCCCACTAATGTGTGCTTGAGAAATAATTAGCGCAAGTTCGATTAACAAAAGGCTAACACATGTATATTTTATTTTAATAACCATAAGCGCAAAACAATATGAATACATAATGTTGCTATATGATTCAGCTTTAATCACTCCATGGTAACCATATGTAAAAATTTTGACAAGGGCCAAACTAAACAAAGTCGAGCACAGGATGGTTGACTGGTTCTCGCAGTATCAAGGTGTAAAGTTAAGGTAAATATGTATCTTCTAGGCGGTTGAGGGATCAAGTTCACTTGACGTACGTACATGCGTAATGAAAAATAATTATACCTATATACCTAGTTTAGGAATCAGCATCAAATGAGCACTTTTTAGCGTGAGAAATGCATTTAGTCGCGTTGATTTATAGTTTTAATACGTAAAAATATCTTTTTTGTTGATTCACAATAGCCATTTTTGTACAGATTCACTGAAATTTGTAAGTTGATTTAAAACTTTGACATTTATATGGTATTTTGCAAATTAAATGAACCAAATATTACATTTTCAAAACTTTGATGACCTGTTAGTTTCAAATCAACTAAAGTAACATTTTTACGTAAAAGTTCGTTAAAAAAACATGCATGACATTAGACAATCGGGAATCAAGTTCAAATCAACATCAATTTTTAAACACACGTGACCATGGACGGACCCACATGTATGTCGGGTGTAGCACAGGCTACACCCGATTTTATGTCACGAAGTGCAAAAAGATTTCATAACTGCCGTTTTTGTGGTATGTGCAACCCCCGAAACTTTTTTGCTACTTTCGTTTCTTACGATGTAACCTAACATTTCTTTTTTGCACGTGACATATTGTAAACCTTTTTTTTTTAGCATCTCACTAATGGCCTTACCAAAATTACAGACGTTAAGAAAAGATGAAGCCTATATGACATATATAAGTGCATAAAAAAACTATTAGCCCGTGATATATTTAAATAACAATTCAAGATTTCTTTAGGAAAGGAAAACTTAGATTAAAGAAAAGTTATTAAACACATGCAACATATTTGTTATAGTATGTTTTTTTTGGGTAAAAGGTCAAAGACCCGGCAAATATTTGTTATATTATGTTTTCAACATGCAAAACGCTTCCTGTTGACCAACTTTCTTTTTTATAGTACTCACACACTGCTTTATAAAGTGGCTTTCTTTTTATATTTTCTTTGCTGGCAGATTTTATTTTCATCCTATAAATATACCTCTTCATTTGATCACCAATTAACACTTCTTTGTTTCATACACAAACACACATACTTATAAACCCTATAGAGAGAATGGAGCAAAATTTACCACTAATCACCAAAAAGGTATGGAACTTGATGCGTGTGATGTTCTTCATGTTAAAGAAAGGCATTTCAAAATCAAAAATCATGGCTGATCTTAACATGATGATCAAGCGAACGCGATCGCTGGAAAGCCCACCTCATTGTCTTACGAATTCAGCTGCAACAACACCCCTCCTTATCCACTCTCTATCTTTACCTCCCACAAGAAAAACCGCAATAAACGCCACCATCTTACTAATTATAATCCACCACTAGCGGTAAACGATTGTGATGATATAGTCATCAATTCTGCGGTTCTTAAGGCTCTCAATATGGTGACAAACAACTCACCAATGAGGATAACTGACTCACCTATGCCGCTAACTAATGGTTGCGAAGATGGTCGCGTGGACGAGGCTGCTGAGAAGTTCATAAGGAGGTTTTATAATGATTTAAAACGTGAAAACTAAATGAGGGACTTGAATGTCATTAGTGAACATGTAGGGGTTATATGAAACTAAACTTGATTTGATTTTGTGATTTGTGAAATCCTAACAATTTTGGTAACTTATTATATTATTTTATATGAAGAGTGAATTTTTTTTTAACACTAATCGTATTATTTATGACTTAGCAAGAAGCTGGGAACAATGAATTACGAAGCAGAGTTTGATGGTTTTCGAATTACTTGTTCTAATTTAAAAAATTTATGTCTATAGTTTGACGTCATTGATGAATAAGTATCCTTTTTTATTTCATCTGTTATACGTTTTATGATGATCGAGGATTAGTCTCAGTTAAAAGTTAACTTTAATTTGTATTGTTTGCATATGAAGAATAATACTATAAAACGATTGTTATTAAAGTCGGATGTTCTCCCACGTGACTGCCAAAATGTGTCACTAAAGTCGGATACCATCACTAAGTCATAATATGCCCTAAAATGATTGTGTTTAACTTACATAGTAAAAAGTATTGCTTGAAAGGGTAACTACAGAATAGTGTATTCAAACATTTCTTGGACAACTTCCGGGGTAAAACACACAGACTTGCGACTTCAAAATTCAAAGTATATAGATAGTCAAGTTAAGGATCGTCTATTGTTTCCGTTGATAAAAAGCTTGTCTATGTAATTTGTGTCAAAGTACAGTACGTCAAAACTGTGTCGTGTACTTAAATGTTTCGTTGATAAAAGTTTGATAAAAGCTCGTCTTTGTAATTTAGGGTGAGATGTGAGATTCACTCACATCTTATGTATTTAAATGTTTTTTGGAGTAATAAATTTATCGGGTGTAAAAACCTTTTACCCAAAAAAATAATGTCGTGTACTCACTATTCGATCCATAGCTACGTGCCTAACTTATTTATCATATGACTCATATACTAATCCTTCAAGTAAAACGTTAAAAGCATAAATGAAGTTGGCAAGCTTTATTAAAGGAGAAGCACAAATGATTATAGCAACGTTAACAAAAAATCTTTACTTTACCAAACCCAAAAATCAAACACTCATATTAAAGTAACCCTCAAAAGTTACAAACAAATTAAATCCATGTCTGTAATAATCACGAAAACCGCTCTTGATGAATGGCATTGCTTTTTGGTGAAACTAGAAGCTGTGTGCTCGAAGCCACCTGCATTGCGTCTTTCTGTAAACATCTACCCTACCAAAGGTTCCATATGTCACAAACCTTATTTGCTAAGTTTACATGCACTTTTGTGTAAAAATTCGCAATTTCAAACATGTCCAAAAATATATATTTTCAAAATAATCTTCGTTTATATTTTATATTTTATATTTTTTTAATCCATGATCCAAGTAAAGGAAAGAATCTATAAATTTTCGTTTACTCTTATACTATTTTCTATGTTTGGATGGTTTTGTTAACGATCACCAACTTTTCTTGTTTCTGCTTCATCATGCATATTCTTTTTCTTTGAATTTTCGTTTTAATTGCTAGCATCTTTTGTAGTGTTTGAAAGACGATTACTAAACTTTAATGTCACGCCGTTATACCCTAACGGCGTGGGTAAGAGACTCGCCTTTGGCCTTCCATGATAAGGATGGAAATACTATGTGAAGTTACATGTTGTTAAAGAGATTGAAACTCACAGCTGGCCTTTAATCAACAACCACTACTACACAAAAGCTTATTCGGATCACCTCAAAAAGATCACTTTTGTTAAAAACTGATCTATTTGAGTAAAATAAGGGCGGGGAGTGTCAAATATACCAAAAAAAACCCATTTGTTGGTGTTGTTTACTCAAAAAGATCGGTGGCATAAAGAAAACCCGATCCATTTGTTTGTGATTTTAGTCAAGCGGGCTTTTCTTTTCATTAACCCGCCCCTAACAAAAAAACTTTTCATCACCCGCTACTTTACCAAAAATAAAATCATTTCAACCTTTCACACATCTACTTTACCAACATCAAAGCCCCTAACCTAACCATTCTCTCATTTCCACTTCATCACAGCCGTTCACCATCCGGACCAAATCGTTTAACCAACACCATTTCATCAGTTATTTTAATTTTCACACAATGATTATCCTCTCCATCTAAGCATAAAGATCATTCTCTCCATCTAAGCATAAAGATTGATACATAGCAATAAGGAAACTCCATTCAAGGTATACTTTTCCCCCTTAACAGTAGTCCATATCGTGATTCTTCTTGTTTTGTGTGTTCATTCAACAATATAAATCATTGACAATCAATGTATAATTATGTGTTTATTCAAGGTATAATTTATCCTTTTAATAGCTATTACTTTTTATTTTGCTTTTCATGTTACTAATTTTGCTGTTAAGTGATACAACTTTATAGTCTTATGAGTCCCTTGGGGTAAAAGTACTACTAGTAATTTGTTGAATTTGTTGATTCGTTATTTTTATACATTTTTAGCCAATAATTTACTCATTTGTGTGTATGAACTGAATTTTTATACATTTTTAGCCAATAAAAGTACTACTAGTATCTTTTTTTGTTTTTAACTTGCATAGATTTGTATGCGAGTATAATCAAATGATTACATATTGTGTATGTCCTATCAATTCAAATAATCATTATAGATTTAGCACAATAATTTCTACCCAGGGTGTGTTTGGGATTACTTATTTTAAATTCTGCTTGAGTAAAGTAAGCAAAGTAGAGTTCTATTGAATAGTAAAGCATTTATCTTGCTTAAAATAAGCGATAAGCACTTAAGCAATGTCAATTCCCAAATACCTTCAAAGAGATATTGTATCATTCTGAGACTCTCGAAATTTGTCACTGCAAAAGGTGGACTTTTTTTTGGTATCTAGCTATCACTAGTACAATCGACACTTCCGCCTACGACTTTTTCAACACCTTCCGAGACGGTAGGCATGGTAGTTCGACGGCGTGGCGTGGCAGCAGTTAGTCGGTGAGCCTCGTAGGGAAAGTCCTTCCGGCGACAAAAATTAAACCTTCCCGGCGTAGCGTGGGACCCACATTGTTTTCTGGTCAAAGTTTTTTTGGTAGAAAACATATGTTGCCGACGACACGTCGTCGGCAACATATTACTAATTATGTAATTAGTTAGCAAAATTAAAACCTAATTAACTTATACTATTCGTTCCCGACGACAGGTCGTTGGTAAAATGATTAAAAAAATAACATTTTTCAATATTTTCCCTACGCCACGGCGTCGGGATAGTATTAAACTTGCATTAAGCCACTTATTATGCCGACGCCATGGCGTAGGGAAAATATTGCCAAATGTTATTTTTTCAATTTACCAACGACATGTCGTCGGGAAAGTACGTAAATATATGAAATGTTTATATTTTGGCGGCCTTAATTAGTCGGCAATATGTATCACATATGCCACAATTGCAGCATTTTAGCAATTTCTCGGAATTAGGAAAAATTCTACATAACCTGCATCTGCTGTTTTCAACCAAAACCTCTAAACCAATATGCCGATATCCCAAAACAACTCATAACGACTAAATCACATATATAATTGCTAAAAAGTTACAAATTATACAAAACGGGTGATATTAACTACGCATCTAGGTTAAACATACACAAAAGTTGCTAAATCACCAATGTTCAAGTCACCAAAATGTTCAAAGTGTACAATGGCCAACATAAGGATGAGATGATCAAAAGCATAGTCTAAGCGGGTTTATACATCTACACAAAATAACCCGTAAATATACCTCCATCGATCTACTCGTCATCATCATCATGATCCGAGCCCTCCTCGTCAAGATCAACACTACCGCCAGCGCCACTCCCCGACCCGACGTCAGATGTCGAAGCAATCTGGCTCATAAGCTCAGACCACCGATCGGGAGGATGAGTCTGTACAACCTTGAAGAACTCACTAACCTGGCGAGCGGCCTTGACTCTTTCGCCCTCCTGTCTTCTTTTGGAGGTCTGCGATCTTCTTGTCTTTGGCGGCCATCATCTCATCAATCTTTTCTTTATCGTACGAAGATGAACGAGCGGAGACACGGGGGTAAAATCATCTTTTCGCTCAAAACCCTACCACACGCGACTTTTCCTGCTTGCCCTTGAGGACAATGGCAAGTATCTCAACCTCCGTGTAGAGATGCTGAGAGGGTTGTCCGCCTAAATCCCGTAGACACATCTCCTCTACAAAAGTTGAAAATATATATATATATATATATATATATATATATATATATATATATATATATATGTGTAATTAGTACATTATGTAAATCAATAAAACAGGTTAAAATGACTTAAAAAACAAATGGGTGAAACGTGTGTAATATAAAATACAAAGTTACTTATCCCCTGGCGTGTGCTAATAAGTAACTATGTCATTTATATTACCCCGTTTCACCAATTTGACCCAGCATAACGTGTACATGTTTGGGCAAAAATGGGTCAAAACTTCTTAAATGACTTAAACAAACAAGAAAGTTACTTATTAGTGCATGTTTCGGCTAAAATGGGTGGCGTGTGTAATATAAAATACAAAGTTACTTATCAGCCAAGCGTGTGCTAATAAGTAACTTTGGTTTATAATACACGTTTCACCATTTTGACCCAACCCAGCATAATGTACTTATTTGGGCAAAAATGGGTCAAAACAAGTTAAATGACTTAAACAAACAAGAAAATTACTTATTAGTGCATGTTTCGGCTAAAATGGGTAAAACGTGTGTAATATAAAATACAAAGTTACTTATCATTAGCGTGTGCTAATAAGTAACTTTGTCGTTACCCGTTCACCATTTTGACCCATTTTAACATATAGCGTGTACTTGTTTGGGAAAAAATGGGTCAAAACAAGTTAAATGACATAAACAAACAAGAAAGTTACTTATTAGTCCATGTTTCGGCTAAAATGGGTGAAACGTGTGTAATATAGAAGACAAAGTTACTCATTAGCCCAAACATGTGATAATAAGTAACTTTGCCGTTTATATTACACCCGTTTCACCCATTTTGACTCATTTTAGCATAACGTGTAGATGTTTGGGCTAAAATGGGTCAAAATGGGTTAAATGAACTAAATAATAAATAAAAATAAAAATAAAAAGACCGGTACTTACGTAATTGACACGAGCCTCGTCCTGCAACCACTCCCCGTTCTTGCAGTGGCGTAATAGCTCGTATGAGGGGCGGGTACTCCTGAGTCTCGCTCGTCTCAAAAGCTGTATATGCATATAAGATGAAACAAATTAAAAACGACAAATCAAACACCATATATATAAAAAACAATATGTAAAATAATCATAATGTGTCTTACGTATTGATGTCGAGATGCGGCCAATGACCGAGATCCATGCCTGCTGTGTACCTTATTCTTCTTCCTGTTCTCCTTGTTGATAGCGGCTCTTTTAACGTGCTTCTCATCCATGTAGTGCTCGATGTACTTCTCCCACATCGATAGCTCCATGTTTGGAGGAGGGTTCCTAACATAATAAAAAAAAATAGATAATTAACATATATCAATTGCTAACATATTTAAAAAAACAACAAAAATATCAAAAACATAAGAATAATAAAAAAACTTACCTTCGGATCTCATCGACAGCGTCATACCCACCTCTATTAAGAAAGTGAGTTGCCTTGAAGGCGCTCTTGTTGTCCTTGTAGCGGTCAGCAAAATACTCGTTAAACGCCGCCTGGATTGTCCCCCACTTTTCAGAACGCCTCAAGGGCCCCAAATCAAACATTTCCTGCAATAAAAAAATAACTAAATTAGTTAATTAATCATATATATATATATACATTCAAATATATAAACATGATAAGAAAACAATATAAAAGGAAAATACATAACTGACCTCGATGCGTGGAAACATATGTGCCCTCTTTTCCTCGATCTTGTGCCGCGACTCATAGCTGCGGGATCTCCGAGCGAGCTTCGCCCACAAAGTTAGCAAACCATGCCGCGGTCTTGCCGCCGGGATAGAGGTCTTGGTCTTTGAAGTCTAGCTCGGCATGGGGGCGAAATCATCCGCGGCTTTCTTGAGCTTGGCGTTTTGTTGTGAGCGCGTACCTCCTTCGGACGCCACGGTGGCGGCACCACCCTACCGCCACCCACACTTTGCCCTGCCTGCCCCTTTCGACGAAGATCACGCAAATTGAAGCAAGTGAAAACGTCATAAAATAACAAGTAACCAAATTCAAATGATTAAGCTTAAGTTTCTTTTAAAATAATCAGGAAATTCTTACCACGATGACATTTGCCAAGATCACGTGGAGGTGGTGGGTCACCGCACCGTCACCACCGTGACCACGGGCCTTCTGCTTTGCATATCAAAAAGTACAAGTTGAATAACATATACATTTCATAAACAGATTAGTAAAAGCATGCACGCATTCATATACATACACATTAAAATAAATATACATATTTAAACAATCCATAACAATTCCATTCAAATAAGAGTTGTTTTACAAGTTACAATTTAAGATCAATCTGCTAGATCAACATCACTATCATAAACATCATTATTGGCAACTGCAACTTCGTCATCAGAATTGTGTCCTTCTTCATTATCAGAAGCTTCTGCTAAATCATAAGGCTCGTCGTCCTCATCATCAATAAAATCATCGTCGTCATCAACAGAAATGATTTGTGGTGGTGGTGGTGGTGCCTCAACTTCCGTTGATTGACCATCGATATTCAAGGGTTCTAATGCCACATCAATCAAATTAGCGGACGGTCGAGATCGGATGAGTTGTTGCCATGTATCACATCATCATCGTCTTCTTCCACGATGACATCCCAGGTTGTGTTGTGATTCACATCTTGGACGACCTTCCAGTGGAGTGGTCGTTTGGCAGGATCTTCAAGGTAGAAGACTTGTTTAGCTTGTGTTGCGAGAATGTAAGGTTGATCTTCAAATGCATAACCACATGCCCAAATTTGTCTCATGTTGTTTCTAATAACATTACGTTTGACTTTACGGCCTCTTTTGTCGCATAAGTCGAACCACTTAACTCGAAACAACACAACTTTGGGCTGAGTATAAGCAAACTCAAAATATCTTCTAGTGACCATAATACATTTCTCCTTCCTTCTCACCAGGTGAGCGATTCAGTTACGAGTTGTACGTTTTTGATTGGTATTATGCGACAAACTTCACACCGTTGACTACACAAGAATTCACTGAGAATGGGGTCGGTGATGGTCCACAAGCCAAAGCGAATAAGTCAGGAGTACATCTTGGGTCATTAGCTATGTAAAGTTTACGGATCTATGAAAAAAGATAAAAATAGATAGAGATGAGTAATTAATAGTCGTTATTTAGAAGGAAATACATACAATAAGTTTTACCTTGGCTCAAACCAGCGGGCAAATTCTTGTTGCATGTCGGCCGGAAATTCCCTGTAAATGTTCATGATATTATAATAAATCGAAAAGATGTACTTGGGGAAAAGAAATCGAAAATTAAGCAGCGTACCTCTGCGAAGCGCGGTCAGTCGACGTCGATCTCGGGAGTGTTGTGAAGTACATACCATACCACTTTCTCCATTTCTTGGAGATCCAACCGAATCAATGTTTGTTTACCAGACTTGGTACATATTGATCTGAACACTGGAAATTACTTGTTGGGCGAGGGCGGTCTTGATGGTTGTTGGGACGATTAAATTTAGTCCCAACACCCGAAATGAAACAGAAAGTTAATGCTTCTTACGCAACATAACCCTCCGCTATTGAACCCACGGCAGCTTTATTTATAGTTTTTAGCTTCTTCATGTATCTTTCAAATGGATACATCCAGAATGAGACATGCCGCCTTCAATAGCCTCTTGGGTAAATGCATAACCAAGTGAATCATAATGTCAAAAGCGGGGAGGAAATATTTGCTCGAGACGGCACAATATATTGATCAACTGGTCTCTAGCTTTCTCCATGTCATTCACCATCAAAGAACGGGCGCAAATTTGCTTAAAGAATGAACAAAGCTCGATTAATGGTGGATAAGTCTGTGCGTCCAAGTATTGTTGAAGTCCATAAGGAAGTAAC
Source organism: Chrysanthemum makinoi (assembly GCA_910596185.1). Taxonomy (NCBI): domain Eukaryota; kingdom Viridiplantae; phylum Streptophyta; class Magnoliopsida; order Asterales; family Asteraceae; genus Chrysanthemum; species Chrysanthemum makinoi. Next base: position 312,984,128 of record OU343217.1, read on the forward strand.
CGTTGCATCATTATATGACAGTCATGAGACTTCATGCCCGATATATTGTTATCATCTTTGGTCACTTTTGAGTTGAACTTGGATCCGAACCCATCTGGTAGTTTAGTTGTTTTTATGTATTGACAGAAAAGTTTTCTATCATTGGGTGTGAAGGAGTACTTAGCATGAGGCTTCAAGCACTTCCCGTTTTTTCTGTTTCCGAGCCACAACTCATTTCGAATGCCCAAAGCTTCCAGGTCTTGTCTTGCCTTAGTGGTGTCTTTAGATTTTTCATTCATTAACAAAGTGTTCAAGATACTCTCCAACACATTCTTTTCGATATGCATGACATCTAAATTGTGTTTTAGAGAAAGAGAAGACCAATATTCAAGCTTGTAGAAAATAGACCGTTTAGTCCAGTTCAGTTCGACAGTATGATTACGTTTTATCTTTATACCCCCATAATCTGGGTGTTTCCCGGGCAAACGTGTAGGCAATCTCGCATGTTGAGTAAAGATATTATCATTGGTATCTTTTCTAGGAGGATCTCTTGCATCGGGTTCACCATCGAAAGTATTGTCTTTCCTCCATTTATGGTTCTTTTTTAAGAATCTTCTATGACCAACGTAAGCTGTTTTGCTTATCACACGCTTAGCTGGAGTGTCTACTTTGCATGTAGGGCATGCCATGTAACCTTGCCCACTCCAACCAGACAAACTACTTCGTGCAGGAAAATCATTGATGGTCCACAAAAGCATCGCTCTCATGTGGAAGTCAGTTATGATTGATTAAGTTCCTACAGTAATCTATGCTACTGTTTAAACTGCTTATCTGCTACTGTTGACGACGACACGTCGTCGGGATACCAAAAGTTAAAAAAACATAAAGAGAATACATTACCCTTTGTCTCGACTCTCAGCTCTCGGCTTTCGGCTTTCGGCTCTCGCAAGGCTGTACCAACAAAAACCGATTACATTTAATTAAAAAAACATAATAATAATTACACAAAAATTAAACCAATTAAAACATTTAAAAATTAAACAAACTAAAAAAAATAAAAAATTTACTTTACCTGATATGAGAAAAGAAATGGCGAGTGGTGTAGTGGAGGAGACGGTGGTGGTGGTGGTGCGAGTGGTGTACCGGTGGTGGTGGTGTAGATGAGTTAATGGGTTTTCTTTTTTTCTAAGTGTAGATGAGGTTTTTTTTGTATGGTTGTAACTTGTAAGAGATGAAGAGAGGTATAGTAGTAGGCGCAACAAAGATTGCAGATGATGAGGGTTTTTTATTTTTTTTCTAAGTGTGAGTAGCTAGCTAGATCTAGATATGATACAATTTATTAATATTTTTTACCGACGATGTGGCGTAGGTAAAATATATATTTTTTTATTTAAATTTTTTCCCGACGACATGTCGTCTGGAATGAATTATCTTTTGTCGTTTTTTGTTTTGGCGGGACGGCTAAATATTTTGGGGGGACGCCTAAATTTTTGGGATAATACAGTATAAATAATACCGACGACCCGTCGTCGGTATTGTACAAATATACTTATTTAAATTTTTTTTAGATACAAATACTTTAATTTAATTTAAAAATAATAATAAAATTATATAAACTATAAAAAAAAAAATATATAAGTTAATTTATATATAATTAAAATTTAAAATTAAACACTTTTAAATAATAAAAAATTTATTTAATACGATCATAAAAAAAAATATATTTTATATAATTATTGAATGCATCTTTGAAGATAATATTTATTAAAATTTGAGGTGATATGGTTATACGTAACGTGTTAAACGAGCGAGTATATAGGTGATATGGTTATACGTAATGTGTTAAACGACCGAGTATAGGTGTTATGGTTATATGTAACATGTTAAACGACCGAGTGTAGGTGCTATGGTTATACGTGACGTGTTAAACGACCGAGTGTAGGTGCTATGGTTATACGTAACGTGTTAAACGACCGAGTGTAGGTGTTATGGTTATACGTAGCGTGTTAAGCGAGTGTAGGTGCTATGGTTATACGTAACGTGTTAAACGACCGAGTCTAGGTGCTATGGTTATACGTAGCGTGTTAAGCGAACGAGTTTAGGTGTTATGGTTATCGTAACATGTTAACGACCGGAGTCTAGGTGTGTTATGGTTACTCGTTACGTGTTAAACGACCGAGTCTAGGTGCTATGGTTATGCGTAACGTGTTAAACGACCAAGTCTATGTACTATGGTTATACGTAACGTGTTAAACGAACGAGTATAGGTGATATGGTTATACGTAACGTGTTAAACGACCAAGTCTAGGTGCTATGGTTATACATAACGTGTTAAACGAGCAGTATAGGTGATATGGTTATACGTAATGTGTTTAACGTGGTGTCTAGGTGTTATGGTTATAGGTAACGTGTGAAACGAGAGTCTAGGTGCTATGGTTATACGTAACATGTTAAACGACCGAGTCTATGTGCTATGGTTATACGAAACGTGTTAAACGACCGATTCTATGCGCTATGGTTATACGTAACGTGTTAAACGAACGAGTCTAGGTGTTATGGTTTTACGTAACATGTTAAGCGTGGAATCTAGGTGCTATGGTTATACGTAACGTGTTAAGCGAGCGAGTCTAGGTGCTATGGTTAAGCGTAGCGTGTTAAGCGAGCAGTATAGGTGATATGGTTATCGTGCCGTGTTAAACGACCAAGTCTAGGTGCTATGGTTATACGTAACGTGTTAAACGAACGAGTATAGGTGATATGGTTATACGTAATGTGTTAAACGTGGAGTGTCTAGGTGTTATGGTTATAGGTAACGTGTGAAACGACCGAGTCTAGGTGCTATGGTTATACGTAACATGTTAAACGAATGAGTCTAGGTGTTATGGTTATATGTAACGTGTTAAACGACCGAGTCTAGGTGTTATGGTTATGTAACGTGTTAAACAGCGAGTTTAAGTTATGGTTATATGTAACATGTTAAACGACCGAGTCTAGGTGCTATGGTTATAAATAACGTGTTAAACGAAGCAGAGTCTAGGTATTTATGGTTATACGTAACGTGTTAAACGAACGAGTCTAGGTGTTATGGTTATGCGTAACGTGTTAAACGACCGAGTCTAGGTGTTATGGTTATACGTAACGTGTTAAATGACCGAGTGTAGGTGCTATGGTTATACGTAACGTGTTAAACGACCGGTCTATGTGCTATGGTTATACGTAGCGTGTTAAACGAGCAGTATAAGGTGCTATGGTTATCGTAGCGTGTTAAACGGCCAGGTGTCCAGGTGCTATGGTTATCGTAACATGTTAAATGAGCGAA
>OU343217.1:312987525-313139108 GCA_910596185.1 Chrysanthemum makinoi
AAGAATAACTTCTAGCTACTCATGTTAAAACAAGCAAGCATACACACATACAATTAAACACGGGTAGACATAATGATAAATTGGATAAAAACTTATCTTGCAATGTAAAATAGGCATCGGATTCTAGAATATTGTCCAAGTCGGACTACAACTGTATTAGGGTTTGCTCTCCAAAGTTCTACCTCCTTTAAAAATGAAAATCGAATTTTATATATAGATTTACAATCGCACTGGCGTCACCTTTTGCTAGTGACGCCGTCAGTCGCCGTCATTAGGTAAGTCGTTGTGTAACACCCCCAAATCTCGGTACAATGGGAAGACTTATTCAAGGTTGTATGCTATAATTGATTGGTATCTCACACAAGTATAGCAAACAAGATAGTCATTTATCATTTAAAACCAATCACAAATTTAAATATTCGAAACATTAATCCCAAAATGTAAATATTAGGCCCAAACAAGATTTAATAAAATAGGTCCCCATAAATTATCAGACTTGATTATGATCCTTGAACCATGCCTCCTTGCCAAGCTTCCACAGAACACGTAATCCAAACATCACTTAATCACGAGAAAACATGCTAAAAGATCGCCTAACGCCTGGTGAGTTCATAGGTTTAAGTTCAAGTTTAAAAATAGTGGACTTGTAGGAGTTAATTTGATATGCGAGAGCTAAGATAGATACACATCAATCATATACCAACATCATATCCGACGTCATAGTAGCCCCTAGCGACACTAAAGACAACAGTAGTAAAGTCTAGAACGATTGCTAACCTCGACTAGGTCAAGTAGAAGTCTATACTTAGCTAGGCAAGTGCTATAGCAATAAGGATTGCTACCCTAGACTAAGGCAACAACTACCACATATCTATCTAATCAGCCAAGCACATAAGCAAATCAAAATAGTTTAGATGGTCCAAAAATAGTAGCAAGATTCTCACCCCTAATTTAGTTAAAAACAAAGATAAAAGTGAGGCTATAAAACTCACCTCAAGCAAGATAATGCACAAATAAACACTAAAGGATAACAAACTAATCACGGCTCAAAGCAACTATCTCATTTCAAGCAACCTATTAATGTAAACCAATTTTAATATATATTTCCCAAAATCAACGTTATCTATCCCAATGTATTCCTTTTCTTTATCTCCAAAAATATCTTGTTTCACCGCTTAGTGTTTGGTATCGTCGTGTGTGTGTATCGACTCAACATGATATCATGAATGCACTCAAATAACCAAAATGCGACTCAATGCAACACAATGAGACTTCTAAGCGATAAGCTCCATAGTCAACTCGATAAGATCAATCATTTATTCGTCGCCATTATCCCATAAACCGTCGCATCTTAATCGAGTCATAAGGATAATTCACCCATTAATAACGTTATCCCACGCATCTAGTGGGCTCTTATTAGATACGTCAACCTAATAAGTCCACTATCCACGTGGATCGACGCTATTAATGTTAGGTCATCCGTAACCCATGCACAAGACGTACATAGAATTAAATACTTGAAAGTAGTATTAAATGCTTATAAATGGCACATTTCGATAAACGTGCACTCGAAACATTAAATACTTTTTAATTAGAAAAGCTTCTCCATTTTAGTCAAGCACTCGATGAGTGTGTAAATACTCATCATTTTTGGTTAAATCGAACCGCAAAATGTTTAAAAATGCTCGAAATGCATCAAAATATGAAAATATCTCAAAATTGCATTTTATATGTTTCGATGCAAAATATTCAAAATCGATGAAAAATGAGCTAAGTTTGCATAATTGGCGGTTTCATCCCCAAGTTTCAAAAATTGTCGAAATAGTCCCCGAAAGCACATAATTTCAAAATAAAAATCACCAATGGTCCTTTTAAAATCATAAGTTGTCAAAATTAGTCCTTTGGTGAAAAGTATCAAAAGTTTTGAGAAATTACAAGTTTGGTCCTTCAAGTTTAAAAATTGGCAAAAATGGTCCTTGAAAAATTTGAAAATGTCAGCTTTGGTCCTTGTACTATTGACACTTGTCATTTTCAGCCCTTGGAACAACTTTATGAATATGGCAGAACTGGTCCTCCAATTTTCAGAAATTACAAACAAGTCCCTTGATTATTAAACCCTTTTATACACCTTTGGACTTGTCACAAACCCATATGACCCCTGCCTTCCCATTTGACCCCTGTCAATAACATTTGGACCCTTTATTACCAATAAAACACCCTCTCTTTTCTCCAACTCACGGGATACACCTCCATCATCATCCCTACCCCCTCACAACACCACTGCTACTCAACCCTCCTTCATCATCAACCCTACCCTCCACCTCACCCCACTCCAAGGATGCATTTAATGCACCTTCAACCTAACACTCTACCCTCCCCAAAAAGTTATCATGAATGCCAAATTCAATCCAGCCAATATCTCCCCCAAAGCATCCAATGGTTGGGACACGGGATTTGAAGAGAGAGGTGAGAGAAGCTCATTGGAGTATAAATAAAGGAAGAAAGAAGGCAAATGAGATAGCACTTAGTTTATTTTAAGAATGTATGTCGTATTTTAATTTCTTAGTCTTAAAAAGATTTTCATTTGTATTTTCAAGTTTAATTGTATCAAGTAAAAGTATTTTAGTGTATTGCAAGTCTTTTTAAGTATCAATTCAAGCTCATGTTAAGAATTCTTGTTTCATGATCACTGTTGGCAATTTTCCATTTCAAAATCTGATATTAAGGTTTCAATAGCCTAATTATAAGCTCAAATAAGCTTATGCAAGCTTATCATAGCTTTTTATAAGCTCACAATTAAGTTTCATGCAACTTTGGATATTGGTCAACAAAAGTCAACTTGGAGCAAAAATGGTATGAAATGGGTAATGGTTGAAGCGTAGCTGGTTTTGGGGTTGAATTAGAAGCTATGGGTTGGTTTATATAGGTTAGTGGTTAATGTGTTCGTTTCATCATTGCTTCAAGCCATAGTGGCTAGGGACCATTTGTAAGTGATTTACAAAGTTTCTATGCATAACTTGTATTTGTAGTTATAACTAGTTCCTATCTGTTTAATAAGTTGTGTTTAGGTTAAGTAAATTGTTTGATCAATAATTTATGCCGGTTCGTTTAGCTTAATATTGATTGCAAATCGCTGTTTACAAGGGTGTTTGGATTTATGGCTTAATCTGTCTTAGAGGTTTAATCAGTAGTAGTTACTTGTAGTTATATGTTTGTTTAGCTCATTTATACTCATATCACTAATATTTTGTGCCCGCAAGCTCTCAAAGTCAAAAGCATACTTAATCTGTCTCAAATGCTTAACTGTTGAGATTTTGCAAAATGAAAGCCTTGTTTTGTGTTTCAAAATCATTTGTATAACTTGCTGTAGTTTCATTTCATAATAATACATCAATATCATCTCACAAATTGGATTCAAAGTTCATAAAAGTCAATCTTCAAAACTTTTGTCAAAAGTCAAAATAAAAACTATTTTGAGCCAACCGAGATGATTTATCATTTACTCATTTCTCGAGCCAATCTAAGTGAAACTTTGTGTTTTTAAACTTCTGGTCTACTTTCTTATTGTCATTTTTGTGGAATTTTATCAAATTTTTATAAGTCTTAAAACTGCTTGTCTATAAGGCCTTATTTGTTCGCATAACACTCGATTAACTCGAGTGTGCAATGTGTTTGTGTAAAGGTTGCACAGAGATCATTAGAGCTACCCAAGGTCTGGTTTTTGGTTTGCTAACTTGCCCGTGTCTAGTTTAGGTCTCCATATTTGGTTTTGGTTTCTAGCTTATTTGAGTGCTTATTCGTCGCAGTGGACCTCAAACCTTTTTTTGCACTTATACTCAAATAAGCCAAATCTGTTAATCTTGCAATTCAGAGGCTATGGCTTGTTGTTTTAGTTGCATTTGGTTATGTAGCATATTAGAACTTCAGAATCGGGTGGTTTTTGTGGTCTTTTGGCTTATTCAAAGTGCTTATTTATAAGCATTTGGTATAGCATTGCATAATCCCCACATAACCACCTGTTTTTCCATTTTTCCTATATTCCTAATATTATTTTAGACTTTTCTTGAATTTTCCATTTTTTCCAAGTCGTGCTATTTTTCCATTTTAATTACTTTTTAGCACTTTTTAATTAGCATTTAATACAATTAATTAAGAAAAGTTTCACAAAAATAATTTTTCATTTTTCTTAAGTTAAGATAAATATAAAAAGACAAAAAAATATTTTTTCAGATTTTTCTTAGTTAAATTTGTATTTTTAATTAATTTAATTAGTTTTAAAGCTTTTAATTCCTAGAAAATAGAAAAATATTCTAAAAATACAAAATAGTTTTGAAAATTCTCTTTTGTTATTTTAGATTTTTCTAAGTCATAATTTTATTTTTCTAGCTTTATTTCCTATTTTCTTGCATTTTAGGCTATTATTAAATAGTTAAAATAGTTTTTAATTAATAATAATTAATTTAATAGTTATAAAAATAATTTTCTTTTTCTATAAATTTTCTTTTATCATTAGGTTTGTAAAAATATCATTTTCATATTTTTAGGATTAATATTGTGTAAGTATCACATTTTCATTTGTGCGCACGTAGTTTTTAATTCGCTTATAAAACATAAGATCAAAAACATCATTTTGCAAATAGTGATAGCGTTTATTTAATATTTTTTTTATCTTTTAATTTTCTTTAATTTGCATTTAAGCCTCTTTAGTTTATGAGCTTTTTCTCAGAAGTTATAATAATCCAAATCCTTTTTTCTGCTCAAATTTCTCGATCACTATACGCTTGGTGATCCATTGCATAGCTCATTGGGACATAACGACCGGGAAACACTATACTCTCTTATCTTCATTGCATTGGTTCTGAGCGCTTTTTAAGTTTCTACAATTGGCCATTCACAAGTGGTCAAACTATGGAGAAAACTGGACGGCACCGATCAAATTTTGGCCGGGAGTCAGGGTTGATTATCTTCCGCTTAGCGTTAGTAGGTTTGAATATTCACTTTGTTCATACCATCCATCTATCTATCTCAGTGACAACTCGATTTTCAGTCATATTTCAAAACATTATTCATGCTTCATCATTTATCGCTTATCGTGAACTGGTTTACGAGCATCAAATTCAATGAACCGTAATGGTTTAGCTGTGAATTCATGATCATATCATCGGGGACATTTCATATAGACTAGGTTTAGTCTACATTGCATTAACATCATTTTCATCATATTGTTCATATGGTTTTGCATTTTCATTAAAACTAATAATTTATATTAAATAAACGCTATCGCGTAAGTTATTATTTTGAACAATTGATCCGATACTTCCAAAAATTATCCCGACATATTTTTATACTTACTTTTAGTTTGTAAAAATAATATTTTGAGTTTACCCAGTGTTTTAAATTTATTTTGTATATAAATTGTTAAATTTATATTATTACGACGATTTTCTTAAAAACCACACGATAATTACTATATCACTCAAATTTTACAAGAAATGTATTTTTACAATTTATATGACCTCAATACATTTTACTTGGATTCATTAAAATTTATTTTTAGCTAAAACTACCTTAAATGCATAAATGTATACTCAAGCTACAACTTATGTTTATTTAACTTTACTTTACTTCACTTACATATACACAATAAGTAAAGAAAAAAAAATACATATATGTATTATATTACCCCCCAAAAACCGGCCAAGGTGAGTCAATGGGTTGGTAAAGATCTTCTTACATGTATAGATTTATACACAAAGTCACTTACACACACTTTCATTCACAATAATTCATAGTTCAAGTCAAAAATATTTTTCTCTCCTTTCTCTCTCAAACCGCCAAGCCACAAAGGAAGAAGAAAACCAAAAAGTTTTTCAAGATCAAGTTTGTATACAATCTAGTTACACTCTTAATCAAGGTTTTGAAATAAAAACCTAGGGTGTTTAAGTTTAATCCCTTGTTCTTTAAACCTCATCAAGTTAACTTGTAAGCTTTTTATTTTCATCATCATATTTCATATTCATTTCATCATTTTATTTGAGAAACATGCAAGTTATGTGATGTTTATACCACTTTTTAAGGTTTTTAAGTGTTAAATATATATAATCCATCCTATAAATTACTCCTTGTTATATATTAGTTTTGGTGATTTATAGGAAACCATGACACCCTAAGAAGGTGTATGGTAGGATTAGAATAGCTTCGGAGTTGTTTTGAATGGGTTAGAATAGGTTTGGCGAGAGAAAAACTCATTTCGACAATTTTTGAAAAGGGTCTGTCCTTAAAATTAGATTCTGGAAAATCCGACAGTGGGTATAATACTTTGGGCTAGATATTTAGAAAATACACTTTAAAACGAAACCGTGGCCGCTTGAACGGATTAAAACGGAGTTATAACGAAGAAGTTATGAATTTTTCAAGTTGAGCGTCAAAAACTATAAATCCTGAAAATTTCAGCATGTTACGTCTAAGTTGTACGAGTCAAAAATGAGTCTTTAGCGTTATAAATTATTTCGACTTACCAAAAATATATTAGTATACTTTTGATACGGCTAAGGATCGATAATAATGAGAAAACGGATTTGTAACGACTAAATTATACACGTTTTCACCAAGTTGCCATAACTTTATTATTTAAGAAAAACTATATTATTTCTATTAGACAAGTGTTACGGTAAACAATATTGAAGGCTATTTTTAACATTGACGTAGAACTTTTTATAAAACGATGCCTTCTAGTAAAAGTGAGTTCACCTAGCCTATTTTCCAAAATGTCCAACCGTTCGTCAAACGGAGTTGTAACGAGTAAAATACGGTCACTTAAACTTTGCCGAAAACCACCCTTAAACTATATTTTGGCTATAAGTGCCATACTTTATCTATATTTTTCTATGATCGGTGACCTCTAGGATGAAAACTTAAATACTAAAACTTTGAGATAAAGATACAAGCTTCCCAAAACCGTTGAGTTTGTTTCCTAACACTTGACGTGCACCATTTTACGACTAGCTTTTCGAGGCCGTTTTAGCCACTTTCATGAGATTTTCAACGACATTATTTTTACTTAATTTAAAAGTATTTTCACAATAAATCACTAAATGATTATCGCCGGATATCATTTCAACGTAAATACATGTGAAGTAATTTAAAATGGTCAAGACGTTAAAAGATTATATTTTCGACGAGAAGTATTGTTTTCAAAATTCATAAGTGGTATAAATATCATCCGAATTGCATGCATAACATTACATCATGACTTATTACATATCATATCATTCATAATAGGTCATTTTCGAGATTTACGCTACATTTCTTGTATCCACTTTTGTCATCGTAATCATTGCAACAGGTGAGTTCATAGCCCCACTTTCTATTTCTTAATTGTTTTACAAACTCTTGGGGGAGATACATGCTATATTTTTAATCGAACACAAATGCTTTGAACTGTATGCTATACCCAAATATTTTATTGTCACTAAGTATTTGCCATGGTTGAAGTCCCTACATCATGCACCATTAGTCACTTGAAAGTGAGCGCGAATATTGTGAATAGGCCTATTGGAATTAACACTCCCGCTCTTATTGACCAGCTAGTGGGAAATCGAACGCACTATATTTGAATCATTAAGGTAAATTGGCAAGTTTACCTATTAGGGCTGCGATGAAACGATGATTACCAATTTTATTGGTGCGATGTTTACGCTTTGGTTGTCATGAACTTTGTGAAATAAATGCTGTTTTGTTTTCAACGATGAGTGTGAAACACTTTAACTCACACTACGAATATTGTGTTCAAACGAATTAATTAAACCTATGAATATCACTCAACCTTTGTGTTGAATGTTTTAAGCATGTTTTATCTCAGGTATATAAGGCTTTCACTTCATGGCATGCATGTGGACATAGCATAGAGTCGCTGGTGACGACGCTGCCTCACATGGGATTTATACACTTTAAAAACATCGTTTGACTTGTACTAAACTTACTTTCCCAAGACATAGTAACTTTCATTTGGGACCTATACTTTGTAACTCGATTATTTTTTTATCAAACGATGTATTTTCCAAACGACGCTTAGGTCGTTCAATATAATCTGATTGTGATGCTATGACAAATCAATCCCGGGAATTCCATTCCACAGCAAAACTGTAATTTGGGGTGTGACACTATCTATATATATATCTATATTCTCTTATAAAAATCCAAAAACCCAAAAACATCCAAAAACGTATAAAACACAAAAATAATTTTCTTTTGTTTATATATATGTATCAAATAATAAAAATACAAAAGATTTGTCGCTTTTAATAATAACAACATAAAAGATTACCACCTAAACCAAGGCAAAGGTACTACCTAACTGAAATGACGACATAATAAGTTCCCAACCAAAGATTTAAAACTTGCCTTTGTGTCCTTGTGATTACGCATCTTTTCAAAGAAGCCATTCATCTTGTGATTATTGTTAAGTTCATCGTTGTTTTGCCTCGAGTTTGTTTTAATTGATTTTGTTGTTATATATATTTAGCAGAACCAGAAAACCCATAAAGATTCTTCTCACCCCATTTTTCATAAACATCTTCATAATTCCATTTCTCTCCTTAACTCTGAGTTTTCTTAGAGTTAACTCTAGTGTATGCGCACTCGCGCTTCTAGATCTGTGAGCCCATTTCGTGAGCTTGTCAAGATTCCAAGAAGGTGTGTCCAGACTGCTTCCATCACGGACTGAGATCCGGATCGCTTCACATACTTACTCGTTATCACATGGAAGAACGCTCTATGTGTGAGCTTCTCCAGGCACCCATCGACGGGTATGGAGATGTTATTGTTGTACCAGCCATCGTGGCTGAAAATTTTGAACTCAAAACCGGTTATCGAATCTTGTAACCTCAAATCAATTCTACGGTTTTGAGCAGGATGATCCTCATGCTCATATTCGATGGTTTAACAAGATTGCATCTACCATCAAATACAAAAATGTTCCTATCGATGTCATTGCTCCCATTTTCTCTTGAGGGACAAGCCCGATTTGGCTTGAAAACAACCCCTCAAATTGAGACATGGGAAGACTGTGAAGAAATTTGTGAATGAATTTTATCCACCATCCAAAACCACGAAGTCTTAAAATGAAATCATCAAATTCACTCAAAAGTTTGATGAATCCTTCAAGGAATCGTGGGATCGTTTAAGGAATTGCTTCGCAAATGTCCTCACCACGGTTTCTCCGAGTTGATGCAACTCGATACTTTCTACAATGGAGTGAGTCAATTTGATCAAGATTCTCTCATTCTCCGCGAGGAAATTTCCTAAGCAAAACTGTCAAAGAAGCTTTAGCAATAATTGAAAACAAGTCTAAAGTCCGCACCGCACGGAAGCCGGTTGTTTCCCAAGTCGTTGGTCCTTCTTCTTCATCGCCATAGTCAATCTAGCACCGATGCTAAGATTGACAAACTCACTGGCCGCCAAGCTTTGGTTCTCTCCAACCAAAAGAAAGTCTTTTTCACAAACTTCACCTCCCAAGTTAAGAAAGTGGAAGTATGTGTTACTTGTGGTGGTCCCCATGCTTATTACAACTGTATGGCCACCGATGGTAACCTCTTTGAAGCTAATGTTGTGGGCGATTTCTAATCGGAGGCAATCAATATCGTGCTCCTATAGACCAACCACCGCCATAACCACTACTCGGACCTCCGGTTTCAATCAAAACCGTAATCAGAATCAAAATAGACCAAACCAAGGTTTTCAAAACCAAGGTAATTTTAGTCCAAACACCGGTTTTCAAAATCAAAATCAAAATTTCCAACATCAAGGAAATTTCAATAGAAACCCGTGTCGGGAAATTTCAACCTAGGTATTTTCATGCCAATAATCAAGGAAATTATCAAGGCCCTAATCCTAAATAGAGGCCGTAATTTTCCCGTGCAAACTCAAGCCATTGTTCCAACTGGACCATCATCCGATGAGTTGTTGAAACAATTCATGAAATCCCAAGAGGAAATGAACAAAGTTGTTGGTTAGCCGATTGACATTAAGAAGTCTTTAAATGATCGACCCTCGGCTCGGTACTCTACCTAGCAACACGATCGCTAATCCGAGGGGCGATGCAAAGGCGATCACATCCAGAAGTGGTGCTTCATATGATGGACCCGCTATTCCAACTACCTCTTCTTCTCTCCCAAAGGTAGTGAAAGTTTAACCCGAGGCGACAAAGGACAAGGAACTTCCTACTAATAACGGAAGTACCAGCAATGTCCATCCTCGTTGTCCCAAAACCAAACCTCGAGTTGTTTTGAACCTCCGGTTGGTAACCCCAAATCCAAAACTTCTATTCCTTACCCCGCACGTTAATGAGCAAAACTCCGTGAGAAAGCCGGTCATCAAATGGAAAAATTCTTTCAAATTTTCCAAGAACTTCATTTTGACATAAGCTTTGCGGATGCTATCATGTTGATGCCCAAGTTTGCATCGACTCTCAAACACATGTTGAGCAACAAGGAAAAGCTATTTGAAATGGCTAAGACTCCTTGAACGAGAACCTGCTACGTTCTGTTAAAGAAGCTTCCCGAGAAGCTGGGAGATCCCGGAAAATTTCTTCTTCCTTGTGTTTTTCCTAGGATGATTGAATGCTTTGCCCTTGCCGATCTTGGTGCAAGCATCAATCTGATGCCTTATTCAATATGGAAGAAACTTTCTCTTCCAGAACTTATTCCTACTGCATGACTCTTGAGCTTGCAGATCGCTCTATATCGCGTCCTCTTGGCATCGCCGAGGATGTATTCGTGAAAGTAGGAAAGTTCCATTTTCCGGCTGACTTTGTGGTTGTTGATTTCGATGCTGATCCTCGGGTTCCTCTCATTGTTGGACGAGGATTCTTGAGAACGGGCCGTGCTCTTATTGATGTATTTGAGCAAGAAATCACGTTACGTGTGGGTAATGAAGCTATTACCTTTAACCTTGATCAAACTTGAGGTATTCCTCAAATTATGACACTGAATCAATTAATCGAGTCGATTTAATTGATATTGCTTCAGAGGAGTACTCTCAAGAGTTTCTTGGTTATCTTCATAATTCTATGAGTGGGGATTCCACCACATCTTCTCAACCAATCATTGCCGACTCTTCCCCTCTCTCACTCCGTTTGAGGGAGGTGACTTCCTTCTGGAAGAGATCGATGAATTTCTTGCCTCTGATGAATCAATTCCTACTGGAATTGATGGTATTTATGATTCGGAGGGGGATATCCTTTATCTTGAGCAATTGCTTAATGAAGATCCATTATCTTCACTCCTCGAAGGAGATCACGATTGAGGAAATCAAATCAAGTACAAACTTCTATGAAGAATTTCCGAGGTTGAACTTAAGGACCTACCTCCTCATCTCGAGTATGCATTCTTGGAGGGTGATGATAAATTACCCGTCATAATTGCTAAGGATTTAACCGAGAAGAGAAAATCTGCTCTCATAAAGGTCTTGAAGTCACACAAGCAAGCAATTGCTTGGAAACTCTCCGACATTAAGGGTATCAACCCCGAGTTTTGTACTCACAAAATCTTAATGGAGGATGACTTCAAACCAGCAGAAATCCAACATCGAGAGAAGGGTGAATCCTAAGATTCATGAGGTTATCAAACAAGAGGTTCTCAAACTTCTTGATGTCGGTTTAATTTACCCGATCTCTGATAGTCCTTGGGTTAGCCCAATTCATTGCGTTCCAAAAAAGGTGGCATAACTGTTGTCACAAATGAAGAAAACGAGTTAATTCTAACTCGATTGGTTACGGGATGGCGTGTGTGTATTGACTATCGCAAGTTAAACGAAGCCACCGTAAAGACCGCTTTCCTCTACCCTTCATGGACCAGATGCTTGAGAGATTAGCAAGGAACGAATACTATTGTTTCCTTGATGGTTTCTCGGGTTACTTTCAGATCCCCATTGATCCGCTGGATCAAGAAAATACCACATTCACCTGCCCATACGGGACGTTTGCCTCTGAGGCGTATGCCTTTTGGCTTATGTAACGCTCCGGCACGTTCCAAAGATGCATGATGGCAATTTTCCGCGACATGATCGGGGAAACTATGGAGGTGTTTATGGATGACTTCTCGGTCATTGGGGACTCATTTCAGGCATGTCTCTCCCATTTAGACAAAATGCTAAAACGGTGTGAAGACACCAATCTATGTCTAAATTGGGAGAAGAGCCACTTTATGGTCAAAGAAGGCATAGTCCTTGGCCATAAGATTTCAAAAAATGGGATTGAGGTAGATAGAGCAAAAGTTGATGTTATTGCTAAATTACCTCATCCTACTACCGTCAAAGGTATTAGGAGTTTTCTAGGTCATGCCGGGTTTTATCGTAGATTCATACAAGATTTCTCCAAAATCGCTCGGCCTATGACCCATCTTCTCGAAAAAGATGCTCCTTTTATCTTCTCTCCCGAGTGCATCGAAGCTTTTGAAACACTAAAGAAAAAGCTTACGGAAGCACCCATTCTAGTTGCCCGACCGGATATACCCTTCGAGCTCATGTGCGATGCAAGTGATTTTTCTATCGGTGCGTCTTGGGGCAAAAACCAAACACTTTCAGCCTATCCACTACGCAAGTAAAACTATGACTGAAGCTCAGACCCATTACACCACTGTAAAAAGAATTATTGGCGTGGTGTATGCGTTTGAAAAGTTTCGGCCATACCTTATCTTGACCAAATGCGTGGTGTATACGGATCACTCGGCGCTCAAATATCTCTTTGCAAAACAAGATGCAAAGCCGAGATTGCTCCGTTGGGTTCTCCTCCTACAAGAATTTGATGTCATTATTCGTGATAAAAGGATGAGAACACAGCTGGATGATCATCTATCCCGATTAGAGAACCCTCACCAAAATGTGTTCGAGAAAAAGGAAATAAATGAAACATTTCCCCTCGAAACACTCAATGTGGTTTCTTTTCGTGGAGACTCTTCTACCCCATGGTTTGTTGACTTTGCAAATTACCATGCGGGTAACTTTGTGGTGAAAGGGATGTCGTCCCAACGGAAAAACAAATTCTTTAAAGATGTAAAACATTACTTCTGGGACGACCCTACTTGTTCAAAATTTGTGCGGATCAAGTCATCAGGCGATGTGTGTATGGTCAGGAAGCTATTGACATTCTCAAGGCTTGCCATTCGGACCTCTGGGGGACATCATAGCCCAACTACACCGCCAAGAAGGTGTTTGATTCCGGATTCTATTGGCCCACTATCTACAAGGATGCCCATGAATTTGTCAAAACCTGTGACGCTTGTCAACGTCACGGGAATATCTCACAAAGGAATGAAATGCCGCAAAGCGCCATTCAAGTGTGTGAGATTTTTGACATCTGGGGCATTGACTTTATGGGGCCATTTCCTTCTTCTCGCGATAATAAGTACATACTGCGTGGCGTTGACTACTTGTCAAAATGGGTTGAAGCTAAGACTTTGCCTACCAACGATGCCCGAGTTGTTGTGAAATTCTTAAAATCTCTTTTTGCTAGGTTTGGAACTCCACGAGCCATAATCAGTGATCGTGGTGCGCATTTTGCAATGACCAATTTGATAGAGTCATGCAGAAGTATGGTGTAACTCACCGTCTCTCTATTGCGTACCACCCCCAAACAAGTGGGCAAGTGGAAGTTTCCAACTGAGGGATTAAAAGAATTCGGAAGGACGGTTGGCGAAAACCGTGCCTCTTGATCGGATAAGCTAGATGACGTACTCGGGCCTTCGTACAGTTTTATAAAACACCCATCGGGTGCACTCCATACAAGCTTGTATACGGGAAGGCATGTCATCTGCCGGTTGAGCTCGAGCACAAGGCATACTGGGCCTTGAAACATGCCAACTTTGATATTCAGACAGTTGGTGATCACCGGAAAGTTCAAATGAATGAATTAAATGAACTCCGTGATCAAGCATACGAGACTCTTTGATCTACAAACAAAAGACAAAGAAGATTCATGACTCAAAATCAAAAGCGTTTTAAGCGTCGGTGATTGAGTCCTTCTTTTCAACTCAAGATTGAAGATTTTCTCGGGAAAATTAAAATCCCGGTCGGACCATTTACCATCACTAAAGTCTTTCCATATGGAACCATTGAGTTATCTCAACCCGATGGTCCAAACTTTAAAGTGAATGGTCATCGGTTGAAGCACTATTTTGGAGAGGACATTCCTCCTGTGGTTGTCCCAGACTTACAAACTTTCCCCATGAACCAATGAATGCGGGGATCGAGTCAAACTAGCGACTCGGGAATCAAAAACAGTAGCATACTATATGGGTTTTCACCCATATTTCTGACTTCTTTCTATCTTTCTACCACCACCCTAGTGTGGGGTTGCCCATGTTGTGTATATGAAGTTTTCTCAAAAAAAAAAAAAATCTTTCTAAATAATGGTCGTAGTATTTCCCTTTTACGTTCTAGGTTTCGGCATAACAGCCGGTACTTTGAATATTGAGGGCAATATTCATTTCTAAGTGTGGGGGAGAATTCTCACGAATTTTATCACGTAATTACACCGCCTAATTCCCCATTTTGGCCAAAATTTTTGGAGTAAGTGTTTTACACTTACTCATTTGGTTATCAATCCGCCTTGTCTAATAAACAAAAGGATTGGCTAATCCTAGAGCAAACGGCTCTTGGTAAAGATATCTCAAATCCGTTGACGGCTTGCAATTTGCCCAAAATTGTATGGTATTCAACTCACCATATCCTAAAAGTGAAGAGTTGGCTAGCCCGCAAGTTTATGGCTTGTGGTAAAGGCAGTTGGAAAAACCATAATTGGTAATCGGCTCACCAAAGATAATATTGATAATTTATCTAAGAGTTGGCTAGTCCAGAAGCAAACGGTTTCTGGTAAAGACAAATCAAATCCGTTAGAAGCTGGTGATTTGCTCAAAATCACTTGGTTATCGGTGTACCAAGGTTCTTACTTGAACTGAAACATTTGGCTACTCCAGAAGTAATGGCTTTTCGTAAAGAGATTAAAATCCATTAAGTTTTTCTCAAAAGATTGCTAGGGACTAGCAATAGTTTAGTGTGGGGGATTGATGAGTGTGTAAATACTCATCATTATTGGTTAAATCTGAACGCGCAAAATGTTTAAAATGCTCCGAATGCATCAAAAAATCGAAAATATCTCAAAATTGCATTTTATATGTTTGGATGCAAAATATTCAAAATCGGATGAAAAATGAGCTAAGTTTGCATAATTGGCGGCCACCCCCAGTTTCAAAATTGTCAGAAATAGTCCCTGAGCACATAATTTCAAAATAAAAATCACCAATGGTCCTTTTAAAATCATAAGTTGTCAAAATTAGTCCTTTGGTGAAAAGTATCAAAAGTTTTGAGAAATTACAAGTTTGGTCCTTCAAGTTTAAAAATTGGCAAAAATGGTCCTTGAAAATTTTGAAAATGTCAGCTTTGGTCCTTGTACTATTGACACTTGTCATTTTCAGCCCTTGGAACAACTTTGTGAATATGGCAGAACTGGTCCTCCAATTTTCAGAAATTACAAACAAGTCCCTTGATTATTAAAACCTTTATACACCTTTGGACTTGTCACAAACCCATATGACCCTGCCTTCCCATTTGACCCTGTCAATAACATTTGGACCCCTTTAATATTACGGTCAAACACCCTTTGACTCCTCTTTTCCCTCCAACTCACGGGATACACCTCCATCATCATCCCTACCCCCTACAACACCACCTGCTAACACTCAACCCCCTCCTTCATCATCAACCCTACCCTCCACCTCACCCCACTCCAAGGATGCATTTAATGCACCTTCAACCTAACACTCTACCCTCCCGGTTGTTAAAACAGTTTTGGCGCCAAATTCAATCCAGTGGCCAATATCTCCCCAAAGCATCCAATGGTTCAGATTAATGCTGGGATTTGAAGAGAGAGGTGAGAGAAGCTCATTGGAGTATAAATAAAGGAAGAAAGAAGGCAAATGAGATAGCACTTAGTTTATTTTTAAGAATGTATGTCGTATTTTAATTTCTTAGTCTTAAAAAGATTTTCATTTGTATTTTCAAGTTTAATTGTATCAAGTAAAAGTATTTTAGTGTATTGCAAGTCTTTTTAAGTATCAATTCAAGCTCATGTTAAGAATTCTTGTTTCATGATCACTGTTGGCAATTTTCCATTTCAAAATCTGATATTAAGGTTTCAATAGCCTAATTATAAGCTCAAATAAGCTTATGCAAGCTTATCATAGCTTTTTATAAGCTCACAATTAAGTTTCATGCAACTTTGGATATTGGTCAACAAAAGTCAACTTGGAGCAAAAATGGTATGAAATGGGTAATGGTTGAAGCAGAAAGCGGTTTTGGGGTTGAATTAGAAGCTATGGGGTTGGTTTATATAGGTTAGTGGTTAATGTGTTCGGTTTCATTCTTGTTTCAAGCCATAGTGGCTAGGGACCATTTGTAAGTGATTTACAAAGTTTCTATGCATAACTTGTATTTGTAGTTATAACTAGTTCCTATCTGTTTAATAAGTTGTGTTTAGGTTAAGTAAATTCAGTTTGATCAATAATTTATCTTTGGTTAGTGTTTAGCTTAATATTGATTGAAAATCAGTGTTTACAAGGGTGTTTGGATTTATGGCTTAATCTGTCTTAGAGGTTTAGTCAGTAGCAGTTACTTGTAGTTATATGTTTGTTTAGCTCATTTATACTCATATCAGTCAATATTTTGTGCTTGCAAGCTCTCAAAGTCAAAAGCATACTTAATCTGTCTCAAATGCTTAACTGTTGAGATTTTGCAAAATGAAAGCCTTGTTTTGTGTTTCAAAATCATTTGTATAACTTGTCAGTAGCTTCATTTCATAATAATACATCAATATCATCTCACAAATTGGATTCAAAGTTCATAAAAGTCAATCTTCAAAACTTGCTGTAGCTTCATTTCTTTTTCTATAAATTTTCTTTTATCATTAGGTTTGTAAAAATATCATTTTCATATTTTTAGGATTAATATTGTGTAAGTTTCACATTTTCATTTGTACGTTACGTAGTTTTTAATTCAGTTTTATAAAAACATAAAATCAAAACATCATTTTGCAAATAGTGATAGCGTTTATTTAATATTTTTTATCTTTTTTATTTTCTTTAATTTGCATTTAAGCCTCTTTAGTTTATGAGCTTTTTCTGTAGTTATAATAATCCAAATCATTTTTTCTGTTCAAATTTCTCGATCACTATACGTTTGGTGATCCATTGCATAGCTTAATTTGGGACATAACGACCCGGGGAAACACTATACTCTCCTTATCTTCATTGCATTGGTGTCTGAGCTGTTTTAAGTTTCTTACAATTGGCCATTCACAAGTGGTCAGCTTGCGTGAGAAAACTTGACGGTTTTGCACCGATCAATTCCCATTTAAAATAGTGAATAACAAGACAAGTCTTGTTATCAATAGTTTTGGTATAAAAGCCTTTTATTATTTATGTTTCACCATTTATTATTCATGTTTATATATATATTACGTCAAATTTAATATAAGTCTCATATCGTTATTCGTTTCGAGTCCACAAGCACGAGCCATGACTTCTCGGCTTTTAATCATTCAATAGTCCAAAATATACTAAAGTCCATGTTACGGCGTTGTCGGGGTCAACAATGACTAAAAAGTCAAAGTAACACCGACGTTGCTCAAAGTTGACAATTTATAATATAAGTCCAAGTAATTAATCGTAATAGCGCAACTCAATCTCAAATCAACCCAAATCAACTTCGCCAACTAATCAATCTACCAAATATACCCGAAACCAATGTTATGACCCTAATGGTCATGACACCGTCACGGTTAAGACCATGTGAACCAAACAAGCTCTAGAAGCTTTTCGTACACCATCACCCATGACCTATACGTGGGTTTGGTGGTTCGTACGCCCTATAAACACAACCAAACACAATCAATCGACCTCCAATCATTATCCAAACATCAAAACCATCAACTAATCTAACTCAAGAACATGAAACAATGATAAAAATGCAAAAACACAATAAAATGATACAACACACAATACCAAACCACTAGTTATATGTTTTATTAAGTGTAAATTAGTTTTAATCCCATGTTTCACCCAAAACCCCTAAATTTCGAGCCATGGTCGAGCCCTGGAGGACCCATTCGTGGCTTCTCAAGACCAAAACAAGCTTGACCAATGTTCCATTTACCTTTTTACAGCCCGATCTACAAGATTTAATGAAAACCCTAGAATGACGAATCGTTTTTGTAAGATTTGGAGGTGTTAATGTTGGCTTCTATAAGAGATATATATATGGATGGAAAGAGGAAAGAGAGATCTACAAAATGGTGGTGGAGGTGAGATGTCACTCGCCAGAATATGGCCGGAAAGTGGCGGTGGTGGTTTAGGGTTAGGGTTTTTAGAAAGAGAGATTAGAGAGAGAAAGTTGGTGTGTAGGTGTTTTTAGAGAGAGAAAAAAATGGGAGAATTGAAGGTAGGGAGTGGGTATATATACTTGGGAAGGAGTGACTCAAAAATAAATAAAAGGGGAGGTGGGGGCGCCGGCCTAGGGGAAAGAGGAGGGGCCGAAGCCGTAATTTTTCGTAAACTATCCCGTTTACCCATTCCCGAGCTCATATATCGTCCTACGAGTGTCCCACGACGTTCCTTCGACTTTCTATTACGTTATTTATGTTTTTCCACGAGTTTTGACTATTTATTTGTCAAGTTTTGAGTTACGGTTCAAAAGTTACGTTATTTCTTGTTTTTGGCTTTTATAGTGCCGAATCGCATAGTGTCTAACAAAAAGAGTTAAAACTCACACGATAACTCATACGATAATAAAATAAATCATAAAAGCCAATAAACGATATCAAATCAAGTCATGGTCGATAAAATAGTTATAAAGGCAAAAGCTCGGTTTAGTTTAACGTAACGCGGTCACCTAAAATAGACTCCTAATTGCGGTTGTCATAGTCTCCTCGGCCTCGAAGAAACCCGTCCCGGGTTTCACTCCGAGTTGCTTGGTGTCATGAAGAGTTTAGGGTACTTCCTACGGAATGCATCCTCACGTTCTCAAGTGAACTCCGGTCTATGACGGGAGTAACAACGAACTTTGATAATCGGAATACGGCTATGCTTCAGCCGTTTAACCTCACGATCCATGATCTCTATCGGTTCCTCAACGAAATTCAACTTCTCATAAATTCACAACAAAAAATGTCTCAGGATCCAAACGAGATGTCGTTTATGAATCTTCTCAACTCGTCTTCGTCAAACCCGTCCACCCCATCGTCCCAAAGCTCAAACTCTTCTTCGCAAGTCGGATTTCAAGCTTTTCAATATCCTAGACAATCACAACCGCAATTCTTTCCATCACAACCATCACAACCGCAATTCTATCCATCACAACCATCACAACCGCAATTCTATCCATCACAACCGCAATACTATCCATCACACCCATCACCACCGCAATTCTACCCTTCACAACAACATTACTTTGAATCACAATTCAAAGTACCTCAACCACCACCAACCGAAACACGTAAACAACGTCGTCAAGGAAAAAACCCGGCCAAAGCGCCAAAGAAAAAACAAGACCGTGGTGAATTTGGGACCTTGGACAACGGGGAGGAGGAGAGAAGAGTCTCGAACCACAATTCGTTGGTCAAGCGAGGAAGAAAATTTTTAGCCGAAGTGTTGGGTCGAGGTTTCCCAAAACGCCGCTATCGGTAATAACCGACTAAGCGATGCGTTTTGGACTCAGATTTGGGAGGACTTCAACGCTCGTAGTTCATGGCCTACTAGTACCAAAAATATGGTCACGGGTAAATGGACTCGGATAAACGGTGATTGCCAAAAGTTCAATGGTTTTTACAAGCATTTGCAGCGTAAATCCGGGAAAATGATTTTGATCATATTGAGAATGCAAGACTTGCTTTTAAGGCTCAAATAGGGAAACAGTTTACTATGGTCCCGGCGTGGAAGGTTTTGAGACAATATCTCAAATGGGACGCGCCGGACGAGATCAATGAAGATAATCTCGCCGAATTATTCGGCCCTGATCCAAGAGCTCGTCCCGCAGGCAAGCCTCGACCGGAAAAAAAATCAAAATCAGTGGAGTCGTCAACGAGCACCGGGGGGAGTCAATCGGATGCTTTAGTGGAAGCTTTAGCTCAAGAGTATAAACGTAAAGTAGACGGAGCCAAAAAAGTGTACGAGGCGAGGATAGCGAAAGAAAAGTCACTCCAAGAGTGTCGAGAATTGGAGTTTCTCATGCTTGATATTAAGGGGTTGCCGGAGCCAAAAAAATCACTCATAAAAAAGAGACAAGACCAAATATTAGTAAAATACAACATGTAAAAGGCGAAAAATGTTGTATTTTTTAAGTTTCGTATGGTTTTTATTTTTCGTATGTTTTTATTATTTATCGTATGTTTCATATTATTCGTATGTTTTGTCGTATTGTAGTTGTTTTCCCGTATTATAATTTTATTTAAATGAAATAAATTTTATTGTGTTAGAAAAATATGAAAAAAAATAAAATGATGGTGGGTGGGGCCCAAATGAAGATCTTTGGATTAGTTGTGATTGGAGAATATTTTTAAGTGAGTGTGTTGAAGTGATGTGACACATGTGAGACTCAAATGAAGAGGTTTAAGCTAGCCACGATACCCTAACCTCTAACTCACCCCATTAGGGAATCTAAAGAGTCCATTATTTTAGTTTGGTGGGGCGTTATGGTCACACGCGTTTTTACTAACGTGTACGATGAATTTTGTGCCCAAATATTTGAATGGGAATGCATACGAGTTTTAACCTAATCATTCATGTTCTCTATAATTATTAAAAAGAAAATTAAACGCGTATGTTAAATTGATACTCTTCGAAAGTGAGGGGAATGAATGGAAATTTGAAAAAGTAAGTGACAAAAACATGTGACATGAATAGTGAATAGTAACAATTTGTCCTTCTTTTTCTACAAATAATGCTCCTTTGTCTTTTAAAAGCAATATAGGGAGTAATACAATAATTCTTTTGTCCACAAAGTTACAACATTTTATTTCAAAACAAGTGAAAAAGTAAAACTTCTTTTTTTCTTTTTTCAGAACAACAATTTTTTTCACGCATATATAACACATAATATTTCACAATACATCTCACTAATACTTTCAGAAAAGCTTGAACCTATAACTTCTTGATTGATGAGTAACTCAAATACGACTAGACCAAAAGCATTCGATAGTTAAAAAGTAGAACTAAAAAAATAAGAAAAATAAAGTCTATTTATTTCTTGTCTTTACTGGCAAAGGGGTCAAGTTTCTATTAAAGGCGTATCCTCGCGTGATCTAGGGTGATGCTATTCACATTGACAATTGATTTGAAACGCTGAATTAAAGTTACAAGGGGACAGTAGACATCATATCTTTATAGCATACGGATTATTCTATTCCTTTCATTCAATAGTTTCTGTTTCAATTGTATTTCCTATCATTTCATTTACTTTATTTGTTTTTTACTTTTACTATTTGTTAAGGGTGTTTATGGGGCGGTTCGACTTGGTTCGGTTAAAGATTTTAAGTATCCATTGCCGGGCGGTTAGTTCATTTTACTATCCAAAACCGAACTGTACTAGATGGGTAATCAAACATGCGGGTACCCAAAATGAGTGGTTACCCGCGATTCAGATCACGATTAACCATTTTAAAAAATTAATTGAATCGAATCGAACAAACAATAACATAAATAAGAGCGTAGTATGTGATTATCGTAAAACTAAATAACATTGAAGAAATTAGAGTCATAGAAAAGTTGTTCCATCGCAATAAAAACATTAAAATTATCATATGTATCAAAATAACTAATACTCCGTATTATTTATTTGACGTTATAGGTTACGATCACTTTAATCATATATAATCTATGGATGTTAGTAAATAATCACATTAGGTAAGTAAATATACGTTATAAGATAAAAGTTATTGCAATAATGTAGTTAATACTTGTGCATTTTTATGAATGGCTTGTTGAAACCTACATGTATAGTATACACGGTTCGGTACGGGTAAACGTGGATAACTGAAAATAAAAACCAAAACCGATCCGTGATAAGTGGGTTTTTCCAGTTTCGGGTTTTCTCGGTTTCGGTTTCTTCGGTTATTGGTTTTTGCGGTTTCGGATTGAGCGGATCGGCTCGGTTCGTCGGTTTTTATGTCATCTACTTTTTTTGTTTTTTGAAAGTGATATGCACATTCATATTTTTAATTGGTACAGTCAACTTTAGACATTACATAGTTCTACTTATACAATTGAGTGTGCAAATAAAAAAAAATGTAGGCAAATCACCTCTTTTGTGTTTACCTCTATTCTTTTCTCCGTTTCAATTTATGTTCACGTTTTGTTTTTATAGATGTTACACACTAGTTATCGGTCACTAAGGGGGTGTTTGGGAATGCGATTTGAAATTGATTATCTACTTATTGCGTTTTAAAAACGCAATTAATCTAAAATGAGTGTTTGGCAAAAAATTCAAAAAATCAATTATTTGCGTTTTGGATGCCTCAAAAATGCGTTTTAAAAAAGTAAGTGGCCCCATGCAGTTGGAAAACAGAGTTTTATAAAAGCAATTTTTGAAAACGCAATTTTAAATAATCAACCCCAAACACCCCCTAAAATAAACTAGACAAATAACTGCAAATAGTGATGATATATAACAACAAATAATTATACTTGCGTATTTATAGTTTAATGTGATTTAATGCAACACTTAAGGGTTCAATTTGTAGTAATTACGAGAAAAATGTCTATGGCGAAAGAATGATAAATGTTTGATAATTAAAAATATTTAAACTATTCATTTAATGGTGGATGTTGTTACTATTTTTAATCAATAATATATTAGTAATTAAATCTTTTTAAATCGTTTGTTTTTTTTCGATAAATTTATGCTACTCGTGCGTATGTTGCGACAATAGGTAAACTATTAAAATTAGATTTTGGAGAATCAATATTTTTTTACGATACATTTTTTGTGGCAAAGTGTTAGCAATAACAGTTAGTAGTAGATGTTTGTTTAATACACATTAGTGAAAGCAGCGGTGTTTGTAAAAAGTATATGTAGTTGTTAGCAATAGTAGTTAGCAATAACTGTCTGATTTATTAAAAAAATATTTTGAAACGTAGTAGTAGCTTTAAAGTGTAATGACATAAAAGAGCAGTGAGAAAAAAAGTTTCTTCATGAATAGCTTAATTGGTTAAGTTTTATGCATGATTTGTAGAAAAAGTACTTTTGACGAGAATTACCGACTTTGTGAATCATAGTCAAGAAATTGAGTAATCGAGTTCTTGTGTTTATAGCCAAACAGGCACACTAATCATAACATATTTCTGAGATATTATTAATCATATTTGTCCCATTATTGAAATCGTTAGCTCAATATTGATCAGAACCACCTTAGTTACTTATGTGATAGCGAGAATAGTACCGTCCCTAAGGAACGACCTAGTCTTATCAAATCTTTACTGCAAAATGTTAGGGTATACTTCTCTCGTGTGTTTTGATTTGAAAATCGGTTAAACTAACATTATATATTTTAAAGATTTTGAAACACATCGTGCAACTCACTAAATCATAGTTATGGTTTGATAATTATGCGAACCACTATGCAGACATGGTTATGGTTTGATAACTATGCAGACCACTATGCATAATGTATGCAATTTGATATGCAATGAATAGGTATTCTCCATAACTATGTTTGTAAATGAAATGGTTTGGGCAAGGTTATCAAGATTGCGATCTTATTCAGAATCATTTTCCTCTCTGCAAGATCGGGATCGTAATATGGAATTAGACTCGTAAGATCCTATGAAGGTGTGAAGTTTTAGATAACGGTTGTAGTGTTATAGAATTTCATATAAAATTCGATATAAAAGACAAATTTAAGGCAAGAAAACAATAAATGGGCTAGGATTGACCAACCATCGACTAACAAATTTGAGAGATATATTGGAAACGATTTTTTATCCACAATGGGACCCCAAGAATTTGCAAAATTTGATATTTTGGCTTGGTGGAAAGGAAAGGAATCTCAATTTCCCGTTCTAACCGACATGGACCGAGATTTACTAACCGTACAAGCTTCTACGATAGCTTCGGAATCCACTATTTCTCTTAGTGGCAGGATATTATCGATACGAAGAACAAGACTCACACCGTCATTTTTGGAGATGTGTATTTGCTTGAATGATAACTTAGACGCGGCCGAACGTATACAACACATTTCTAAGTCTTGAAAACAACCTACACATTGAACAAGAATTACACGAAACCGGGGTGGAAGCGGGTTATACAATCTCACTTTCCGATGAAAAAATCGCTCTAGATAAAGTTGCTAATGAGGCTAGGTCGTCTGAAGCATCCGCATAAAGATATCACTTTTGAAGAAGCTCGAAATTAAGTTTTATGTATATTAAGTTTATGTTTTCAAATGTATGAAATATTAGCTTTGTGCTTGGACGTTATGATTGATGTATAATAAGTTAATGAAAAAAAAGTTGAAGTTCATTAGTTTATTTTCGGTTTCAGGTTTTTTACACAATCATAAATGATCACAGCCTCAAAATTTTTTCTTAAAAAAAACCGGTTTACCCGAACCGGTTACAAACCAAACCTAACCGGTTTGGATAGGTTCAAGTTTTTCGCCCTAAAAACTAAAATGAATTGAACCGATTTTTGACCAAAACCTGTTTCAACCCTTTGACTAAAAACCAGTCCTGTTTTAAAACCCGAACCGGTTTTCGGTCAAACCCGGTTTTATACACCTCAATTATGTCGTGACGGCATCGTGCTAATTATAGCGATTGTGCACTTAGCCTTTTCAAACTGGTCTTAAGCTAAACTTTGTATAACACTAGTTGATCTCAAGTAAAACGCAATCACCTATAATTCATATCACTAAAATTACCAAATAACATGCATCAAACTTAAACATGGCTTCAAATGTAACACTGAACCCATCATGAATTTTATTTAATACTTCGAAATTGTCAATACATTGAAACTACAGGGACGACACAAGATCAAACCAACTGAAAAAGAGAATAAATCATAGATTCAACGTCTGTAACTGAGTGGACGCGTGTTATTATCTTTGTCCTCTGAACTGACATTTGGTGGACGAACAGCCCCAAATGATGGAGGGTTTTCGACCGTATTTTCATATACAGAAGTGCCTTCAACATCTGAACCTGGTCGTATTGGCACAAAATCTGAGTGTGATGGTGGCTTGACATAGGAGTCTTGGTTTTCTTCTTTATTATCGGTATTCGAAGAGGGACGTTGCTGTGGGAATGAAGGGGGTAATTTTTCACCAGGAACATCGTCAGCCATTAGATCATGCTGTTGGTCTTCAACATTTGAAACTGGACGTGTTGGCACAAAATCTGAGTGTGATGCTCAAGGCTCTTAACCAAACAAGCTTTGTATTATAAACGCCAAATTATTAGGTTTGAATGTGTGAATAAAATGGTGAAATGAGGGGTTGTTTATAGTGTGAAATTATTAGGTTTAAAAGTTAACGTTTATATTGCAACGGTCAAAAAAGAAAAAAGAAAGAAGTGGACGAATGTTGATCGCTTGGCTGGCCGAATGGGGCAAAAAGTCATCGATCGATCTATGGGCGAATGACACCCACATAAGGGGTGATCGATCCCATGTCGATCAATCAATCGATCATCCTCCTTAGTGCATGCAGTCTTACATTGACAAGTAAGGGTGTGCATGGTCCAAAAACCGGACCGGACCGGCCAAGACCGGACCGAACCGAAAACCGATTTCGGCATAAACCCTAGACCGAGACCGAACCGAATGTGGTCGGTCCGGACCGGTCCGGTCGGTCCGGTCCAACAAGGCCAAATTCGTCGGTTTTGGTCCGGACCGGACCGGACCGAGGACCAATTAGCCCAAAAGCCGAGACCGCGGACCGGACCGAATGTGGTTGGTCCGGTCTCGGTCCGTGTCGGTCCGGTCGGTCCTTCGGTCGGTCCGGTCCGTTCGGGTCATATGCTCACCCTTATTGACAAGTAATAAGTAATAACAATTGATTGTATTTGCATTGTACACAAATGAAATGATCAGCATGTGAGATTTTTAATTCGAAGTTCACAAAGTGTGACAAGAGTTTCCAGAAGTATGGTCATCCTCTTTTCTTGCTTTTACCTTACCTACATTACAACTTGCTTAAACAGATATATGGTCATCCACTTTACTTGCTTTTACCTTACCTATGGTACAACTTACTTTTACCTTACCTGTGGTAGAAATAAGTTCATAGAGATTGTAGGAGCAATGTCTCGAACTCTCGATATATAATTGGATTCAGTGTTTAGTTGCATTAGTCATATATATAATCATATTAGACTATTGCTAAGACTGGAAGTCATAGGCGTCAGCTTAAGTGAGGTATTTTAATTAAATGTGAGGGAAAAATTATCACTACGGGTGAAAGGTGAGAGGCAGTGAGGGAAAGTGAGGAAAGAGTGAAAGCTGGGGTGGTGGCGCTGATGTGAAATGTAAAGTGATGTCACGGTCACCTTTAGTCTAATGGTGACCAAAACCTCTCAACCGACCACCAACGCGACCCCCCTAACACAACCACATGCAACTGAGTACTCCAACCAAATGCATATTAGGGTCGGCAAACCGACCACAATTTTTTTTTTTTTTTTTGTAAGGTTTGTTTTTTGTTGTGATTGCGATCGCCATAGCATACGATCACCATTACTTGTTTATGATCTGTATGTAGTCATGAAAAAATAAAGTTGAGTTGACGTTGATGTGACATGTGTTACCGCTGAGAATTTACATGTTGTAGTCTGTATTATCATATCATATCTTTAATGCAAATCTTTTACATATTACTTTCTATAACTTTTTTACACATTTATATTAAAAGTTTATGTCTATAATTTCTCATCATTAATCAAAAAATTAAAACACGATGGTTATACTGTACTTTGTTTGTTAGGCTGCCCCTAGTAAGGGATCTCAATCCCTCCCATTTTTCTCTGCCACACAAGCTTTCTTTCTCTAGCGACCTTTAGGCGATTGAGTGCCCCAGTAAGGCACAAAGAAATAAATGTTGAAATATTAAATGCACACAAAATTCACAAAGAAATAATATCGATCGTCAAAGCGACCAAGATACACAAAAAATTGTTGACGATCGATTCCCTACAACAAGAAGATCGACTTATAATCGATCGTGTCCCATTACTGCGAGCAGCCTTAGTATCTTTAACTCAAACACTTATAATACCATTTTCTACATTTATAGAAGGCTTCCATTAATTTAGATTTTTTTACGAATTTGAATATTTCCTAAAATCTTCGATATTTATCACTCTAAAATCTTGAATATTCCCCTAACTAGTATTTACGAAAGCTTGTCTACGAGCATGTCGCTTGATTGGAGGAATCCACTAAGGGTATGTGTCCACACACAAATTTAATAATATTTTTTTTTATAGTAGGACCTACTTATTTTCACTACTCTTTTTATTTTCACAAGGCAAAAAATATGAGATCCTTCCCAATATGAGGTTGCAAGAGGTGTGGGCCTTACATGCACCCTTAGCTAAGAAAAAAAATAAACAACCCCTTACATCTTTATAAGCCACTTATTGGGGAAGACATTAAAATTTATGCCTTGGGGATATAGATCAACTAAGGAAAATAGTAGGTCCCACTTAAAAAAGAAATGATATTAAATGGGTTTGTGGACCCAATCCCTTAGCTAAGGAAAAAAAGAAACACACGCTAAGATTCTTAACCTTAAGTGTCTTGGTTAAGTGGTAAACGTCTGGAATTAATTGGTTAAGTTTTATGCATGATTTGTAGAAAAAGTACTTTTGACGAGAATTACCGACTTTGTGAATCATAGTCAAGAAATTGAGTAATCGAGTTCTTGTGTTTATAGCCAAACAGGCACACTAATCATAACATATTTCTGAGATATTATTAATCATATTTGTCCCATTATTGAAATCGTTAGCTCAATATTGATCAGAACCACCTTAGTTACTTATGTGATAGCGAGAATAGTACCGTCCCTAAGGAACGACCTAGTCTTATCAAATCTTTACTGCAAAATGTTAGGGTATACTTCTCTCGTGTGTTTTGATTTGAAAATCGGTTAAACTAACATTATATATTTTAAAGATTTTGAAACACATCGTGCAACTCACTAAATCATAGTTATGGTTTGATAATTATGCAGACCACTATGCAGACATGGTTATGGTTTGATAACTATGCAGACCACTATGCATAATGTATGCAATTTGATATGCAATGAATAGGTATTCTCCATAACTATGTTTGTAAATGAAATGGTTTGGGCAAGGTTATCAAGATTGCGATCTTATTCAGAATCATTTTCCTCTCTGCAAGATCGGGATCGTAATATGGAATTAGACTCGTAAGATCCTATGAAGGTGTGAAGTTTTAGATAACGGTTGTAGTGTTATAGAATTTCATATAAAATTCGATATAAAAGACAAATTTAAGGCAAGAAAACAATAAATGGGCTAGGATTGACCAACCATCGACTAACAAATTTGAGAGATATATTGGAAACGATTTTTTATCCACAATGGGACCCCAAGAATTTGCAAAATTTGATATTTTGGCTTGGTGGAAAGGAAAGGAATCTCAATTTCCCGTTCTAACCGACATGGACCGAGATTTACTAACCGTACAAGCTTCTACGATAGCTTCGGAATCCACTATTTCTCTTAGTGGCAGGGTATTATCGATACGAAGAACAAGACTCACACCGTCATTTTTGGAGATGTGTATTTGCTTGAATGATAACTTAGACGCGGCCGAACGTATACAACACATTTCTAAGTCTTGAAAACAACCTACACATTGAACAAGAATTACACGAAACCGGGGTGGAAGCGGGTTATACAATCTCACTTTCCGATGAAAAAATCGCTCTAGATAAAGTTGCTAATGAGGCTAGGTCGTCTGAAGCATCCGCATAAAGATATCACTTTTGAAGAAGCTCGAAATTAAGTTTTATGTATATTAAGTTTATGTTTTCAAATGTATGAAATATTAGCTTTGTGCTTGGACGTTATGATTGATGTATAATAAGTTAATGAAAAAAAAGTTGAAGTTCATTAGTTTATTTTCGGTTTCGGTTTTTACACAATCATAAATGATCACAGCCTCAAAATTTTTCTTAAAAAACCGGTTTACCCGAACCGGTTACAAACCAAACCTAACCGGTTTGGATAGGTTCAAGTTTTTCGCCCTAAAAACTAAAATGAATTGAACCGATTTTTGACCAAAACCTGTTTCAACCCTTTGACTAAAAACCAGTCCTGTTTTAAAACCCGAACCGGTTTTCGGTCAAACCCGGTTTTATACACCTCAATTATGTCGTGACGGCATCGTGCTAATTATAGCGATTGTGCACTTAGCCTTTTCAAACTGGTCTTAAGCTAAACTTTGTATAACACTAGTTGATCTCAAGTAAAACGCAATCACCTATAATTCATATCACTAAAATTACCAAATAACATGCATCAAACTTAAACATGGCTTCAAATGTAACACTGAACCCATCATGAATTTTATTTAATACTTCGAAATTGTCAATACATTGAAACTACAGGGACGACACAAGATCAAACCAACTGAAAAAGAGAATAAATCATAGATTCAACGTCTGTAACTGAGTGGACGCGTGTTATTATCTTTGTCCTCTGAACTGACATTTGGTGGACGAACAGCCCCAAATGATGGAGGGTTTTCGACCGTATTTTCATATACAGAAGTGCCTTCAACATCTGAACCTGGTCGTATTGGCACAAAATCTGAGTGTGATGGTGGCTTGACATAGGAGTCTTGGTTTTCTTCTTTATTATCGGTATTCGAAGAGGGACGTTGCTGTGGGAATGAAGGGGGTAATTTTTCACCAGGAACATCGTCAGCCATTAGATCATGCTGTTGGTCTTCAACATTTGAAACTGGACGTGTTGGCACAAAATCTGAGTGTGATGCTCAAGGCTCTTAACCAAACAAGCTTTGTATTATAAACGCCAAATTATTAGGTTTGAATGTGTGAATAAAATGGTGAAATGAGGGGTTGTTTATAGTGTGAAATTATTAGGTTTAAAAGTTAACGTTTATATTGCAACGGTCAAAAAAGAAAAAAGAAAGAAGTGGACGAATGTTGATCGCTTGGCTGGCGAATGGGGCAAAAGTCATCGATCGATCTATGGGCGAATGACACCCACATAAGGGGTGATCGATCCCATGTCGATCAATCAATCGATCATCCTCCTTAGTGCATGCAGTCTTACATTGACAAGTAAGGGTGTGCATGGTCCAAAAACCGGACCGGACCGGCCAAGACCGGACCGAACCGAAAACCGATTTCGGCATAAACCCTAGACCGAGACCGAACCGAATGTGGTCGGTCCGACCGTCCGTCGGTCCGGTCCAACAAGGCCAAATTCGTCGGTTTTGGTCCGGACCGGACCGGACCGAGGACCAATTAGCCCAAAAGCCGAGACCGCGGACCGGACCGAATGTGGTTGGTCCGGTCTCGGTCCGTGTCGGTCCGGTCGGTCCTTCGGTCGGTCCGGTCCGTTCGGGTCATATGCTCACCCTTATTGACAAGTAATAAGTAATAACAATTGATTGTATTTGCATTGTACACAAATGAAATGATCAGCATGTGAGATTTTTAATTCGAAGTTCACAAAGTGTGACAAGAGTTTCCAGAAGTATGGTCATCCTCTTTTCTTGCTTTTACCTTACCTACATTACAACTTGCTTAAACAGATATATGGTCATCCTCTTTTCTTGCTTTTACCTATAGTACAACTTACTTTTACCATACCTATGGTAGAAATAAGTTCATAGAGATTGTAGGAGCAATGTCTCGAACTCTCGATATATAATTGGATTCAGTGTTTAGTTGCATTAGTCATATATATAATCATATTAGACTATTGCTAAGACTGGAAGTCATAGGCGTCAGCTTAAGTGAGGTATTTTAATTAAATGTGAGGGAAAAATTATCACTACGGGTGAAAGGTGAGAGGCAGTGAGGGAAAGTGAGGAAAGAGTGAAAGCTGGGGTGGTGGCGCTGATGTGAAATGTAAAGTGATGTCACGGTCACCTTTAGTCTAATGGTGACCAAAACCTCTCAACCGACCACCAACGCGACCCCCCTAACACAACCACATGCAACTGAGTACTCCAACCAAATGCATATTAGGGTCGCAAACCGACCACAATTTTTTGTAAGGTTTGTTTTTTGTTGTGATTGCGATCGCCATAGCATACGATCACCATTACTTGTTTATGATCTGTATGTAGTCATGAAAAAATAAAGTTGAGTTGACGTTGATGTGACATGTCACTGAGAATTTACATGTTGTAGTCTGTATTATCATATCATATCTTTAATGCAAATCTTTTACATATTACTTTCTATAACTTTTTTACACATTTATATTAAAAGTTTATGTCTATAATTTCTCATCATTAATCAAAAAATTAAAACACGATGGTTATACTGTACTTTGTTTGTTAGGTCGCCCCTAGTAAGGGATCTCAATCCCTCCCATTTTTCTCTGCCACACAAGCTTTCTTTCTCTAGCGACCTTTAGGCGATTGAGTGCCCCAGTAAGGCACAAAGAAATAAATGTTGAAATATTAAATGCACACAAAATTCACAAAGAAATAATATCGATCGTCAAAGCGACCAAGATACACAAAAAATTGTTGACGATCGATTCCCTACAACAAGAAGATCGACTTATAATCGATCGTGTCCCATTACTGCGAGCAGCCTTAGTATCTTTAACTCAAACACTTATAATACCATTTTCTACATTTATAGAAGGCTTCCATTAATTTAGATTTTTTTACGAATTTGAATATTTCCTAAAATCTTCGATATTTATCACTCTAAAATCTTGAATATTCCCCTAACTAGTATTTACGAAAGCTTGTCTACGAGCATGTCGCTTGATTGGAGGAATCCACTAAGGGTATGTGTCCACACACAAATTTAATAATATTTTTTTTTATAGTAGGACCTACTTATTTTCACTACTCTTTTTATTTTCACAAGGCAAAAAATATGAGATCCTTCCCAATATGAGGTTGCAAGAGATGTGGGCCTCACATGCACCCTTAGCTAAGAAAAAAAATAAACAACCCCTTACATCTTTATAAGCCACTTATTGGGGAAGACATTAAAATTTATGCCTTGGGGATATAGATCAACTAAGGAAAATAGTAGGTCCCACTTAAAAAAGAAATGATATTAAATGGGTTTGTGGACCCAATCCCTTAGCTAAGGAAAAAAAGAAACACACGCTAAGATTCTTAACCTTAAGTGTCTTGGTTAAGTGGTAAACGTCTGGAATTAATTGGTTAAGTTTTATGCATGATTTGTAGAAAAAGTACTTTTGACGAGAATTACCGACTTTGTGAATCATAGTCAAGAAATTGAGTAATCGAGTTCTTGTGTTTATAGCCAAACAGGCACACTAATCATAACATATTTCTGAGATATTATTAATCATATTTGTCCCATTATTGAAATCGTTAGCTCAATATTGATCAGAACCACCTTAGTTACTTATGTGATAGCGAGAATAGTACCGTCCCTAAGGAACGACCTAGTCTTATCAAATCTTTACTGCAAAATGTTAGGGTATACTTCTCTCGTGTGTTTTGATTTGAAAATCGGTTAAACTAACATTATATATTTTAAAGATTTTGAAACACATCGTGCAACTCACTAAATCATAGTTATGGTTTGATAATTATGCAGACCACTATGCAGACATGGTTATGGTTTGATAACTATGCAGACCACTATGCATAATGTATGCAATTTGATATGCAATGAATAGGTATTCTCCATAACTATGTTTGTAAATGAAATGGTTTGGGCAAGGTTATCAAGATTGCGATCTTATTCAGAATCATTTTCCTCTCTGCAAGATCGGGATCGTAATATGGAATTAGACTCGTAAGATCCTATGAAGGTGTGAAGTTTTAGATAACGGTTGTAGTGTTATAGAATTTCATATAAAATTCGATATAAAAGACAAATTTAAGGCAAGAAAACAATAAATGGGCTAGGATTGACCAACCATCGACTAACAAATTTGAGAGATATATTGGAAACGATTTTTTATCCACAATGGGACCCCAAGAATTTGCAAAATTTGATATTTTGGCTTGGTGGAAAGGAAAGGAATCTCAATTTCCCGTTCTAACCGACATGGACCGAGATTTACTAACCGTACAAGCTTCTACGATAGCTTCGGAATCCACTATTTCTCTTAGTGGCGGTATTATCGATCTGAAGAACAAGACTCACACCGTCATTTTTGGAGATGTGTATTTGCTTGAATGATAACTTAGACGCGGCCGAACGTATACAACACATTTCTAAGTCTTGAAAACAACCTACACATTGAACAAGAATTACACGAAACCGGGGTGGAAGCGGGTTATACAATCTCACTTTCCGATGAAAAAATCGCTCTAGATAAAGTTGCTAATGAGGCTAGGTCGTCTGAAGCATCCGCATAAAGATATCACTTTTGAAGAAGCTCGAAATTAAGTTTTATGTATATTAAGTTTATGTTTTCAAATGTATGAAATATTAGCTTTGTGCTTGGACGTTATGATTGATGTATAATAAGTTAATGAAAAAAAAGTTGAAGTTCATTAGTTTATTTTCGGTTTCAGGTTTTTTACACAATCATAAATGATCACAGCCTCAAAATTTTTTCTTAAAAAAAACCGGTTTACCCGAACCGGTTACAAACCAAACCTAACCGGTTTGGATAGGTTCAAGTTTTTCGCCCTAAAAACTAAAATGAATTGAACCGATTTTTGACCAAAACCTGTTTCAACCCTTTGACTAAAAACCAGTCCTGTTTTAAAACCCGAACCGGTTTTCGGTCAAACCCGGTTTTATACACCTCAATTATGTCGTGACGGCATCGTGCTAATTATAGCGATTGTGCACTTAGCCTTTTCAAACTGGTCTTAAGCTAAACTTTGTATAACACTAGTTGATCTCAAGTAAAACGCAATCACCTATAATTCATATCACTAAAATTACCAAATAACATGCATCAAACTTAAACATGGCTTCAAATGTAACACTGAACCCATCATGAATTTTATTTAATACTTCGAAATTGTCAATACATTGAAACTACAGGGACGACACAAGATCAAACCAACTGAAAAAGAGAATAAATCATAGATTCAACGTCTGTAACTGAGTGGACGCGTGTTATTATCTTTGTCCTCTGAACTGACATTTGGTGGACGAACAGCCCCAAATGATGGAGGGTTTTCGACCGTATTTTCATATACAGAAGTGCCTTCAACATCTGAACCTGGTCGTATTGGCACAAAATCTGAGTGTGATGGTGGCTTGACATAGGAGTCTTGGTTTTCTTCTTTATTATCGGTATTCGAAGAGGGACGTTGCTGTGGGAATGAAGGGGGTAATTTTTCACCAGGAACATCGTCAGCCATTAGATCATGCTGTTGGTCTTCAACATTTGAAACTGGACGTGTTGGCACAAAATCTGAGTGTGATGGTGGCTTGACATAGGAGTCTTGGTTATTATCTGTATCCGAAGAGGGACGTGGCTGTGTGAATGAAGAGGGTGAGGGTGGGTATTCATCCATGGGACCTGACCTGATCGATAACAATCTGTTGAAATTTGTATGAAATGTGGAAGGCGAGAGGTAGAATTTATATAATTATATAGGTAGGTTGAATTTTCTATGAAGCTTGCTACGAAATCATTATCATACAATTAGGTAGATTGAAATTTGTTTGAAATTTCTATGAAATGATTAATCAATGGTCTCTTTAAAAAAAGCAAAATTGCTACTAATGTGTTTTCGCACCTGTCAAAGTGTCACTAATGGTTTTAGAGAAACTTTTTTCTTGTTCTAGTTACAATTTAACATAGTGTCGCTACAATAAAACATAGTAGTAAATTGTTACCGAATATTTTGTTTAGTTAGTTTTTATGCAAAAATTGAGTTAACATTTTCTTAGGTTGTGATGTTACCTTAGATTCATAATTGGCTAAAACTTTGCTAAATATTTGGCTTTAAAGTAAAAGATGGAGTTTATTAAAATGATATTTCGGTCATAAGAAAAGCTCGTATCAATGGTGATGTGATAGTCTGGGAAAAAGAAAATTTCTAGAGATGACAAACGCGTATGGCTGTGGCGGGTTAAGTAACGAATCAAATTGATATGAATTAGTTGCTTATCATTTTCAGATTAAAATGGTGCCCCTAGACTTTTTCTTAGGCTGTGAGGTTGCCTTGGGTTAGTAATTTGTTGAAACAATTACTAATCCTATTTACGAATACTGCAGGTACCAACTATTACTACTACAAAAAACGTTAAAAAGATCGGTTGAAAACCCTCAAAAAGATCGGTTATGAACCACTCTATGTAAGGGTGATCTATTTGAGCGAAACACAAATAGATCGGTTGAGAACCGATCTGACTAATACAACAAATAGATCAGTTTATACCTAAGAACTGATCTATTAAGTCAATTTTCAAATTAAAAAAATATATATATATTAAAACCCATAAATTTTTCAAATTTCTGTTCCAATCACACAAAATACACTAATATTCCAATACATGTGTTCAACAAAATAATCATCTTACAATACGACACCAAATGGCTTCAAAAAATACAACACCATATAACTATATATGAACAAAGAACATAATTCGAATGATAATTGTCGTATAGCTTGTTACTACGTGTATCCCCTGATTACCAATGAGAAATGATAGATGCACCTATGCATTGATGTTGCAAGCCCATACAACTTCCGCCTTCCGCCATGAAGGTTTCGACTATATCCATCAACTGTCATAAAGAGAACAAACAATGAGTTGATGATGGTTACCTTTAAGAAGTAACGAGCGGGAATCAAACCACGCGTTGCAGCGGTGCCACTTTTTTAAAGCAGCAGATAGAGGCGCAGCTTCTGCATATGCACAAATAGAATATTAATTAGCGAAAAAAAAAAAAACCCATCTTAACTTGATCACGTTCAAACTACGGAACTCACAAAAGATCATCAAATTCACGAAAAGAACAATGTATTTTGGATAATCACAATACTACATTTCATAGTGATAAAAATCTGATGATCAAACTAGTTGCAACGGTCCAGCCAAATAGAAACTGTACAAAGATTAAAGTGGTATTTTAAAACAAGAGTCTTACATCAGTAGCAAAAGTCCAGCCAAATAGCAAAACCAACACTTTACATCAGTAGCAAAAGTCTTACATATCAAACCTACAGCAAGCTATATTTAAAAACAAGAGTCTTACATTAATAATTATCCCAAATAAGTATAGAAAACAATAATTACATAATCGAAACTTGAGTAACATATATTGCTACTATGATTTTTGCAGGATACCAAACTCATTTAGCCATGTACATAGCTAGATACCAAAAAAAAGTCCACCTTTTGCAGTGACAAATTTCGAGAGTCTGTAACAGATACAATATCTCTTTGAAGGTATTTGGGAATTGACATTGCTTAAGTGCTTATCAGTTTCTTATTTTGAGCAAGATAAACAGTTTTTACTATTCGAATAGAACTGCTACTTTGCTTACTTTACTCAAGCAGAATTTAAATAAGTAATCCCAAACACACCCTGGGTAGAAATTATTGTGCTAAATCTATGATGATTATTTGAATTGATAGGACATACACAATATGTAATCATTTGATTATACTCGCATACAAATCTATGCAAGTCAGAAACAAGAAAAGATACAACCTTTATAATTTAAGAAGCTAATACCCATATGGTAATTCAGTTCATACACACAAATGAGTAAATTATTGGCTAAAAATGTATAAAAATAA
Source organism: Chrysanthemum makinoi (assembly GCA_910596185.1). Classification (NCBI taxonomy): domain Eukaryota; kingdom Viridiplantae; phylum Streptophyta; class Magnoliopsida; order Asterales; family Asteraceae; genus Chrysanthemum; species Chrysanthemum makinoi. The sequence continues at coordinate 313,024,520 of OU343217.1, forward strand.
CGAATCAACAAATTTAACAAATTACTAGTAGTACTTTCACCCCAAGGGACTCATAAGACTATAAAGTTTTATCACTTAACAGCAAAATTAGTGACATGAAAAGCAAAATAAAAAGTAATTGCTATTAAAAGAATAAATTATACCTTGAATAAACACATAATTATACATTGATTGTCAATGATTTATATTGTTGAATGAACACACAAAACAAGAAGAATCACGATATGGACTACTGTTAAGGGGAAAAAGTATACCTTGAATGGAGTTTCCTTATTGCTAGGTATCAATCTTTATGCTTAGATTGAGAGAATGATCTATATGCTTAGATGGAGAGGATAATCATTGTGTGAAAATTAAAATAACTGATGAAATGGTGTTGGTTAAACGATTTGGTCCGGATGTTGAACGGCGGCGGCTGTGATGAAGTGGAAATGAGAGAATGGTTAGGGTTAGGGGGCTTTGATGTTGGTAAAGTAGATGTGTGAAAGGTTGAAATGATTTTATTTTTGGTAAAGTAGCGGGTGATGAAAAGTTTTTTTTGTTAAAGGGGGGGTTAATGAAAAGTTGAAATTGAAAAGCCCGCTTGACTAAAATCACAAACAAAATGGATCGGGTTTTCTTTAAGCCACCGATCTTTTTGAGTAAAACAACACAAACAAATGGGTTTTTTTGGTATATTTGACACTCCCCGCCCTTATTTTACTCAAATAGATCAGTTTTTAACAAAAGTGATCTTTTTGAGGTGATCCGAATAAGCTTTTGTGTAGTATACATTGATCCTATTTACCATGAAAGTGGCATCCTCGGAACAGATTCACATGCGTATTCACTTGGCGTGGTAATGTTTGAAATGTTGAGTGAGATGCCGGCTTGGTATCCAAGAAGGTTTGGACGTGATAACACCACAATAAAGTATAAATCTGGAATGAGTAACTCTCCCTGTTCGGCGATTTTGGAGATTAACGAAATCTAAAACCTAACAATGTGTCACTTTCCAATCTATTCTTTAATCAAGTGAACCATTAATGTGATGTATACTAAAACGAAAAGATATGTTTAATCCAGGAATAAGAATTCGTAGATCAAACTAGAAAACAAACAGGGAACATATGAAGAAGAAATGATTCCGTATTTGAGTTCTTGATTCACTTTTGAAGTAACAGAATTAGAGAGAGAATTGTTTACAATCAATATTCGTGAATGAATTACAACAAAGAATGTAAATGGTATTTATACAAAGGGAGGAAGGAGAAATAGGAGGAAGGAGTAAACAGATTTTCCCGCCAAAAGTTATAACTAACTTTTGGCTTATCAGTGGTTTCCACTGATGGTTAGCAGTGGTTTCCACTGATGGTTTCAAGCTTATCAGTGGTTTCCAAATTGGCGCGTATCAAATCCGTTCTCCTTAACATTTGACTTTCCACAGTCAAATAGCACCTTCAGTTGCTTCCTCTTGATTTTGGCTCGTATCAAATCCACTACCCTTAGAAAATTTCTTGTCCCAAGAAATTGCATCGAATCCAAACATACCATACTCAAATCCCAGCACCCCAAAAGACTATTAGTAAATTCCAAACACTGCCAAAAATAGCAACTAGCAAAACCATCGAATATTTGAGGCCTGATAACTGAGATACTCATGAAAATATTCATGAAGTCACTACACAACTTCCACATAGCTTTATTAGTATAACCATGAGACCATTGAGCCACTACAAATACCATTTGACCATTCCACTCGTTTAAACCTTCCACATCTTGTGCAGTCCAAAGTATTTCTATCAAAATGCTGATAGAAAACTTGTCACCTGATTCGTCATCAAACACCCCAAATAACTTGCTATGTCCCCTCCGTTGTGGTTGTAATTTCAGATACATCACTTGTCTGGAATAATCAAGCCACTCTACGACCCACCTGATGTACAAATCTTCTTTCCAACAAGACACAAGCTTTACACATAACTCTTCCCATCTTCTCTTTTTCCTGTTTGGCCAACTCCACATTTCAAATTTCCACTTTCTAAGATTAACTTTCCATTGTATGCCAACTATTTTATCCCTTTTAGGCCATTGCCATCTGTCAAAATTTCGTCTTCTGTGTTTTCGTCTTCTGTGTTTTTGTTTGCAACGCGTGTAACCTTCATTTTTCCTCTTAGGCCATTCCCACATGCCAAACTCAAATAGCCCATAACTAAAACTAACTAATGAAACATTCCTAATTATACTATTCATATGTATAAAGCGTTTTGTCACCTGGTCAGCAGCTTCCTTCTGCTTCTTTTGTTGCTTCAGTATTTCATCATCATTATGAATGTTTTCTAAAACTTTATGAGCATCAGAACCAGATGTAGCATCATCACCTCTTCTATTCTCAAATTTTTGACCTTCAACAAACATCAAATCTTAGTATTTTTTGAACAAGTAATCACCATCTTTTCTGCTTATATCTACTTTGTTAAAATTACTGTTACTTGAGTTTACCACAATATGTTTGGTGTGCATAGTCTCAAAGTGTGTATTCCTATTCTCACCTAAATCTGTTTTCATACTAAGTTCACCACCACCCAAATCAACCAAACCCACTACTTCTTTTTTCTTTATACCCTCTTTATCTTGATTCTCTAGGGTATCATCTGTGGCACCTTCTTTTGTATTCCTAACATCAGCTAGAACATCAACAACCGCAATCAACTCCATATCTGAATCTCTGTACCCCTCTGATTCTAACATATGATTGTTGACTGCCCTGATTTCCTTCCTTGCAACACCATCCAAAACCACCACATTCTCACTATTAACCTTGATATCTTTTGAGAATGCTTCCTCCATATCAGCAAATAACATTTCATCAAGCTTTGAAGTCTCATATTTCTTACTCACACCATCATTACACTCCATGGCCACACCCTCATTTCCATTCTCCTTGACACTATCCTCCTCAAACTTTTCCTTATCTCCAACATCTGTTGTTAGGTGAGTATCATAACCACCCATATCAACATCTTCAAAACTATCAAGACTCGCTGTGCCACTGTTTTTGGCATCCAATTCAATCAACTCCTTTGATTTCATTCCCATATCCTCAACATTCTTTTCACAAAGTTCATCAAGAAGAAATAGCTCCATACATTTTGTTTCATCACCATTTGCACTTTCTTCACAACACTCATAACATTCACTAATTGAACCTTCTTGTTTAGGAAGTTTTTCTGGTGGCTTTTTATCAAACACTTTGTATGCATCAGTTATACCATTACCAATTCCACTATTTCTTTCTCTGATTTCCCCTGAAGTCACACCATACGTATGAATATTAACCACTGGACATCCCAACTTACTCCCAATAGTGGTTGACATGGTCAATGAACTTTCTTGATTTTTCCCGCCATTTGCAGCTAACTTTTCCTTTTTTGAAACACCATAACCCAAATCTTCAAAGCATGAACCAAATCTTTGCAAGGCTTGTTTCTCATACACCTCCCAAGAAGTGTTTTCACCAAATCTCTTAATGAACTGATGATGCCACACTAAGGCCTTGTCATACATATGCATTGCAGCAATTCCCACTTTCAATTCATCATCTACATTATCAAGACAAAAGAACTGCCTACATCGGAATATCCAACCCTTTACATCATTCCCATTGAATCTTGGAAACTCCAATTTAGACAATCTTCCATATTGTGTTACCAGTTGACCACCATTTCTACCATTGTTACCATGATGCCCAGAACTGGTGCCCTCACCATTCTTCATTCTTTGCATTTCAGCCATCTAATCTGCCATAGTTCTTTGCAAATCACTAACAGTTTGTTGTAGTGATTCCATTGAAGAATCTTGATTACTTGACTAATTTCTTTGCCGGAAAATCTTGTTTTTTTTTTGCCGGAATTTCCCCGGAGAAGATAACCGGAAATCAAGAATGTCGGTTTAACAATCTTGAATATTATCTGGTGCCAAGAAAGTAGCTCTGATACCACTTGATGTATGCTAAAACGAAACGATATGTTTAATCCAGGAATAAGAATTCGTAGATCAAACTAGAAAACAAACAGGGAACACATGAAGAAGAAATGATTCCGTATTTGAGTTCTTGATTCACTTTTGAAGTAACAGAATTAGAGAGAGAATTGTTTACAATCAATATTCGTGAATGAATTACAACAAAGAATGTAAATGGTATTTATACAAAGGGAGGAAGGAGAAATAGGAGGAAGGAGTAAACAGATTTTTCCGCCAAAAGTTATAACTAACTTTTGGCTTATCAGTGGTTTCCACTGATGGTTAGCAGTGGTTTCCACTGATGGTTCCAAACTTATCAATGGTTTCCAAATTGGCGCGTATCATAATGATTTAATATTCGATCATTAGTGGGTCGGTTGTGTATGAGAAAATATTTTTGGTCGCACTTTGTTTGGTTTTTATATTCTCATCGCTTTTTTTACATTAATTGCCAGTTACTGACTGATCATTCATATTGTTTATATTTTATTAATTGTCAATCTTTGTTCCTACTGAATATATAGCTTAAATGACAATATCATCTGTGATCGACATTGGTTCTATGGGTTAAATTATATGTGCTGTTTCGATAACCTTAGTTTTTAAACTAGGGTTTTATTCGTATTGATTGAAGACTAGGCGTTATTTTCTTCTTGATTTTCTGTTTCTTATTACTTGTCTAAAGGGGTTTGCGGTTGTTGTGATGTCGAAGATGGGAGAGGAGAACAATACATTAACACGACCTGTTAATGTGAATTTAGAGGAATTGAGTGCTCGTTTCAAACGGTTAAAAGGAATTAATCCTGGTGTTACTCAAACAAGGCAAGCTGCTAGGGTTGCTAGGAATCCTAATGGCGCATCGGTATCTTTCGTGACTGGTGATCATGTTGTCGAACCTATTGTGATTGATGTTGAAACTTTAGGTGATCATGTTGATCCTATGAATATTCCTAACCCTCACGTGACATCTATTGTTGGGAGTACTAATGCTCTTGGTTTGATTACTAAGGATGTTGTGGAGTCGTTAATTCCACTTGGTGATGCTGGTCATGATGTGAAGGAACCTCAAGTGGCTACGGAGTCTACTAATGAACCTCAAGTGGCTACGGCTACATCCAATCACGTTGATACTAATTCACATGGGTTGTTAGCCTACCGAATGGTATTGATAAGGTTGTCGTGGATGCTTGTAAGGATTTTGATAATGCAATGCACAAGGTTCAATTGAAGAATGTCGAGTATGCTTGAAACAGCCTTCTACATCATATGAAAGTGCTACTTCAAATGAGCCTAAGAAATACACGTCTAACTTTCGTAGGCTGGAGTGTAACGAGTGGTGTGGATCTTACTGTCCCTATGAAAGTGGTTGAATAGGTGAACACTAGGTATGAGAATACTCTCTATGGTTATTTCCTTGGTAAACGCATTGCTATTCTTGTTGTTGATTATTATGTACGCAATATGTGGGCTAAGTATGGTATACAAAAGGTTATGAAGAATTCCAAGGGGTTTTTTTTTTCTTTAAGTTCAATTCGAAGAAAGGTGTTGATGATGTACTTGAAAATGGTCCGTGGTTGATTAGAAATGTCCCAATTATTCTTAAACCATGGACCTTGAATACCAACTTACTTAAAGAGGATTTGACCAACATTCCGGTGTGGGTTAAGTTCTATGATGATCCTCTTGCTATGTTTTCTAATGACGGTCTTAGTCTTCTTGCTACATTGATTGGTACGCCGAAAATGTTAGATGCTTATACTAGCCAAATGTTGAAGGAATCATGGGGCCGCAATAGTTTTGCTATGTGTTTGATTGAAGTTAAGGCGGATGAGGTACTTAGGGATAACCTAACTATTGAAATACCCCTACTTGATCGGTCGGGTTCGACTATTGAGAAGATACAGGTTGAATACGAGTGAAAACCTCCTCGATGTGATACATGTAAGATCTTTGGTCATACTCTTATTGATTGTCCAAAATCTGTTTTACCCTCTATTCAGCCTACTAAGAGTGTTAATGATGGTTTCCAAACTGTCAACAACAAGAAGAAGGGTAAGCAAGGTGGTCCAACTGCTTCGGGTCAAAGAGGGTTTACGAAACCTAATGTGGGTAAGAAGTTCCAATATCAACCCAAAAAGCCTCCTGTTGAACCTAAGCAAGTCGATGTCAATAAGAAAAAGGCTGCTGATATGCCTAGTACGAGTAGAACGAAGGTTTCTACATCCAATAAATTTTATGCCCTTAGTATGGATGATACTGATGACTTTGGTATTCCTACTAAAGAAGTGAATAAGGATGTGGATGCTGGTAGTACAATGGAAGAAAAGAAGAATGAGCCTCCAAAGACCAGTAATACATTGCATGAACTGCTTGTGAGTGATTCAATGGAAGCTAACGGGGTTGGTCCTACCCCTATTGTTGAGAAAATTGGGGAGTTTGAAAAGCTTTTATTTGATGGAAAAGCTACTCTTGTGGATGATGATGGTAATCCTATAAAAAAGGGTGATTATCCGGGTAATAAAAAGCGTGACATAAGGTGACACAAAAAAACGTAGCATAAAGCTGCGTGGCGGCATGGCGTGACGGCATGACCAAGCCTCATGCCTTTGCGAGATCTTTGCAGGGGCCTTTGCGAGCCTTTTAGAACTATGGTCATATCTATGTTTTATACTTTCTCACTAATCAGCCTATTAATGCTTTAGGCTATTAAATAGCCACCTACTTTCTCAAATATACCGATATGGTACGTATATTTTTTTTATTACCCGGATGGTACGTGTACTTTTTTTTTATGTCAATATGGTCACAAAGTTCATTTGTCCAGCAACAATCCTACGTGGCTCCTACGTGGCTTGCCCAGTCAATTGGGTTTGTGTGACGTGGCCATCAATTGAGAAAATATAACCGTTGCCAACCCATGTCATCTTCTACCTCTTTATAAACCTAAATCCTAACCCTAAATTGTACCCCCAAATCAAATATTATCCCAAAATTCAACCAAATTAAATCATGTCTTCATCATCTTCTACCTCTAACTGGCTTAGACCAATTCCCACTCATTGTTTCTGTGACTTGCCTGTGGCTGAAAGAACCTCAGCACCCCGCCAACCCTGCTGAAGATTTCTTTGCTGCCCTAATCCAAGTGTAAGCAAAAAGCATTGATCTTTTGGTTATTAACATTGTGTTTATGCTAATTTTTGTATTTATAGGATTCTGGCAACAAATGCCGATTCTACTTTTTTCTTGATCCTGAGATTCGCTATGGTTACTATAGAACTGAGATGCATAGTCTATACACTCAAGTCCAACAGCTAAGGCGATAAATGCAAGTGCAAGAATTCACATATAGGTCAAGAATTCGTGAATTAGAGGTGGAACTGCATGAGAGAACTAGCACTGGTGAATGCTACAAGAAAGCAGTGATTTTCTTTTCTATTGTTGTGTTTGTTATGTATTTCCTAACTTAATGATGATAAGGTTTGCTGGTATGGATGTATTGTGTAGGTTAGGATTGTGTTTTAAGCATGTATGGATGTAGTGTAGCTGTCAAGGGTAGGATTTATTTGAAGTGGTGTAATGGATGTAGTGAATCTTGTATCAATGACAATGCAGTTGGTTTTTGTGTTTTGTAAGTTCTGTGATATCAGTGCAATTGGTTTTTGTGTTATGTAATGGGTCAAAAGTGAGGGTCAAAGACATTATACTGTAATGGGTCAAAAGTGAGGGTCAATGCAACTCAATTGTAGCTTACCAACCCTTCATTGAATTACATTTACCTTGTAGGTGAGACATTAATACATTGGGTAGTTTCATTGGCATTTATATCCACACCATAACACACCTCATATTCACAGAATTAAGAAAGTCAAACAAGTGATTAACCTTTTTTCCTCCACCTTAACAATGAGTTCCAAATCTGATGAATCTGTCATATACATTTCATCTGATTCATCTGATGAATCTGAATCAAGTGTTGAACTAATTGCTCCACTGGATTGGAGTTATTACTTTCCTCCTGGGTACTATGATCGAGGTCAAAAGCCACTAGCTATTGAAGCCAAAAAGTAAAATGATGAAAAATGTCAAAAGTCAGAAGCTAGTGAACCAAGTGCAGGTAAAAGGATTATAGTGCTAGGACTAGCAAATAATCAGACTTGGGATGCAATCAAAGGTAAGAAATTGGAATAAAAAACCCATCAGGACCAGTTGCAGACAAAAAGGGCAAAGGAAAAAAACATGCTGTCTAGTTGTTTATGTTTTATGCTAGGTCTCTTTTGTTGGTAGTTTATGTTTCATGACAATGAATCTATTTTAGTTGTTTCTGTATGGGTTAACACCCAATGACTATGTGTGTAATGACTGTGTATGTAAGGACTATCTATGTGTGTAATGATTGTGTATGTAATGACTACCTATGTGTTTAATGACTATGTATGTAATGACTGTCCATGTTTGTGTATGGGTTACCAACTATTAGTCAAAACAGACAATGACATGCCACATGCCTCAATTAAAGTAAAACAAAAGATAATGTAAAACAAAAGACATGCCACAAGATAATGTTTAAAAGATATTGTCTGCATTACTAGGTCCCAAAATATAATGTTTAAAGTGGTACCATCCACATGCCACAAATAAAGTGGTCCAAGGAAACATCTATGCATTTCTAGGAAAGATAAAACACATACATAGAGACCCACTACTTAGTGTCTAACAAAAGATATATTTTAAAGAACATTTGGGTCTTCTTCTTTCTACATTCTTCAATCGAATCGATACACCAACCTGCAGATATCGGGGTGTGTCCGGAGCATTGGGGTCTTCCTTCCTCTTTTGATTCCTGATCCTTTCAGATGGTCCCCTAATTCCTCTCTTTCTAATAAGTTCAAGTCTTGCTAGTTCTAGATCCTTTTGATGATATTGTCTGTTGGCCTCCCTTTTTGCAGTTTTTCCTGCTTCAGTTATCTCAACAAGTCTCATTATTTCTGCATCAGTAATATCTGCATCTTGTCTCTGTTAATAGAAATAGATTTCAGAACTATAAGATTTCAGATTGTGCAAGTCATCATTCTACCATGCCTAGAAAGCTCATTGACAGCCTCAGTTGGATGTTTAATCCTTTTATTTCTAGGCCTACCTGACATGACCCTTTTCTTGGGGGGTAAGGGTGCCATATTATCAGTCTTTGGCCAAATTGAACTACCACCAACTGTCCTAATAAAGTGATTGTATGTGTCAACTCACATCTGTTTTTTATAATAACTAGAAGCACCAATAGCAGGATCTTGATTAACAAAACAATATGCACCAACTGCATGCACACATGGGATGCCTGATAAATCCCACCACTTACAAGTACATGACTTAGCCTTCAAATTAACACTATATGCATGATTTGATTTTCTAACCTCAAATTACTGAAATCTACTTGGAAAAACTTCCCAAAATCTTTGGTGATCTCTAAGTTTCTCTATTTAGTTTCTAATGGCAGGACAGACACTATCATTTAACCTTGTATCCTTTTGATTCATAGCAACTATTCTTTGCATCAAGTAAACCCTAATTTCTTCTAGCATAGTAATTATAGGTTTGCATCTAAGTGTTGCTATGACACTATGGCATGCTTCTGAGATACCATTCTCAAAGGCAACACAAGTCCTATCCATTTGAAAATAAGCCCTACACCAAGTCTTAGGGTCTTTTTCTAGTAACCATTTTTCTGCCTCAGGATCAATGATTTTATAAGTTCCATTTTTTTAATAGTACCTCTAAAGTAGATGAAGCAGCACCCCAAAACAAGGACTTGTAGTGCAATCCATTCCATTTCTTTTTGAAATTAGCATAGATGTGCCTTGCACACAGTCTATGTTCAGCATGTGGTAGGAAAATTTTTAACTGCTTGAATTAGACCTTGTAACATGGGAGTTGATAGGAGTTGATTAGTTAGTACTAGTAGTGGATAGATAGTACTAGCAGTGGTTAGATAGTATTTACCTTATGACCATCTGAAATGATTGCCAGGTATAAACCAATTGCAAGATTAAAGTCTTCAGACAAGTGATTCACAAACCAACTCCAAATCTCATTGTTTTCAATGCTTAACACTGCCCAAGCCATGGGAAACATCTGGTTGTTAGCATCTCTTCCCATGGTTGTTAACAACTCACCTCTGCAAGTGGATCTCAAAAAGCAACCATCCAAACCAATAACTCTTCTGCATCCTCCCCATCCATCTTTCATAGCTATGGAATAAAACAATGTTAGACTACAATCAATGTTAGAATACAAGTGTTAAACAAGTATTATATTTGTAAAAACGTTTACCTTTGAAGCATACATATATTCTTTTGAATTGAGTTTTTCCATCATCCAAAGTGTCCACATCTAAGTGCACTGAAGAACCAGGATTGGTTACCAAGATTTGTTCTCTGTAATCCCAGAGCTTTCCATAGTGATCTAGCAGACCTCCTTCATGATCATAAACTGCCCTCTGCTTTGCCCTCTTACACATCCCAACACTTACATTAATAAAAAACTTTTTCTTAACATCTCTTTGCATCTGCCTATAACTAATAGTTGGATTCCTCATAACCTCCAATGCAAACTGTTTAGCTAGCCACTTGTAAGTAACCAATGACCCAAGATCAAAATTCCTTGAGCATGAGTGCTGAGGAATCAATGTTTTGATTTGGAAAGTTGTCTCAATTTGCATCCATCCTGCCCATAATCTAAAAGAACAACCTAATTGTGAACTGTTACTTGAATCAACTGTCTTAGGCTTGGACTTAGACTTAGGTGAATAAACAATAATAGACTTAGACTTAGACTTAGACTTAGACTTAGACTTAGACTTACTTGTGTCCTCATCCACCTTCTCTTTACCTCTTTGGCTAGAACACCTACCCTCTTTCACATCTCTTCCACACAAAACAGCTAGATGTCTATAGTCATTCCTTCTATACCATAATTGATAACCATTGGCAACCCCATAGTTAATCAAACACTCTTTCAGCTGCTCTGGGTGTTCAAATCTCATACCCAATAATGGTTTCATCTCATTCCATGGTACATTAGGATAAAAAAACAGGATATGAAAACCCCTCTTTCACCTTAAATCTGTCATCAATCTCTCTTTGCTCTGCTTCATCTTCCTGTGCATTAACTGAAGAGCTTGTACCTTAATTGGGTCTAGCATCATCTTTAATGAACTTACCATCAACAAGCTTGTTTAGAAAACTATCCTTAAGGTCTACCTTTGGAATAACCACATCTTCTTCACCTACATGTTCTGGACCTACATATTCTGATATATTTTCATATTTAATTTCATTATCACATTCATCATCTTCATCTACCTCAGCACTAGCATCTATACCCTCTGCTATAACATCATATCCATGATGTTCAACATAGAGTTCTACCTTGCATCCATTATCAAAAGCTAATTTGATACAATTTGCTAACTCAATATCATTCCTTAAATATTTCAAATGTTTACCCAACTCTTGTTTAGGAGCACAGTAGTACATACCTTCAACATGAAACATACATCACTCTTGGACAATCTTTAACAGCCTCGCATGGTTGTAATTACCCAAATCGGCATTCTCTACAACATCAACATCGCCATTGCTGTAGGACAAGGGATCGTAGATAAAGTACCTTCGTGATGAACAACCAGGGATATCTTCTTCATGGTTTATGTCAATTTTGTGTTTATGTTGATTACATAATTAGGGCTTATGTGAATTGGGGGGAAAAGAGAAACGTTTTTGGTAAAGTGATATATGAGGGGAAGGGTTTTTAACGTTTCCATGTCTAGTTGGCAACCCACGTAGATAGAATTGTAATTTACTTGGCAAGCCACATATGAACTTTGTGACCATATTGACAAAAAAAAAAGTACGCGTACCATCCGGGTAATAAAAAAAGTATACGTACCATATCGGTATATTTATGAAAGTAGGTGATATTTAATAGCCTAAACCCCACTTAACATGTATTTAGCTCTACTATATATATGATGATTAGAACTTTGTAACTTGTTAAAATAATATGATTTGATAGACCTTTTGGTTATACATGAATCCTCCCATATACTCCCTAGTATATCTACGGACTTGGCATTTGGCCAATTTCCATTTTGTAGTGATAGGCACAAAAGGATGTCCTGATCAAAGGAGATTGATGGGTTATTAATATGGGCGGATTTGGAGTAATTTTTTAAGGTAACCATAGTTTCTTGTTGGGTTTAGCTGTTTGGAACGAGAATAGTAGTTTGCGGAACCATCGTAACTTTGTGTTGTTTGACTGGTTAAGACTGGTCATAACAAGATGTGAATGGTAAACCTACTTACTAAACAAGTGGTCCTCATTCCTCTGCACAGCTAGCTACTGAATTATTTTGGTCTTTGTCGACATATACCAGGTGGGGTTTGGGATTATTTTGTTTTCTTGTCTACCACTAGGGCTGTAAACGAACCGGACGAACACGAACGGAGCCTTGTTCATGTTCGTTCATTTAACTTTAACCGGACAAATAAACGAACACGAACGCTTAAACGGACGAAATTTTTTGTTTATGTTCGTTTATTAAGAAAATGAGTTGTTCATGTTCGTTTATGTTCGATCATTAAGAAACTAAACGAACGCTAAACGGACATAAACGATCGAACATAAATAAACACATACAAAACAAACATAAGCTTTATTAAATTATGCATCTAATATTGTTTATAAGTGTTTTTTTGTTTAGACAAACTAACTTTAAAATTATACAATTAAAAAATATGATATACAAACATAAATAAATAAATGAACATAAACGAACGCATAATCGGACGTTCACGGACATAAATAAACGGACGTGACTTTTGTTCATGTTCGTTTATTTAACTAAACGATCGTAAAATATTGTTCATGTTCGTTCATTTAATAAATAAACGAACATAAACGAACTTTTTACCGAACGGTTCATGAAATGTTCAATGAACGTTCAGTTCGTTTACAGCCCTATCTACAACTATGGAAAAGTCTTCTTGCTATATGCTTTTGGTTATTACCAAATCTCATTGTGATACTATATGTTTTTTTCTATATAAAAGTGGATGTTGTTTTCGAAGTATTTATTTATTTATTTTTTTTTTATTATTATTTTTTTTTAATTCGGAATTTCTATTATTACTTGAAATAACGGATTACAATAAGATGACATGCAAACGAGCAACAAGCTGTGCCGCAACCCCCTTTTGAATAGCAAAACCGATTCTACTAAAAATGAAATTTTGTGACTTAGGGGTCGCAAAATTACTTCGACAACCCGTTGAACCCTAGTCAAAACTCCACACCGAAGCTAGGAACCCAAATGTATCAAAAGCAAAAGGGGTAAATACGTGTTGATTATCTAAACAAGCTTTCTCGTGTTTAGCAACTTTGCTCGATTCCGCTTTCAACGCCGCTTGTCCCGTAACAAACCCATTGTCCCTTAGCCCAACAATAGGGACACTCAGTAAGATCCACACAAGCATGTTTCCCCATCCAAACACAAGTATATCACCTGGCCGTAAAGTAGACCTCCCTTCAAGCGGATCTGTCCGAAAGTTCACGGGGCCTCTTTTAGAAGAAATTCCCGCTCGTTTAAGAACATCATACAAAACATCCCTAACCAAATCATGCCGTATTTGAAACCCGTAAATCCTTGCAATGGACCGCATGCTCACCAAAGGAATCTAAACAAACCTTGCGGCAGACTGGGCAAGGCTCATCACCGGAAACAGGGATCATTAGCCGGTACTTAAGGATAGTCCGGTACTCTAGGGTCGACATATGTTGGCCTAGCCCTTCAATGGGGATAACCGTCAAGAAATCTTGAGCATGAGGAGCTCGGAGACATTCAAACACCGCTTTTTGCCGAGGGGATAAATCGAACTTCTCTCCCAAACTCCGGACGATTCCACTAAAAAGGGCACACGCCAAAACATATTGGGCTTTAGGTGGGGCGGTGTCCTTGTTAGAGAAACCGCTAAGATCGAAATCAATTATTGAGCATAGTATCGTCTATGCCAAGGTTGTCAAGATCGGGATCCTACCCAGGATCGTTTTCGTCTTTGCAAGATCGTGATCGTAAGATCGGATCGGGATCTTAAGATCCTGCTCTAATGTTATTTCTTAGGAGTTTATGTAATTTTATACAAATCTACAAGTTATAATACATTATAACCACAAAATACTATGAATGTTTCATATAAATGTTGTCTTAAATTATGATTATAAAATGTTTAAAAAGATTAACGTGTTGTTTTTTGAATTCTACAAACAAAAAACCCATAAATTTGTAGTTTTTTAGTTTGTAATCCGAGAAAAGTAAGATCGGATCGGATTAGATCGTAAGATCGTATGGTCAAGATCGGGATCCTATAAGATCTTAAACTTGCAAAGATCCTATGTAGGATCCGGATCGTTTTTGCTTTGCAGTATCGTAAAATCGTAAGATCCTAAGATCAGGATCGGGATCCTGACAACTATGGTCTATGCATTAGCAAACTTCATCGGCATTGTCTATAATCACAAAACAAAAACATAAATAGTGATCACCAATATCTAAGAAGAAAATAAAAACAATGTCTTCTCCGGTGGCAAACCTTGAAAACTTTCTAATTCAACTAGAGGAGATCATGTTGGCCACAGGAAACTTCAGTGAAGAAAATCAGATTTTAAAACAAGGAGATTGTGTGATCTTTAGAGGTCAACTCACTGAAGGTAGGAAAAACTGCACGGCTGCCTTCAAACGCTATCGTGGGGATGGTGACGAAGAAAGGGAGGCCTTCCAGAACGAGCTTAACTTTATTTCTAGCCTGAAACATGATAACATAATTCCTTTTATTGGTTATTGTGATGAAGGCGTTAGAAATATGGTTATCGTTTATGAGTATCCTGTCAATGGTAGCCTTTATGATCATCTCAAGAATGACGATAAGAGAAAGTCCCTAACATGGGTTCAACGGCTGAGTATTTGCTTAGCAGTAGCAAAAGGACTCAAATATCTCCACTCAGGTGTTAGTGAGCACGACAGAATAATACATCTAGCGGTCATGGACTCAAAAATATTGTTAGACAACAACCTGAGTGCTAGAATATGTGGTTTTGATTTGTCAGCATCAATCCCAGTAGATGAGCCAGATCAACAAGTCTATAGACCTGTTACACATATCCAGACTAACATGGATCCTATTTATGTAGCAACCGGCTTGGTTAAGCCAGCATCTGATGTTTTCTCATTCGGGGTGCTATTGTTTAAAATGTTGACTAGCATGGATGCCTTAGATTTACCTGAAGAAAGTACACCAACTGATCTGATTGAGTTGGTCCAACGCTACTCCGATAGTGGACTAGACAAGTTTATTGATCCCGCTATAAAAGATCAAATTGGAAGCCGTTCTTTCCACATGTTTAATAAAATTGCATACAATTGTATCAGTTTGAACCTCAAGGATCGCCCTACTATGGCGAGGATTGTCCAGACATTTGAGGAAATCTATACTATCTAATATATGAAAATACTGTACCACCCCCTAAAGCACAACATTAAATTTTATTATTAAAAACCCTTCCATATTTAGCACAAATGTACAACACCCAAATGCATCTTAAAAAATATCATGTGCTCATCATGTGACTCCTTTTTCCCACCCTTCCTTCTCAAGTTTCATTTTATGCCGGTCAACACACATTCATATCCACCGATATTTTTTCCTCACAAATATGGCAACTAATTAAAACTTTTAATTATGCGTTTCAATCCATTCAATCAAAGTTTGAATCTGTCAATTTTACTTGCCCAATACGTTTGGCGTTTGAATACATATATCACCTCTCAAAATAGTTGAATCGCTGGCATCATTTTTATTTGGTAACTATCTTGATTTTGAACTAATTGTTTTAATTCTTATTTGGTTTATGTTAATTTTTGTAGTGATTTTAATGATTTTATATAATGTCCAACAAGAACCCTAAAAAAAATTTGGGTCTTTTTTATTCTTTTTGGTAATGATCTTAATTTTGGGAATATGAGTACGCAAAATAAGTATTCTGATTCATATGATCCCTAATTTTCAGGGCGACACACATTGTATAAATTAAGGATGTCCGTGTTGATAAAGATGCACACCTCATTTACTTACCTAAGCGTTGAATATCAAATCAAGCAATGGCAACCTTTGTTTCTGGGTATATCAACGATTTATCACCTGTTAAGGACAACATCAAGTTACGAGTGCGTATTCTTCGCACTTGGATGCAACCTTTGTTTAGCAAGCCAAATATTGTTAATATGGAGATGATCGTTTTGATGAACAGCAAGCATCTACTTATGTTATGCTTCAAATTATACTTTTTATTTGTGTCTTTTTAAATAGCATTGTTTGTTGATGTTTGGCATTTTAGATATGAATTGTTATTTTGTATAGAAGTTTTGTTTATGTACTAAACTTTAAAATATGCACATTTTTCCTTCCAGAACACTAGGATGCAAGCAACTGTCAGGATGGCGTTGGTCAGTGGTTTCAAACATCAATTAGAAGAGGGCAATGCTGTCATCCTTCAACGGTATAGTCTTGGGGAGATTCAACCAAAGTTCCGCATCGTTAAAAAACCACTCCGCCTAAGCTTTCTTTCGAACACTGTCATAGAAAAGTGCACAGATTTCACCGGTTCTCTTTATGGATTTGACTTTCGTCCCTATGGAAACATTACATCTCTTAAGAATGAGGAAGTTGGCCAGTTTGGTATGTAGAATCCTTTTATTTATTTGTATACATTTGTCTTTTCTTTAGTACATGATATGGCAACCAATTGAAACTTTTTGTGTTTCAACACTATGCAGATGTGATAGGCCAGGTTGTTGCTTGTGATGACCTGGATAATTATGACAAAAACGGCAGGTCTGGAAAGAAGAAACCCATCACAATCATTGATGCTGAGTAGGTCATTCTATCAAACTTTTTACAGTTGCATTTACATTTACAATGTATTTACTGAATTGATAACAATCATATATACAGGGGCAATGAGTTGCCGTGTACGTTGTGGGGTAGTTTTGCTCAACAATTCGCTGATTTTTTGAATAAACTCGATGAACATGGTAAGATCATTGCTGTCCTCCAGCTGGCCATGATGAAAGTCTGGGATGGTACGTTTATATTCTGTTTACATTCAGTTTATTTATCTGCACTAGAGACAATAGGTATAAATCCGAAATCATTTAAATGTTTTGTACATGTTTTTGAATAAACAGAAAAATGGCCATCCAAAATGGTTTCAATGGAACAAGGTTGTTCCTCTTCAACGGCAAAGACGTATACCGCAATGAATTTAAAGATGTAGAATCTTTTAGGAAAAGGTATCTTAAACCAATATTTGTATATGTTTTTTAAATTGGTTAATATATTAGCGTTGATATGGTCCATAATAACTTTGGTCTCTTTAACCATACGTAGTTTTGGTGGTGCTCAAGGTACAAAGGATTCTCAACAAACTGCATCACGTATCTCAACTGCTTCAAAGAATTCTACAAAAGATGATTTCGTCACCAAATACCTGTATAGAAACATTGCGGAAATTTTTGATGTTGAACAGGTAAATTCATTGACAATCTGATCGGTCCTAAACTAGTCATCTTTATATTAGTCAACCACTTGTGAATGGTCAACCATAAAAGTCAAACTAATCTAGGACCAAAGACAATTAAAATCCATGGGAGTATAGAATTATATCCCCGGGTCGTTAAGTCTCAACGAGGTGTGTAAACCTGTAATACAACGACGTGTTTGCTGAAATGATATTGAATATACAAAAACAGAATCGATTGACTAACACTAGGAATGTGAATAGTGATAGCTCTGTCACAGCTATGTCGTTAAAAACGTGCAATCAGAAACCTAAAACGTAAAACATAAATTTTACACTATTAAATTAATTAATATAAATTAAAAATGAATTAAATGTATTTAATAATGAATTAAATCATAAGAAAATCTAAGATTATCTTAAATAAATAAAATAAAGAATCTGAAAAATCAATATGTACTGAATATGAACAAGTTTAATGAAAACAAAACTTTACAAACCTAAAAATAAGCAAATTGTGAGCTTATGAATCCAACAGTTAAGCTTTTGGCTTCATAGTGGAGTTTAAGCTTGAAATAAGCTAGGAAAAAGCTTTATACAGGAAACAAAAGATAAAATAAGATATACACAAGTCCAATGGATAAATATAAACAAGAAAATGGACAGTGATAGTGTGAGCTTAAGGTTTAGACAGTTAAGCTTTTTGAGCTTAACTTGGATGGAGTGGAAGCTTGCAAAAGCTTGGTATAAGCTCCACACAGGAAAGTAAAGGAAAAATAATATATGTACAAGTGATATAAACAAGTATAAACAAGCATGTGTACTGGATTTCATCAAATAAGCTAATAAGTATTTCAGCAGAATCCAGAATACTGCTGAACCATTGCAAGGTACTGCTGATAAGTATAAGCTACTTGCAGCCCTAGTAAATAGGCTACAATGGGAAAATTAAGTGCTGGATCAAGAAGTTAGGTGGATGAGCTTCACATAAAGCTAAAACACTTAAGCTCATGATCACTAAGGAGCTTTTTAAGAGTTGTTGGTAATGGTGTAAGTTCACTGAGTTCTCAGTGAACTGTTGAGAATGGGCAAACAACACGCTCTAAATTAACTTATCAAATGAGCTTATGAGAGCTCAACAAACACTGGAACATTGAGTATGATTGGTTAGCCTCACAGGAAACTAAAGATCACAAGCTCAAATTCAATGAGGAACTTTTCATAAGCTTAAGAAAATCACTCAACCTCCACTGTTTGCTTCAGTGGAAGGAGTTTAGTTGGAACAAAATAAGGGGTGAAAAAGCTATCTAATTTAAGCTACAAACTAAAAAATAAAACATAAACATAACACATAAGCTACAAGAGCAACATAAATAAGCCAAATGCACTGGACAGGGCCAACTCCACAAGCTTTTGCAAGCTCATGGTTTTAACAGTCCTAACCATGGTGCAGGGCAAAAACAGGCTAAAATAGCAAATAAATAAGCTATTAAACATGGAAACTAAAAATTATCAAAAATATATCTAACAAGGTTAGCAACAAATCATTAAAACTCTAAAAGTATTAAACATAAAACTAAGTAACAAAGACATAGGAAAATAAACAATTAAATCAAAAACAGGAAAACTAGAAATTTGACTTTTTTAGTTTATGATCAAAGTTGACTAAGGTGAACTTTGATCTGAATACAATGACAGATTATGGATTATTAAACAACATAAACATGAATTAAAGCAAACTAAACAACATTAAAACAGATATGCAAGATTATTAGATCTAACAACCTCAAAGTTCTCATATCTAGATTGTCAAGTGTCAATTTGACTTTCTAACATGCTAAACCCTTTGGTTAGTATTTCACTGAGTCAAATAGGTTCCATATAGTGTAAATCAAATAAGAACAACACCATTTACAACCATTTTCACAGTTTCATTATTAAATCCAAACAACCTTTAATGGACTGTTTTGAGGTTTTTCAAAGCAAAAGATTATGTAAACCAATTTCATTAAATCCAGGGGTCACAATGTGTCAAATCAGACCCTTTTAAGCATAAATAAGTAGTCACTCAAGTCTAAACCTAGGATTATCAAAAACAAGCATAGTGACAGTCCAAATGCAATATCAACCCACAATCAAATCCAAAGCATAACAACCTAAGATTAAGCTATAACATCATTAACAAACAGCAAAGAAACACAGAAACATGAAAATTATAGCATATAAAAGACTAGAACAATAAAATGCAAAAATGGTAAAAATTAAGCTTACAAGTGAATCCGAGCTAAAAATGAGAACCATGGTCACAGAACACATCCTAAGGCTTTCCACAAAGCTTCTAAACCAAAGGCAATCCACAATTAACCTTGCTCCATGCAGTTTCACCAAGATCACTTTATTATTTTTGGATTTTCATTGTTTTTCTTGATTTTTAGTGTTTTTCTGAATTTAAAAGACTAAACCTGTTTTAAGGTCTCTAAAAGCTTTAAAGCTTTGTCAGGAGCTTATGTGAGCTTATTGAGTCCTTTAAACAACTACTTAACAAGAATTTAAAGAACATGAAATTTAAAGGTAATTAAAGTAAAAACTTGAAACTGAAAGATACTTGAAATTAAACTGAAAATAAAGTTTCATTACACTACTTTTAAAGAAAATTACAACATTAAAGCATTAAAATGACTTGAATTTAAAGAAAGCAGTAAACTTAATTAACTACGTGACCTAGGCTAATCCAAAGGTAGTCTTCTCTTTTCCTTCTCTTCTCTTTTATAACATTCTGAATTCCCACTAGCATTCCAATCAAATCCCACTTTAATTTGTGTCCATTGGATAAGCAGAAATCATCCTAGCCGTTTAAACTACTTTTGGCGCCAAAAGTCATATAAGCAGCTTGGGGCAGTTTTAGAGCAATTAATGCTTCTTGGTTGTTTGTGGAGGTGGAGTGATAAGGTTATGGGATTTGTGAGCTGGAAGTAAGGTTGATGGAGTGTTGCAGAGAAAGTGGGTGAAAAGTATAGGTGAGCAAGTGGAAATAAAGTGAGGTGGAAAGAGAAGGAGAAAGGGAAATTGAGTTTGACTCAAGGTTTGACCAGATATTATTTAGTGGAAGTATCTGCTGAAACGTATGCCTTCAGCAGAAACCATCAGCGCATTATAACTTCAGCAGAAACCATTGATTCAGCAGAATCAAAATAGGCTTCAGCAGAAACCATCATCATCAGCAGAATCAAACTGTTTCAGCTCTTTTTATACCTGATACATATAAAAACACACTTTCATGATATTTGTAACATTTATATGGTCATTTATGTGTTTTTGGTCGTTTTGTGGTTTTAAACAATATAAAATATATGTGTATTTAGACACATATCACAATCCCAAAGATTTACATATAGTATACTCAGCAATACATAAATGTACAAGGAAACTGGACAAACAATACATTTTTGTTGGGTTATGTAATGAAATATAGCATACCAATTTGATGTTTCATGTTTAAAACGATTGTACAAAAATAACACCAACTTATCCGGAAATATATGCAGGGTGTTCCATCCGTTATCGTCGCTACAATTTGTGCTATCCAAGAGGAGGAAGGTTGGTGGTACCTCAGATGCAGGGTGTGTAGAAAGAAGTTGGTTAAGTCTGCTGATATTGTTGACCTTGAATCGGATACCACACCAAAACCGGCTGCTGGTCCTAATGAATGGTGGTGCTTAAAATGCAATGCTGCTGCTATGTCAATCAAAACCCAGTGAGTATATGCTTTCCCTTAAACTGGCTTTGATATAGCATTTGTTTTCAGTTATTAGTGCCTCAGTGCCTGTGTACTTTTTTGCATTTAGGTTCCGCTTACAGGTGAGGGTTCAAGATGAAACTGACACTGTATCAGTTTGTCTATTTAATGATGAGGGCAGGCTATTCTGAATAACTTAACTGCTTATCAGTTGGTGGATAAGTATGGAAAGGTATAAATTGTTCATCAACAGTGCTAATTGTTTTAAACACTTTGTACATTCTAAATTGTCCACCCATTTACATGTTCTTATGTAGTCTGATGCTGTCTTCCCGACGGAGATTATGGAAATTGTTGATAAGAAATTTGTTTTTAAGGTGGCTGTTGATGCCAAAAACAAAGAAAAGCTGATGCATGTATTCAATGTATTGCGTTTGTCTAATGATCTCGATATCATTAAATCTGTTTGTGCTACCGCTACACCGGGAAAGGTGATAAATGAATTTAAATTGTTAAACAGTTTTAACCAAACTTCATGTACTAAGACATTACCACCAAAAATTTAGCCATATAATTTCTTTATTTCATTTGGATCTCAGGCTGAAAACGAAGCCACCAGCTTAAAGGTTGTTGATGTGACACCATTTGTAAGTATTTTTCATTTATGCTACTGTACACAATTTTTTTACACATCTTCTACTGTGATTTGCGACGTTTTTTGGTAACCATTTTACAATGATTAACCAACCCTTTGGGTGATTTTACGCAGGATTTGGAGTCACAGACCGATGAGAACACAACGCCGCTCGCCGCCTTAAAGAATGATGTTGTGAATGCCGAGCAATCGTCTTCTGATACTACGTCTCAAGAAAAAAGGAAGGTTGATCCATTGGATAAGACTGACTTGCTCCAAGGCGAAGAAAATAGTGCTACCAAAAGGACAAAGTTGGTTCTTGACAAGGAGATTAAAGTTGAGAAGCCGTGAATGTACTGTTTATTGGAGTTGTTACTTTTGAAATAAGCGGAAGCTGTGGATGGATATCCACGTAAACAATACTTTGTCCGTACCATTATGTTGGTCTTTCATTTTATTTTCCTCGCGTTTGCGATACTGTTTGATCTGATTTTTCATTGTGGACAATGTCTTATTAAGAATAACCAATCAGTACTTTGGTTAATTATTGGAAATAAGTTTTGTGCTTAAAGTTGTTTGTAGGTTTTGACAGCTACCATTATATACCTGTTTTTAGCTGTTTTTGTTCATTTTGCAGGTAAGGTTGTGCTATATTCTATGGAACCTATATCGCTTGATCAAGTTTAATCACCTTCAGTCCTAAACACCTGGCACTTTGACTGTTAAAAAATTTTTTTATACTTCAAAATCTGTATGCATAAACAACAAATGTATACTTGCACATTTATGTATTATTTATATGTTCTAATGAAAATTTTATGATAATATTCCATTTTTATTTAGTGACATTTGTATTTTATCCTAACTATCAACGCAGTTGTATTGAGCATTTGTATTTTTGGCTAACTATCAAGGCAGTTTTATTGATTATTTGTTTTACTATGTTCATTAGACTCTTTTTGTCTCTGAAGCATAATACAAATATTCACTTCTTGATAATGATGTGTAATTACCCTTTTTGGGACAACCAGTTTGTTATATGATATATACTCATTGTCACATATCTGTTATATATCTGAAAACAAGATGCATACTTCCATCCTATCACATATTGGACAATACTTATATATCTGATAGAACACTGCCATTCATGTCATCACCAACTTATCATGCCACCACCATTAAAAAATGTACATCGATTTGCAATTCATATAAGCATCAACAAACCTTTTTATCGTACATCTACAAATATAATACTTTAAAACCACATGCATTAACTATGGAACTAAGATTCAAGATGATTAGGGTATTATACATGTTTAACAGTAACATAGATCATCAAGTAGACAAATATTATGCATTTTTTTGCAGTTATCAATTATCATCGTTAACATATTTTGTGTACACTATCTTACATGAAGTTGGATAATCTAACCACTATCATCATGCAATGTTTTGAAAAGTGGAACACCTAACGACTTGATAGCTATTGAACTAAGATTCAAGATAAGTGCAGCTTGGAAAACGTAATCTATCTATATCTATACACGCAAAAAATCTCTTGAGCTTTTGGACTTTTGCAGTTGACCGGAACATGAGATATTAATCTATTGGGTTGTTTGGATTTAATGGGCTCAGTTATAAGCCTAATTATGTGTAACTTATTAATTGAATCATTCAACCAAGTCTACCAAAAATAGTTATTTTTTTGCCACAAACATTTGTGTATCACAATAAAACATGTGTGTAGGACATATTTAAGGATCATGGAAGTAGCTACATCGAAAGCTGTTTTAAAAGACAACAAATGTATGTTCTTTTTGATTCAGATGAAGATGAAACCATCTTGATGTGTCATACCATTAATATGTCAATATATACATTGGTCCACATTGTCATTCTAAAAAGTAAAATTACAAAAACGGTATCGAGATGAACTTGGATGCCTACTTAATCAATCTGCTATATAAACATGTCAGTATAACAAACATTATAAAAAGGTACTAACGCACATACTATCATCCAGTTTTATAGCAGATTGTAACCCAACTAAAATTCTTACTACATAGACAAGCAAGCATACTTTAAACAATAACATACACTCCTAAAGGGAAGTAAGCTAATTAACAGATGACTGCATTAGTCTAAAGTAGTTGATTCAACAAAATACAAATAAGAACTGATTGTCAACATACGAAACGTAGTAGGATAACACCTTAAACATAGTAGGATAATAGACTGGATTCATTGTCATGTATCCAGACATTATTCAACTTAACATATAACTAAACTACTAAAGTCTTGATATTAAACATTGTTTCAAAAGACACACACCCACTGACAATCCCGATAACAAAAGTCAAACCCACTTCAACACCTTCATTCAGCACATATCAAATATTGGAACAAGCACAGGAAACTCCTGATCAACTGTCTCCGCCAAATCAGTCATCACGTCAACAAGCTGAAATCGAATCATTTTGTCCTTCCTGAAACGGCATTGCCTTTTGACATGTTTCCATTTGTCCTTTGCAATCATTGTTAGATGGTTCTTTCTCAGCTTCCTCTTCCGTGTCTGTTTGTGCCTTACAGTCACCAGGTCAACCGGAAACTCCATCCCACCGTGTCTAACAATTGCGTTGTCAAATGTGTACAGTTCACTCTTATCAACAAACTTGGCAGGTACAGTCTGTATATGAAATATAAAACCTCAATAAGCTCTTATTTTTAAGTAGACATAACCAAAACTTAAATACACACAAACTGACATGCACTAACAATTATACGTAGTATCTACTTACCAAACGGTTCCTATCTAGGACATAGGCCAGCATTGGTGTGTAAAAACATGCATCTTCATTTCTATGCTGATCATGCCCTTCCCAGTCGCATATGTGAAACATCCTTGGATCTATATTGCAATTTGTGAACACAAAATATTAGAATTATGCAATCATATAGTATAGATGTGTAACATAAATATCGTATGATACCTTCGTCCAGGGGACCTCGACAGATAGGAAAAGCTAAATCCAATTCTGTTCTCGGGATGTCCTCAAAGCCTAAACCAAGTCCATCCCTTCCGAAAGTAATCATATTAAGCACTGCACCACCAAGATTTGTGAAAACCATTGGTTTCCCGAGTACCAGGAGTTGACTGTCAACAACAGTATTCCATCCATCTCCGTAAAACAAGTTTGCATATACTTTTGGATTTGATGTTCCTCGAATATGAACACGACGATGATTCACAGTTGCTAAATTCATTCCTCCCATCCGAATATCAAATTCGTTTGTCACTATATCTTGCAGGAAATCTCCGGGAAGCAACTACATACAATTGAAAATAATCAACATATTCACAGATTTAATCAGTTCATATTTGAACTTAAAAAAACACGTTACAAAATAGATAATAGTTCGTGTGTGCTTACCGGAGAATGTCCAAGATTCTCGCCCTGAAACACTAAGCATCTCATCTGCCTGCTGCCTATCAGGCTGCTGTCATATCCACCGCATTCAACGCCATCACGATTGTAGGCAGTTACGTAATACGTGTCTTCCTCCTCCTTTATAAAGTGCAACATTTCCACGTCTGTATACCTACTCTTCTCCAAAAACTTGGCCCACTCATCGCCGTACAATTTGTAATGGTTTTCTGAGCTTTGTTTTATCCAGACTTTGTGTTTTGTTCCCCGATTATGTATTAAGTACAGCCATGGTGTTCCATCGTAGAAGCTTTTTGTGAACAGAGATGGTAAACGCTGACAACACAAACAAAATAAAACAAATATTCAATTATAAACAAGGTAATGTTGGAGAACGTTTAAATTATCACCTTACGCGCATACCTGACTTTTCGCAAACTTTTCTTTGTTTACAGCAAACACAAATTGAAGACTCATCCTGTCAAATTATGAGTAACATATAGATTAGCTAAATGATTCGTTTTGCAACAACATTGGAAACAAATATAAGCAACCAGACTGTATTTGTACACAATTATCAAAACAAGTATTCATTTTAAAACATATGAATCACTTTACAAATATAAATTCGCATATCCTATATCATAAATAAACAAATGGTTTACGTTTATTCACGACAGTCATAAGTGATTACGTTATAACTAATACTAATTTATGTTTCCTTTAGAAACAAACTAATAATGAATATCATAAGTATACATTCACATGTCATATATATTGCAAAAGTGCAAATCATTTTAATCCACACACTGTATGTCTTATGTGAATACTTTATACATACTACTTATTTCGAATACACTATAAACACAAAAACTTTATAAAACTTATACGGTATGACTACACTTTCTCCTTTGCGTAACCTTTCGATTATATGATTTCACTCTATAATCATATCATACATACCATGTAACAAAATAATGGACCACATAATATGTTATTCTGTTAACTAACTTTTAAACAAAACATACACCATATAAAATTAACTAACCTATATGCTTGAAGACTAATGTTCATATCTATTACAGTTTATAGAAACTACAAAACAAATAGTCTTTCAAGTTAAACCTATTTCGTCAAATATGAAACCGCATACCCCAAGCAAGTATCTATGTATCAACATACTATAAATCACTACCATCTTAAGGGTTAAGAATCAACCTAAACCATACACAGTTGGTGTTGAATATATTATAGTTGTCATTCTTACTTACATGCAGATCAAAAGAAAACTAACAATAAATTTACTAGATTTGTATTTTGTTCAAGATGATTACCTGTTCTTGGTTAGAAATTGCTACAGCGTTGCTTTCTTAATGAATGATGTGTGTGTGAGAATTCATCTACCACCGGGTCATTTATCAAGCTAAGTTTGATATTTTTTTGCTGGAACAATCATTACCTTTTGTAAATACACGTTTAATATAAATGCTATTTTTAAAAGTATATTTGTAAATTTGTATTGATACTAAATAACAACCCATCAAGTTAGTCAACTCTATATACGCATAAGATTTGTTTATACAATTAAATTATTTCATGTAATCAAGTCACAAATTCTATGTAATTTCAAAAGTAAATTAGAGTATGTTAGAGATCAATTCTTAACTTAACTTTGTATACATTTTGTATAAAAGGTGCCACCAATGTAGGACATAAACACACACCTAATCTCCTACAATCACATTATGGTGAAGAACAACTCACCCAAGGTTCGTATGTATTTTATGATATTCATAGACAAACCAAGTGATTAAACTTAAATAAACTTTTTGATTCATTTGAAATAGTCAAATTTGTTCATTTTAATTTTATCTTACCTCTTTGTTTGTATGTAGGCTCTCAAAAAAGAGGAAGCCAGTAAAGCATTAAATACATTCGATCCATCCGAGAAACCTGTATCTTTTATCGACATATCAAATGACAATGAGGTAATAATTTCAACGTGCATATGTCATCGTTAATAAAAATGAATATTATATTTTTACAATTAAATTCAACAAACAATTCGTACAATTTTTAACCGATTATTACATTGTCAAGGAGTGCCCCGTATCTCGCAAACGTGGAAGATTGTTGAAAAAAGATGTTTCTGTGAATAACAATGTTGTTCACATTGTTTCTTCTGATGATGAAAATGTTCAGCCAATAACACAAAAAAAAGAAACCGTTCATGACACTGTACACAAGTATAATGTGGTATGAATTGATCATCTATAATATATTTGTTTTGCTATTACAATTGTTCAGTTTATATATATTCAAGATATGACTAATATCATGTTGCACTACCTTTTACATAGGAAGATGATGACGATGGACCTGTAACGTTTAGTCGATCACAAAAAAGACAAAAGACTTTCTCATCAAATGCACTTCCATCAAGGCTCATGGACGTAGAAACGGACGATGATTTTGATAACGTTACCTTTGAAGATAATTCTATTCCCATTAACGATACGATTAGTAATGGTACTGATAATGAAGATGATGATGGAATTAGTTTAGGAGATCTTGATACCGATATTGATGATGATTTGGCCGATTTTATTGACGATGAGGATGCAGCTCCATTTCCTACGGATGATGACAGTTATGACGACGATGTTTGATTGAATAAGAAATGTAATTGCAAAAAAATGTTGTTTTCTCAATAAGACATGTTTCACTCTTGATATTCTTATTCAATATGTTAAGTTTTAAAAGTATATGCATTTTAATGATATCATATGCATTGACATTCTTATTCACGTTGTCATTGTCATTTGGGGTAACTCAGGAAGGATTCTAAACGAGATCATATATATTTTCTGATGATACAATTTCTATATATAGTTTTTTAGCAACTTTTATATATGTTACTGATTTTGAAAGCTTATTTAACATATTACCCAATCATGAAGGATCACATGTGTAAAATACATAATTATACTCACAAAATATCTATAAATACTCCTAATTGACATACATCTTCCAATACGAGTTTACACATGGCATCATCAAACCCTAAAACATAGAGCATGAAAACTCTAATACGGCAAAAACAAGTGCAAAGGTTAATCCTCCAGCCGTTGCTGATGTTGATCCTGCAACGCAACCAACTGTTGAACCTGCACTGCGTGATGGGCAGAGGAAACAATCAAATAACAAAGTTGATGATGCAATGAGATTTCTTGCATCGCTTTTTGAAGAAGGATCGTCTTCTCAACATGATAAAGGTATGTCGTATAACTAGCGTTACCATCTTATAAATAAAATCATCATATATATTTCCTTTATAGTGGCTAATTTAATTTTCTATATGCAGGTGAGTTAGACACATCTGTTTTTCTTGATTGACTTAAAGTAAATGGTGGGGATCCTGAAGAACAAGCCAAGATTCTAAATACCGTTAAGTCGAAGGTGCTAAAAATAGAAGCTATGATCAATGAATTACGGGCAATGGGTTACGATTTGACTGATGACTACGTTGTCGATTTAAACTTCTTCGACGAGGATTGAACTGTCATCATCAAAGTTTTCTTCTCATGTTTATGTTATGTCACTTTTATTAATAAAATTATTTAAAGTTCAAGGCCTTACAATTTATCTTCATATAACACCATTTCTGTGATGAGTATTATGTCTATTTTTATAAAAGTGTTTGAGGTTCAAATAATTATTTGTCTACATATTTATCATCAATATTAATAAAATTAACTTTCTATAATCATGTATTAATGTCATTGAATACGTCAATTAATATAATCAGATCTGTTTATGAAGGGGAAGATGATAGGTGTGTCAATTAATGTGATATCCTAATAGCGTTTCCAAATGAGAAATCAAATTTCAAATCGCCATTTAACCAACATATCATATCCTCTAAAAGTTAAGCAATGCAGTAGAAGTAAAAACTGGATCAAAACAAGGCGCATGTAAAAGCTCTTATTCTCTTATATTAGCCCAATACAGTTGTTACGCTATTAAGTTTGATGAAACAAATCGAACATATTAAACTATGCACACTTATTTTCATACAAGTTAAAAATAAACGTTGACAATAAAATAGAACATACGCTGAAATATATTACAAACGCTTACACTTAAGTTCATAACATTGATCTACTTAGCATTACATACATAGCATATCATTATAGAATAAGTGTTCATGCCATATACGGCCAGCCTTCATAACCACTCCAAAACACAAAACATTAAACATAAGCAATCCAAACGTAATTTCTGATGCTTCACTTAGACATAACATGTTCAGTCATAAACACACACACAAAGTTTCTTGACGCACAATTGCGGATGTCTTAACACATGTAGAATACTGGAATTTCAACTTTGTTACCTGAAGGCAAAGAGACGCCGACGTCTGGAACTTTTTTAACAAGCTTGAACCGGACCATTTTGTTATCTTCCCAATCACAATCTCTAACAATCTCTGTCCAGTTGCAATTGATTGTAACATGATTTTTGCTTTTTGGCCTGTCATTGTGGCGTTCCAAATCAACGTCAATATAGAACTCCTCTTCTTCAGTATTGCGAAGCGCATTGTGGTATGCTGCCACATTGCATGCGCCTTCACAAAGTCATGAGGAATGTTCTGTATTAATACCAGACTTAATGTAAGGAATAACCTTAGATTTACAAGTTCCAATAAATTATATATTAATATCAATCAGTCACTTACCAACCGCCTTATGTCGGTAACGTACGCCAATATCGGTGCGTAGAAACAATCCCTCTCATTGTCATGTTCAGCGGTGTGTCCTTCCCATGCACACATATGTTTCATCCTCTTATCTAAATTTCAAATATACAAAAACAAAATTACGTTAAATAATTATCATATTCAAATGTTTTTATCTTGAGAAATAAGTACATATATTATTCCAACAGTTTCAGTAACATACCTTTGTCAATCGGATTTCTCATGAAAGGGGTCCTCCAGTTCAGGTACATACGTTCTACAACATCATGACGCATCTCGACACCATTGCGTCAAATGGCATCAATGAAACAACATTGTTTAGCAAGTTTGTCAAGACAAATCTTACGCCAACATCAGGTTTTCTCGTGAACTAAAATATCCCATCCCTGACCACCGAATACATGGACATGCCTATCTTCATCGAGCAGCACAATCCTACGATGAGTTACAGTTGCTACAAGCACTCCACCCACAAGAACGCGAAAGCGATGATTATCAAATGAAGTAAAGAAACAGCAAGGAATGTCCTGCGTAACAGAGTTTATACAAAATAAAATGTTATTTACTAAATGGGTTTTCATGAGATTTGTAATCAAGTTATTCAATTTAATGATTAGAGTTTAGTAATTACCGGTGATTGTTCAAGCTGTTGCAAAGTTAGCAAGCATCTTCGCTGTCAGTAACCTACGACAGCCAGGTCGTATCCATTGCACTCAGATCCATCATTGGTATATGATGTAACGTAGTAACAGTCCTCTTCTTACCTAATAAAATGAAATGTCCCGACATTCATGTAGTTGCTGTCATCTAAAAATATTCGCCACTCACGTTCAAACAGCTTAAAACACTTCCCACCAACCATCTTTATGTAAACTTTATGTTTCGTTCCGCCATTATTAATTAAGTAAATCCAATTGTTCTTGGGTTTCAGTGGTCCCGTAAACAGAGTAGGAAGAAGCTGTAATTGAAAAACATGTTGCATGTATTAATGTCAAGAGTTTGTAATAAACAACTCAATTAAATAACTTTATCGTACCACAAGATACCTGCAATGTTCGAATGTTAATTTGGTTTGCCTCAACCAGAAACTGCATCATCATTCTATTTCATAAAACAACATACGTTCAAAGGGTCAACAAGTGTTCACATCAACAAATATATGCACATTCGTATATGTTACTACATACTAAACTGTTGCACACATCTATAATCATTTAACCATTTGACCGTACGAATACCTATTTTTGGTTGTTCACCATATTATATCATATCACGCGCTTTTTCATACGGAAAACTTAATCGACAATCTACCCAAACTACCTTCCCGCCATAGTTACAAACAATGTTCATACCGATATTCGATTGCATAATTACATATTCAGTAACTATGCAACAAAGTCTTTGTAAATCGATAATATCTTAACCCATATAATTATTTAAAAGTACTAACTTCAACTTAGCACATATTTTCATTGAATTTAACTACACATCCATTCTGAAATTGTTCCTCATATTGTGTAATCATATCTCCATGTTACAGTATATATTTTTTTAGCTCTTCCACCTTTGATACAAAGATCACACCCTTTTTCATATGCAACAACTAATCTATACTATACTAATGTTAGCCAAACTTATCCCCATAATTTCATACAATGTTAATACCTATATTAAGATTCTTAGGAAGATCTTCGTTAACTATCTAACAAAGTCCTACTAAAATGATGCTAACATAACTCATACATATCTTTAAAAGTACTATATTCTATTTTTTATATGTTTCATATCATCTAACCACACATGCAGTGTCAATCGGTATTTCATTTTAACAGAACCGTGTTTTTCCTTTGTTCTGCAATCTAACAATAATCACAAACATTAAAAATAGTTTGATCGGTGCTTAATCTCTGCATTATTAACACAAACTCATTCAAGAAAAAATAAATAAAATAAAATTATTTGGAGAACCTGTATTCTTGCAGAGAGAGATGGAGGAGATCAAGTTGAATGTGTGTTGTGAAATTATTGGGGTAGTTAAACGTTAATTATAGCACCGCCGTAAGATCACACCTATCTATAGACGTTACTCAGAGTCATGATGGTTTTTGTTGATTTTTTCCTTTGCATAAGTACTCAAGCCGTCAAGCGTTATATTGTAGAGTTAATTATCATTTTTGTATAATTTTGTATAACTAATTAAATTATATTTCCACAAAAGCACACAACTATTGTTTAGTAACATTTAATCACTTACATGTTTCACAAGCAAGTGATGTGTGTAATACATACATTTGCACAAAGTGATGCAGGAATTTGTTTTGTATTCAAATTTGGAGTTAATACATTTGACATGCAAACATTGCTTTTTGTCATATACAATTAAAAAAAACAAGGTAACCCAATTTTTTAAAAGGTTTTGTTAATGTAGCCAATCAATGAAGATGAACTGCTAAACCATTTAATTGTCTATATCTCCCGGTTAATTATATACATTTACTAAGCAATGTCAACAATCATGACATTCACGATAAGAAGCATCTGTGACAGATTATGCGTACGTTATTTTTGCTCTTGACAACAAAATTCTAATGAGATCCTGATAAAATCAACGTCCGGTCACCATCACACACATGATGACCTTCAGAATGTTATTTAGAATTTGTGACTTGTATTAGCAATAGCTTTTAGCAAGTTACTGATCACGAATATGCCATTACTTTACAAGATTTTTGATGTAATACTTAAGATTCTACGGATGAGTCATATTATTTACTAAAGTATAATCCAACCAAAGCAAATCACATACATTAGTCAGTTTACTTTAAACTCAATGCAAGAAAAACATGATACTACAAATTTTGTATACAACAATATGTATACAAAATTTGTAGTAACTAAGACCTTTAGTTACAATTAAAGATCGTTTCACCCATATTCTTTTGTTTCTTTAGACAATGTTCCGGCACCATGTTCGTATATTCATCTTTATCTAAACGAATAATTTATTTTTTACATTCGTTCCATGGTAAATCAAAAATTATTATTTATTCTTTTAAATGATAGGTTCATCTGTCTCTTTTACACACATTCAACCAACAAGTAATCCAACATTGCCGCTTTCGAACTTAAATTGTAATTAGTACTTATACATTTACACAACCATGTAGATGTTTTTTCATAATACTTAAGCAACTATATCCATTTCATCTACACTATGCTATTGTATAATTGTTTTGTATATATCCTCCATCTATAGGATCTCAAATACATTTTAAAGTAACTATAGTTTACTTAATAACAATATGTATACAAAATTTGTAGTAACTACCACATTTAGTTACAATTAAATATCGTTTCACAAAGATTCTTTTGTTTGTTTAGAGAATGTTCCGGAACTGATGTTCGTATATTCATCTTTATGTAAACGAATAATTTATTTTTTACATTCATCCCATGTTAAAAGAAAAATTATGCTTTATTCTTTTAAATGATAGCTTCCTCTGTCTCTTTTACACACATTCAACCAACAACTAATCCAACATTGCTGCTTTCGCACTTAAATTGTAATTAGTACTTATACATTTACACAACCACGTCATTTTTCTTTCACAAAACTTATGGAACTATTTGCGTTTCATCGTTATTGTATCATTGTTTTACATATATCCTCCATGTATATCCGCCACAAATACATTTTAAAGTAACTATATTTTAATTAACAATATGTATACAAACAAATATTTCGTGTAATCAACTTTCAAATAAGTTGTATACAAATAAATAAATTATACAACAAATCATTTCCTAATATATTGTCACCTTCATATTCTATAAATGTATGTATCAGAAATTCTTTAAACCATAATTGTTAACATATTACGGAGTAAAGGAGGAAAAAAATATGTCAAACTCAAACCATCACGACGAAGGTATGTTACAATCATAATCGATATTTTTCTGAATTTTTTTTCCGAACTTGTATAAATTTAGTTTACGAAATATTTATTTTCCTAAACAATAATACAGTCTATTCCTTTGAATGTATTATAGGACAAAAATTTGCATATGTTAAAGAAAGTGTTGCACCAAGAAACACATTATCTGCCAACGAACATGGTGCAGACAAAACGGATATTATTGGTTTTTTTGAAGCATCAGTCGTTCATGACAAGAAAAATGAAACATCAACCATCTTGGAGAACGATTTTGTATGCGATCCTAAGGTGGGAAACTACAATCAAATACCACAACCATTTGAACCTGGAAATAGTACATACTATGATTCCGTAGATCCATATGATAACGGTGATCCATATATACTTAAAAGTATAATCGAGGAGAACTGTCATTGCCCTGTTTGTTCAGGAACTTGCAAATGCCCACCTGGAAAATGCGAATGCTCATATTGCTCGCCTCCAGCGCCATAATTTCGGTTCAATTTTGCAAATGAGAATAACTGTCTTTATCTTTTGAAATATATTTATGATTATGATTATGATACAAATTATGCTGAATCATTTTTTTACTTTTAAACAATCAAACCATTGTCTAAAAAACTGACACTTTAATGGCCATAAATCGTTTCTAAAATTAGTATAGTCAAGTACGCTATAAAAGATGTTCAACATTACATTCTCGCCACATTACACACTACAATGCCTCTACGATTCAACAATGGTAATCGTAGGATTAGAGCTTACACGTAAGTTTTTCTGTTTATTTCCCAACATTGTCGTAATTTACATCATATCTAATCGTTTACTTTTACATTCTAATAGTGAATGGGGTGTTGCTCCTCCTACAATTGACATATGCATTCATCATGGAGGTAGAGTTGTAACTACAAACGTTTTTTATGATTATTGGGGCGGAGATGAAATTATGATATGCAATGTGTCAACACACAGTTTAACCTACAACAACGTTAGACGATTAGTTCGTCACCATCTAAATCAGTACACTGATGTAATTGCTTACTACTTGCGTGTTCCGACTGTTCAAATGGAAGAAGCAGATAGTCTTCGTAAGATACAACATGAATGGTATATCGATGGCTGGCTACACAACTTTCAACTTGGTCAAGCACTGGATATATACTTAGCACATTATTGTTATCGTGCCCTTATTGACCCAAATCGTCAAAGATGGCTGCTAAGAAGATGGGAAACAAATGGCTGGATAAGTGGACATGTTGAAGCGAATTGAAGGGCTGCTCGGTTGTCATGTCAAAGAAAGAATTCATCACGTTAATTAGCATTTCATTTCATATTTTAAGTACACTACCCATTACAATATTTTCATCATTCATGTTTACTTTTTTAAATTTATTTGAAATAAGGATTCATTAAAAATAATGATGCGTATTACCATTCAGAAAGAACATGTAACATTTAAGGATTTATCTGCATTTGCAAATGTAAGTAACAAATATTAACATGAATACGAATAAACAAATACATTTACACATTTTGTTTTAGAGAATGAACATAACCTTGAAAGCATATCAAATTTACAACTAAAATATGTTATTTCTACTATCGTTTTCAAATAGCTACTTTAACTTCCAATAATACAGATATACACAAAATTGGATACAATCGCTAGAATCAAAAAAATATTCTCATAATCAAACATAAAACATATTGAAACTACATAAATCCCATACTGATTCATACAATTCATTAACATAAAACATATACGAGTATCAAACCATGTTCAATAGCAAATCATCATTGAATGTTGTATTCAGTTCTTATTATATAGAATTCAAACGTTTAAGACATTTACATTTACAAACTAACTTTTGTTGTTTCTGTTCCTTTCAGCGGATTTCCGTCACAAAAAAACGACGAAGACTACTCAAAGATGGCAACCCTGCTGTGGGACGTGTTACTTCTGATAACGATTTACAAAAATTTGCACACGTATTAGAAAAGGTATGAACATATCAAACACTACTACTAAATTGTGTTTACATAGTACCAACTTATATGATTCATGGTTAAACATCTTGATAGGAATCTGATGACGAGAAACCGCTGAGGATAAAGCGCAAAACCAAGTCTGCACAAAGGCTTGATAAAAAGGATGAAGAGAAAGAAGAAGCGAATGATGATTGTGGACTATTCCACAATTCAGTTTACTCTAAGTCTAAACAAGCTGCTAAAGAGGATGACAAAATATTTGTTCTTTCTAATGATCATGTATACCATCTGGACGATTTTAGCGATGATGAACATTTACTTGATAAACAAGACAGTTTGTTTAGTACAAAAGATCACAAGTTTGCACTTATTGATGAAGAAGCAGATGCACATATTCAAAACAATAACAACATAAACGACGATGGTGTGTGGGTTAATATCAACGATATTCCACATGAACCTTTTCACTCTTTAGATATTCATAACAACTACATTCATGAAGATGCCGAAAAAAAGTTACAACAACCTTACGTGTCCGATGATGATGAATCGATGGGAAGATATTATACCGGGCATTAACATCACGCAGATGATTTTTTAATATTTTAGCTTCCTAAAACATGATCATTTGTCAAGACATGATCATTTAGATTATGAGTTGTTTATGTCATTCTTATAATTAATATTATTAATAAGATTTTAAGTTGATGATTTTTTGTAACTGTTACTTTGTGTGAATTTGTCATAACTTCATTATCTTCCATGTAGCAAGTCTTTTTTGAGTTCAAAATATCATCATATTAAATGATTTAATATAACTGAAATAATGACATATTTCTTACTCCATTTAAATGATTTGCAAAATTTATTCTTCATATCATTAGCTAAATTATATCTTTTTCAAACTGTATATAGTAACTCTTGAATGAATGTCTTTACAACTTCATATCCATAACATATTGTCATACAACAGTTTCGGAAAAACATATCATTGTTTAATTTCTCTAACACAGGAAACGATTGTAATCTATTATCATCATGGATGATGAAAACACTCCACCAAACAACAGAAAACGTTCTTCAGCTAATCCTGAGAATAGAAACCTAAAATGGACAAAGTTCGTCCATGTCCAACAAGAATTTCAAATCGTCTGGAGATGCAACTCAATTTTTAAGTGAGACTTTTGCACAAAATATGATTGTGCATTCCGGTTCAACAAACAGAAGAGTATCGATGTAATTGTTGAATTGTAAGATTATCTTCAATAAAGAATTACACTTTTTATTCATAACATTTTTCTATCTATGGTACCTTTGTAACTATTTCTTCTTCATGCATTAGATAATCCTCTACATGTAGATATCGTTTCCAACAGACAGCCAACATCATCAACCAAAAAAAGAGGCAGACCACCATCGGTGTTGCGTCATGAAAGGCAGCCTTTAACTGATTTGACTAATTGTTAGTTTCTTATAAATAATATGCATTAACAAAATTCAGTTTACTACAACATGTGTTGTTACTTTAAACTATTCGATAGTCATGCTTTACCACTCACTTTGCTATTTGACACAGGTCATCCACACCGACTAAATACATCATCTCTGTCACCAATGGCCACTACAAGCTTACCTTTACACATTCATCAAGGTTTGCTTACTTTGCTTATATAAGTTTGTTTATAAACTTTGTTAAAGTGTAATTCGACATGGCTGCCTCATTTTAATTTTCTAACCTTGATTTAGGAAACGCAGGACAAAATAGAAACACCTTATCGTCCTACAATATTCAAAGAAAGTCCTTTACAAAATGGTAAACTATAAGCTATAATCTTAGACTTATATGTTATGTTGCAACAGTAAATACTCTGCAAACAAACACTTCACCATTGTCAACGCATAACCAAGGTACATATTATACGATTCACAGCCAACCGTAGAGAATTTT
Organism: Chrysanthemum makinoi; assembly: GCA_910596185.1. Lineage (NCBI taxonomy): Eukaryota > Viridiplantae > Streptophyta > Magnoliopsida > Asterales > Asteraceae > Chrysanthemum > Chrysanthemum makinoi. The sequence goes on from OU343217.1 coordinate 313,062,574, forward strand.
ATTTGTTTTTCTTCTTCTTTGTTTCATTTTTTTACTTTGTTTTCGCATTATGTTTTTAGGACATTGTTATAATAAATTTCTAAATAAATAGGCACCAATTCTGTCAACAAAAACACTCCTCAATTAACCTGTGTTGTTACTTTAAACTATTCAATAGTCATGCTTTACCACTCACTTTTCTATTTGACACAGGTCATCCACACCGAGTAAATACATCATCGCTGTCACCAATGGCCACTACAAGCTTACCTTTACACATTCCTCAAGGTTTGCTTACTTTGCTTATATAAGTTTGTTTATAAACTTTGTTCAAGTGTAATTCGACATGGCTGCCTCATTTTAATTTTTTAACCTTGATTTAGGAAACGCAGGACAAAATAGAAGCACCTTATCGTCCTACAATATTCAGCAAAGTCCTTTACAAAATGGTAAACTATAAGCTACAATATCAATTCATTGCTTTACGCTTACATATGTAGATTACTTAAATTAGTGTCTATTTATTTTGATATGATCTTATACTTATATGTTATGTTGCAACATCTACTGAAATATCAGCTGAAGCTTACACTCCGCCAATGAATAGTTTGGAAAAAAAAACAAGCGCATTTTCAAACAGTAACCAACGTAAATATTATACATATTTAACACATAAGAAATTTTCATTATATGGTCACTGATATTCTTCCACTATACTTATCCAACTGTTTGAAAATATAAACGCCTCATATACTATGTTGAATGTCAAACGTAGGCAGCAATGGTCACAATAGATGCAACGTGTCGGCTTACAATATTCTCTCAACTCCTTTACAACATGGTAAACTATAAATAGAATATTTAGTTTTTGTTATTTTATGTTTAAAAGTAATTTGTTTGGTTAATGAGTGTTTTGTATGTGAAAACTGTTACAACTACATCTCACGTTAAGCAAAATACTCAAATAACACCACAACGTATCACTACTTCAAGAGATACTCTGCAAACAAACACTTCACCATTGTCAACGCATAACCAAGGAACATATTATACGATTCACAGCCAACCGTAGAGAATTTTATTTGTTTTTTTCTTCTTTTTTTCAGTTTTTTACTTTGTTTTTGCATTATGTTTTTAGGACACTGTTATAATAAATTTCTATATAAATAGGCACCAATTCTGTGAACAAAAACACTCATGAATTAACTCCTGTTGGCACACTACGCAAACGACAGACTCCACTTACTAACGTTTCAACGGGTACGTTTCAAAATTAGAGATACTGTTTTCACGCATTTGTTTGACCCATATAATGTAACCATGGTTGAACTATTTTTGTTTTCACAGTTACTTTTCAAACACCTGTGCTCCGTCAACATCTGCGTCCAGAGTACAGAATCTTCGGGGTTTCAAATGGCATTCGTGGTTTAGCAACACAAAAATAACATTCGAACCAGGAGAATCTTCAAGAAGACCAAAAAGGTCTACCAGACCAACGTTACAATCTCGCACTCCGATTGTTTTCAATCTTGATGAAGATGGACCTGTCAGGAAAGTTTACGACAAATACGTCGGTATATCTGAAGGTATAAGTCAGTATTATTCTTCCATAATTGCACAATTTTCATGTTGTTTCTTAGAGTAAAATGAATTAAAATATATTATTTTACGTGAGTGCAGAGTACTATGACATTGGCGATCCTACGTTCGAGTGTAAAGAATGTCGTACCCTGTTATGGGAAGCAGAAGCAAAACAAGGGAATGCTAATCCGGAGGGAAAAGCTTATTCCATATGTTGTTCCAAGGGAAAATTTTCTTTTCCACAAGCACCTCCTGCTCCAAAACAGTTACTTGATTTATGCTGCAATGGCGACATCAAAAGTGAAAATTTCAGAAAGAACATTAGTACGTACAACAGCATGTTCGCGTTTACTTCAATGGGTGGCAAGGTTGATGACACAATCAACAGGAAAGGACGAGGTCCCTATGTTTTTCGTTTACATGGTCAAACGTACCATAGTATTGGTAGCTTACTTCCGGAAACTGAGCCTCCTCCAAAGTTTGCACAATTGTATATATATGACACGCAAAACGAAACCGACAATAGAGCGGCTGCTTTAAGGTAATTTACATCACACGTTTTATTATTGTGTCTGCATTTTTCACAAAAAAGGATTGCTAAACATTCTCTCTTACCTAATGTTTGTCCCGTTACTCTATTAACAGTGGTTCAAAATCGCTTCGTCTGCACTTCCAATTCAAAGACACCTATTGATCGAAACATTATCAATGAAGTGAAAGATATTTTGGATACATCAAGTGATTTGGTAAAAACATTTAGAAGGGCACGTGACCGCTACACAGAAGACACCGAGCATAATATTAGAATAAAGCTCATGGCAAAGCGGGGCAAGAGTGGACGACAATACAATCTTCCAACCGCCGACGAGGTTCTTTGGCGGACTTATCGTAGGCGACTTGGATGCATGCGCAGAAGATAGGGACATTGTGATAGAAAAGTTTGGTGAAGGTTTGCAGCGTATCAACATTTTTCATCCTATGTACCTTCCCTTGCAATACCCTTTGTTGATGCCTTGTGCGCAAGATGGGTATTATTTATGAATACCACAGAAAAATAAATCAGACAACCAGCAACGAAAAGAAGAATGAAAAACAGTTACTATCGTGAGTGGTTTGCCTATCAGATACAGGACCGCCGGAATACAGAGAATTTATTCATACGTGGAGGTCGTTTGTTCCAGCAATTTCTTGTGGATGGCTTCGCCATGGTTGAGAGAGAGCGTATGTTATTCCATTGTTCCAAACAGTCTAAACTAAGGTGTGATACGTATTCAAATGCGCGTCAAAGCGTCGCATCAGGAAATACCGACCCGTCCAAGGTTGGAAAGCCTATCATTTTGCCTTCTTCTTTCACTGGTGGACCAAGGTACATGCAGCAATGTTATATGGATGCCATGGCATTGTGTAGGTGGTATGGTTGTCCAGATTTGTTTATAACAATCACATGCAACCCTAAATGGCCAGAGATTGAAAGATATATGTGGGAGCATAAGCTTTCATCTGCAGATCGACCTGATGTGGTATCTCGAGTTTTTAAAATGAAACTCGATCAGCTGATGAAGGATATCAAAGAGTTGCGTTTGTTCGGACGTGTTCAAGCAGGTATGTTCTTTACTTATAGGCCACACGACATTCATCAACATTATAGTCTTATACGAAATGTGTATAATTAGAATTACAACTGATATTATGTTTATTTCAACAATATTGTGCAGTTGTATACACCGTTGAATTACAAAAAAGAGGGCTTCCACACGCGCATGTTTGTTTGTTTCTACATAAGGATGACAAACTGCCAAACGCCGAACATGTTGACAAACACATATCCACCGAGATACCGGACCAAAATGAGGATCCCGATCTGCACAAGTTAGTTTTCGATTTTATGATGCATGGCCCATGTGGTGTTGACGACCCAAATCAGGTTTGCATGGATGATGGTAGATGTACGAAACACTTCCCTAAAAGGTTTATGCAACACATCTCTGTTGACTCGGAAGGCTACCCTGTATATAGAAGACGTGATAACGGGATCCATGTTGTTAAGAGTGGACATAAGTTGCACAACGGTTTTGTTATTCCGTATAACGCTGTGTTATTGAAACGTTACCAATGCCACATCAATGTTGAATGGTGCAATCGGCGGATCAATAAAATATTTGTTTAAATACATAAACAAAGGTCCCGATAGAGTATCGACAGTTGTATGAACCAGCAACAACGGAAGACGGTCAACAAATTCATAAACCTGTTGACGAGATTAAGGCGTTCTATGATTGTAGGTACATCCCTCCGTCTCAATTTAATTGTCATGAGAGAGAAAGCACAAAGTTTAATAAGAGTGTGGCAACTTTAATTTTCAACCACACAAACAGAATATTCCCCTTTAATATTCCCTAGTTTTTACTAAAAAGGGAAAGTGGACAATTTTTTTGAGACATCTAAAAATGGAAATATGGACAATTAAATTGAGACGGAGGGAGTAGTAGTTTCTATGCTATCAGTAGGTATTAATAATCAATGTCAAGATCTTTTAGCAGCACACACAGATACATGGTCAAACCTTGGACCGCATTAATCAAAACCGGAAAAAAGGTGTCGCCCGGCGATGGCCCGCTAAAAGGGGAGATTTTATTTTGTGTGTTTTGTTTAAATGTGAAAAATGAATTTTTAATAAATGCAATGTACTTGGGAAATGACGGATATGCCCTCATGGGTTAAGTGAGTTAACTGACGTTAGTGGGAATTGGTGGGCCCAGTTGGATGGAGGGACGAACGGTGCATAACGTTTCACACTTAAGGACGGACGGTGCAACTTTTTTGGTCAAAGGACGAAACCCTGCGGTCAACGCAAACCACAAGGACAAACGGTGTAATTTACTCTTTTTTATATAAAGCATGCACAGATTTGGAGAATGTTGATTATGTATCAAGTGATTATTAAATAACCATAGTTATCTTTCTAATTTCAGTTTTATTTTTACAAGTCGTTCGGTTCCTAAATTATGGTTGCCGGAAATTGTGGTTGCCGCAATAATACGTATGTGTGAAATCATCTGCTTGAGTATATGGTTGTAACAAGTTTCGTCAAGGTTGTAAAAATCGCGAATTAGTAGTTGGGCGGTCGACCCTCTTGTAGATTGTAATCAGTCTAGGCGGGATTAATCGGATTGACATTTTTGAAATTTTGGGTATTTCCGGCAAGTTTTGGGTCACCTCGGCAAGATTTTCTATAAAAAAACATCTTGTAATAGATATATAAACAGCAATTATAAATTATTAAAACTAGTTTATAAAGAGTTTTTGATATTTCCGATAAAATTTGCAGGTTTTCTCATCCTTGTAGGCTTTTTTTATTGATCAAGTTTTTTATTCTTTTCTACAACAAACATCTTGAAGGCGAAAAAGGGACAAAAACTCAACATCATGACTTGCAAATTTGCAATACGTCAAGAAAGGTGTAGCGGTTGCAAACTTCAAAAATAATCTTTTCATAAACGCCAGATATGTTTTTTTAGTCGTTAAGCAATGGAAGTGATACAATACAAAGTTGAGAGAAAGGCATCGTTTTTACATATAAAGTATGAACCCTGGTTCTTGCATAAATGTAAAAGTTCTAATGACCAATCTCATGAACACAAGATGCATAGGCATTGAAAAATGCTACATCCGAATGATACAAATTGACCCTCAACTAAAACCCGTCCATAACACGTCAAAAGATGTTTTTCAAGACTCCATGTCACCATCTTCTCCAGGCAAGCCAAACAATCGAAGGTTTCGATCCATAGACCCGACTGCTAAGTATTTTGCATCAGGACCAAATCTTACTGAGTTTATTTTACCTGCATTACAAATTTAACGCACACAAATAAGTCACCAAGATGAAAAGACGAAAGAACTAAACCGCAGGATATAATACAAGAGAGAATGAAACCTGTGCCAGACAAATCAGGTAACGTTTTAATACAGTTCCACTCGGCCTTAACACTTGCAACTTGATAAACTCTGCAATACAGATACAACTATTGTCAGAAACAACCAAAATATGTAGAGCGTCCCATCAAAAACGACTTGTTTGTAAGTAACGGGTTAAACTTGCAACATTTAGTACAAACAAAAATGAAGTATGTAACGACATACCTTATGTCTGAACCTCCTATTGCTAGGTAGCTTCCACTGTGATCAAATTCAACTGCAGAAACACCAAATCAGTAAATACATTTACAGAGTTGTAGTTTACAATACAAAACAATGAACGCATATCTTACGCAAAAATGAGCTCCAGTAAAATACAAATCTAGGTTAAATATAGTAGTTTTGTATTGTTTAGGTTGGATAAGTTCGACCAGAAACACTTCGTGTAAATTCTTTAAAAAAAACGAGCTACAAAGGTAAGCAAATTCAGCACATTTGACCCATTCCCTTTCAAAAAAATGCTTTTATTTTACTCGTTTGACATCAATCCATAATGATCATTTCAACATATATAAATTAAAAGGAAACTGGACATTACCAGATTGGGTAGGGGTGTTCTCGTCATATGGTGAAAATGTCCTGAAGTTTCTCAGTTTACGAAGATCCCAAAGCTTAACACCATCTTGAGCAGCAGTCTGAAATAATGAGACTAATGGTTAGTACGTTCTGAAGCAAAGCAACACTTTACACGAGGCCTTTTTGCAAAAAAAAAAAAGATCCTTACAGCAAGAAAGTAACCATTCTCGGAAAAGGATATTGCATTTACTGCCCCAACATGGCCATCAAACCTTGCAACATTGGCCTACAGATTAAACAGAAGAAACATCAGACTGGTAGAGGAGAACGAACAAATTCCGTAAAATGGGTGAGTTGAGTCACAATTCGAAATATGATTATTTCAATAAAGGTCTTATTCATCAAAAATACACTTGAACTTTTATCCATTTGACCCACTAGAGATGTGGCGTAACCGGAATCAAATCCTTTATAAGTAAATGGCTAGAAAATTACCTGACTTTTGACATCCCAAATTTTAACAACAGACCCAGAGGTGCCTGTTCCAAGAATGAGACCATCGGGATGAAAAGCTGCTGACGTATAACCCTGGGATTCAGATGTATCTTCAACCTACACATTGACCACAATAATAATCTTAGTCCAGAAACCATTAGGTAACTAACACTACTATTTGTTTCCATGTAAAGAACAAACCTGTGCAAGGCATGTGCCAGATGATAGGTCATAAAAGCACCATGAGCTGTCGAGAGAAGCAGTAACAAAGTAGTTATTTGTTGCGTGGACAGTCACAGCTTGAACCTGGTAATCAATACAAGCAACATCATTAAAGTGGCAGCTCTAAAGAGGTTACTGGACTATATAAAAAGTGCTAATCTAAATAAAAAATATCCAGAAAAGCTGGTCTTTCATCCAAGTGTCTAGCAATTAACGTAAAATAGTTGTGGAATTAAGCAGGTAGGATAGTGGGTGAAGTTGAAAAGGTCAAATAAATCAAGTGCAATCCATAAAAACACCTTTCTCTAGACTAGAGGCGTATGCATATAAAACTGGTGAAGATCCATAAATCCTATTTGAGGAGATGGCCTCTTTCCTAAGACTTAAAAAAAGTATCTTGAGGTATCTTGAGGCCACACACCAATATACATGATGGATATAATCATGAGCATGTGGTGTGATAATACCACCAAGCTTGACGACTGTATCTACCAATAAGTGTTAAAAAAACAAACATGTCCATCAACAACAAAGTACGTGAACAGATGTTGACATAAGAAAACCAACCAACCACTCCTGCCCACCCTCCCTCCCACATCACACACACACACACACACACACACACAAAACGATTAATGTGAAGCAAAAAAAGAAAAAAATGCAACTGTGCAAAAACAAAATGTCTTCATTTCAAACATAAGGAATAAACATGATTACCTCAGCTGTATGATCCTTCAAGACATGCTTGCAACCATATTCTCCATTTTCAGACTGTTGCCATACACGAACAGTCTGCAGGCAGATAAAAGAAACTCACTTTAATGTGAAAACAAATCTATAATAACTTTTATAATCCACTAAGCATTTTTAGTCGTTAATGAGCAACCCTTTAATGGCTTCCAGTAGAGATTTAAGTTTAAATAAAACCCGAAAGAGAAAAAACAGGTTTCAACAAGGCTGGTGAAAGAAATCCCTAATAAGACTTCTAGTTTTGAGCTCAATAACATCAAATAGAACACTGCTAAACTACTTCAAACAAATTTGGAAAATAAAGAATAAACTTACCTTATCAGCTGAACCGCTAACAACCATCTGACCATCGCCCACAAATTTAACGCTGGTGACCTAAGAGCAAGAAAAAAACAAAGTTCAAAAATAAGCTAACGACGTCCAAACATGACAACTGTAACTGTTTACCAAATAGTGAACAACACCTTCTTGGAGTGGCCACTGAGCGTAGATATATTCTCCCCTGTAGATCGATTGAAGACTACAGCATTCGTATCAACACCACCAGTAACAATAATATCCTGAAATGGAAAAAACAGATTATTCCTCGTGTAACAAATAAAAGTAACTCACAATACCGTCTTCCACGGGTTATGGGTCCCAATACCGTCATCCACGGTGTATGGAGGAGGTTAAGACGTAGACAGCCTTACCCCTACCTAAGGTAGAGATGCTGCTTCCAGTTCTACTAAAGGTAGAAAAGGACCTCCGGGCTTGCAAGGGGTGAGGATCGAACCCTTGACCTCTGTCTCCAGAGGCAAGAGGATCGAACCCTTCCGGTTCTACTAAAGGTAGAAAAGGACCTCCTCGTGTAAAAAATGTTATATTCAAATTGGAATACCAGGTTGTTTAGAGCAACATGTTTTACTAAGAGAACTGATGAAGGCTCAAAAATAAAGAAACTGGATCTTAATCAAACTTCAGTATTATAGAAAATCCCTTGCAATATATCAGTTTCAAGTATTGAACTTTATTCAAACAGCACAACAGTTTTGTACTTGCATACGTTTTAATCGTACTAAAAGTAAAAACATTTCATCTCACAGGAAGCTCAAAGTCATATTAACAGAGGGACAAGATGTGCAGTGATTAAAGAGCATACAGAACAGATGTGTAAGTATGAATTGAAAATGTGTACCTTTGATTGATGGACATCGATAGACAAAATGCCAGCTTTGTTTGTTTTGTGAAGAGGATAACTACTGAGTTGTGTATACCTCTCGATAGCATCCAAGGGAGCCAATGTGGAAGGAACCTGAAATAGAGTATCAGAATGACAAGTGAAATTCGTGTCTTTCACTTTTAATAGCGATATCCTGAAACGCAATAACATGATAGAGAATAATGGATAGAGTACCTGTCTTTTCTTCCTTTGCTGTGAAAGTGCAGCGTTGCAATCCGTTAGCTCGGTAATTATGGCAGATGAAATTCCTTGCCGGATTTTCTTACCATCAGGACCCAACTCATCATCCTCGGCAGCTATCACACCAAATAGGACATAATGAGTCATCAAATAACAGCATAAAGCATATTATAGCTCAGATGTATGGCAAACAAAAACCTCTTTTCCCATTGCTTAAAGCATCAGAACTTGCTGCAACTGCTGTCGATGCTGGCATTGGTGCTTGCCTTTCTAAATGTGCCAACATTGTCCTGGCTTCATCAAGTTCTTTCTTTAACCTTGCTATTACACGGCAAGCCGAATCATGCTGTCAATACAGAGGTACAAGTTATTTGTAAACACAAAACCAAAACTGACAGTAAGCACCAGACTGCATCAAAACCGTCAACAAATTTGTTAGTGGTTTTGTTTTTGTAGGCTTTGAAGTAAGCAGTTGGTTTTTTTGTTTTCACAGTACAAAGCAAACCAGGACAACTCCTCGAGTTGTTAATCAGATATGAATCTAAAGAGCATATAAACTAGATGCTAATAGCTTCTTTATTATACCACAAAGAGCAATAAGATCAGATCATCATGTGATTTCTCAGTACCTAGCACAAACTATTCTCATATTTCCTTCAATATATACACAGATGAAATAAGCTATGTCATCACCCAAACTAACTTTTTGAGCTACCGCTGCAAGCTATATGTATAGAAATACAACACCATAAAAGTCTTAAGTCAAATCCTAAAGACTCTAGTCCTCCCAATACTTTGCAACAGCACCAAGAGTAGAGAAGATATCAAAATTATCAATAATCAAATACGTGATCTACTTAAGAGGTCTTGAGTAACAATTTTGAGTTATAATAGAGCCTTGAGCTAAACGCCTCTTAAACAAAAACACAAATAGAAACTGGGATCTTGAGATATGAAATCACTAGCATCTGGACCTAACACGTGATACCCCATCTCCTTGAGTGGTACAGGCAACATATAGGCATCATGAACTAGAATGATTAATAGGTATCCTAACTTTAAGACATCAGGCACACGTTAACAATAAAAATATGAGGCTAGCTAAATAACCATGATCTGAAAAAGGCCAACACATACGCCTATTCGAACAAGAAAAAGATTCAGAATGTGAACAGCTAGTCATCAGTAGTACCTGGTATAAACAATGACTCAGCTCTTGCCTTGTTGTATGTAGTTGTTGCTCTGATGCAAAAGCGGATAAAACCAAGGCATCCCATTCCTAGCATCAAGTAGAATGAACAAAAAAAACATATAAGTGCTAAATTAAATGACCAAGTTATAGTCAAGTACAAGCTTCAAGTAGAACGAACTAATCGCAACCGCAAACAAAAGATTACCAAGGATAAGAAACACATACATTTTGGAACATTCCAAGCATCCCGGGAATACTGGCCGCCTGCACTGGTCTAGGCTTCACAACCTGCACACATCACCAATTACTGTTAAAGTTTTTAAGCATCAATGTGCAAGTAACGATCATGATGTCAACTTATAGCAATACAAAATTAATCTATAAAACAGAAGTAGAATGCAAACCTTTCCAGTTTTAATCGGCACAATGTCATCCAAAGTCAAAGTTTCCCCGGTCACCGGACATTTTCCAAAGTCCTAGTCAAAAGCAAACAAACAACATCAAAACACATTAAAACCAACACAAACAACCGGAATCTTACACTTCTATAACAATTTTTTTCCTTGTCATTCTATCTCAAGTGTTTATCACAAACTCAACAACACACAATCTCTACAACCTACCCGAATCACAATAATGATAAAACTTAAGTATCCTGAAACTCCAACTAACAATTACATTTCGATAATGATTCTGTTTCAATTTAAAACAAACCTTAATCTATTTCAAATGTTTATAGACTATCCTAATGAACTTTCAATATCTGAAGTCAATCAGTAGTCATGTTTCGATTTAAACAATCAGCAATCTTATGCTACTTCAAGTGTTTGTCAGAAACTCAACAACTCCCAATATCTAAGCCCTAACTTACGACAATACGTCCTTCAATCGATTATATTCTCGATAACGATTCCTTTCCAATTTCGATACCAATCTTAATCTTATAATCTATTTCAAGTGTTCATCATAAACTCAATAATAGGGTTAATTGCCAGGAATGTATTTAACTTACCATTTTTTATAGTTCTGTGTAGTGGACTTTTTTTCCTATTAATTCAAAAAACTTTTGAATTTGTGTGTATCCTATGACCATTTTACCCCTCGGTACCGAGGGGTAAATGGTCATTTCCCCACGAGCTAAATACACAGAAAAGCACGAATTCAAAAGTTTTTTGATTTAATAGGATATAAAAAAGTCCACTACACGGAACTTTAAAAAATGGTAAGTTGGATATATTCTCAGGCAATTAACCCCTCAATAAGGGGGTGTTTGTTTAAGCTTATATATGTGGCTTATGAGCTTATTTGTTTTTCGGCTTATATTTCATAAGCCCCAATTTTCCGGCTTATTTTGAGACTTGTGGGCCTATATAAGTTTATTATGATATGATAAACTTATATAAGCGGATAAGCCCATAAGTCTCAAAATAAGCCGGAAAATTGAGGCTCATGAAATATAAGCCGAAAAACAAATAAGCTCATAAGCCACATATATAAGCTTAAACAAACACCCCCTAAAATTCACAAACTATACCAATCACATACTCGACAACGGTCACACTTCAATTCAAGCTCAACAGTAACAAACAAACCTAACTCGCACTCCCGTCAACCGCTAAAGTTACTATTCAATTCCTAATTACATTCAAAATTAACACGCATAAGCTAACTCACAGTCAAATCTCGTTCAATCAATCGCTTCCCGAAAACAATAAAAAAACAGTCAAATTTAACATCCAAGCCCTAATTTAACTCGCACTTATACCACGCTCAAGCAACCGCTTAGAATAACACTAACCGCTAAACTTACTACTACTATCCAAGCCCTAATTACATTCAAAATTAACAAACAAGCCCTAATTTTATAAAAATTAACTCACGCTAATGTGTCTTTCGATTAACCGCTTCTCGAAAAGGAGTCCGGAAGCTTTGGAAACGACAGGCTCCTCCGGCACCTCGCCGGAAACTGTAAAAACAAACAAACAAAACAAATAACATATCAGTTACAACACTTAATACATATATAAATCATAATGAATTGAATTGAATGCTTACTTGAACAATTCATGGTGTGTGTGTGTGTGTGTGTGTGTGTGAGAGTTAGGGTTTTGGAGTGGAGGCAGTGAAGTGGAGATGGATCTTTTTTTTGTGAGGGGATGGTTTGAATGGATGGATGGTGAAAAAATATTTATAAATAAATAAACCCTAGCACTACAGCAGGGCTGAGCAACGGTCCGGAACCGACCCGAACCGACGAAAACCGAACCGACCCGAGAACCGACTTCACAAAAAACATGAACCAAAACCAAACCGAATCGGTTCGGTTTTGTGTCGGTTCGGCCCGGTTTACATGCTTTATGTGCGTGTTTGGTCGGTTTTGGGTCGGACCGAACCGAACCGAAAACCGACATCCGATAAGACATAGAACCGAAACCGAACCGAAAATGATCGGTCCGGTTCGGCTCGGTTCGATCGGTTTTGTGCTCAGCCCTAAGCACTAGTAAGAAAAAGGTTTGTAAAGCGGTAAAAATGATGGTGTCGTACTGTGTGTATCACTAGTGTGATATATTGGTGAAATTATCAAAACGTTTTGTGTGCATATCAACTTTTTTTTTTTCTTTTGCGGAGGAAAAACGAGTTTTTAACTTATGAGGCGTCTGATGAGTATATAGGAATGACTATTGATATGGGTATGGGAATGAGTTTTGTACATCCATCATCATAGGTGGGTATAGAAAATATCTATTTTTATTAGTTTTATATCTATTTTTTAAAACCAAACAATTATGTTAGGAATGAAAGAATTTGTTCATTTCCATACCTTCAAGCCAACCGGCCCCTTAGACGTAGGGTTGAACTTAATGGACTGTAGATCGGATGGAATTGACAAATCGAGCTAATCGGAGCAAGCAGATTGAACCGACAAATCGGCCTAAACCAGACCGGACCGAACGTATTTAGATTCGGTCATCGGTCCACCTTTTTCATCATATTTGGTCCTCGATCCGTTTGGTCCGGTCTAGTTTTACATAAAACCCATTAATATGCCTTGTTGGACTGAACCATACCGATTGGACCGGACTAAGCACATTTCGGTCCGGTCCTCGGTCTGATATTTTGAGCCAAATCGGTGTTCAATCTGATTCGGTCCGATCAGATTTTTAGATCAACCCTGCTAAGATGTACATTGTTTAATGGCAAATATGTGTATGATTGGATCTTCAAATATCTATCCATTGATGTTTGAACTTTTAATGAAGGTTTTCAAGATCGCGATCCTACTTAGGATCGTTTTCGTTTTTGCAAGATGGTGATCATAAAATCGGATCGGAATCTTAAGATCCTACTTTAATGTTATTTCTTAATAGTTTCTATAATATTATACAAATCCACAAGTTATTATACATAATATTTGTTTGACAGACATAACTTATAAGAGATTACAAAAAAAAATAATCTTCCATAATCTCTGAAAATAAAAGGTTACTTCATGTAACTTATAAAAATAATCTCTTTTTATAATCTTTTTCAGCAACAGCACCAGCAGCAGCACAATATATTTTTGCCAAACATACCCATTATGAACACAAATACTATGAATGTTTAATAGAAATGTTAAGCTAAATAAGCATTATGAAATGTTTAAAAAGATTAACATGTTGTTTTTTGAATTCTACAAAAAAACAACCCATAAATTTTTAGTTTTCTAGTTTGTAATCCGAGAAAGTAGATCGGATCGGATTAGATCTTAAGATCGTATGGTTAAGATCGGGATCCTATAAGATCTTAAGCTTGCAAAGATCCTGTGTAGGATACTAAGATCCAAATCGTTTTTGTTTTTACGTATCGTAAAATCCTAAGATCAGGATCGAGATCTTGACAACTATGCTTTTAATCACTTATGAGTTGCAAGGAAGTTATGTGTTTTAGCATTAAACCATTTGGTTTCAATAAATGAAAAATCAATTTTATATTTATCAAATTGAAATATCTAAATAATTAAATTTTAGTGTATTTTCTAAAATTTTGTGTTTTTCATTCAATATCTACTTTGATTAATTTTTTCCCAAATTATTAATTTTTCATATTTCAGTGGGCTTTTATCCTTAAAAAAAAAAAAAAAAAAAAACCCTTAATTTAACCGATATAAAACTTAATTCGTCAAACTTATAAAATATGAAGTTTATATGCTTGTGGTGTAGAACTCAATGAGAAAGAGAGTACTCGACGAGAACAATAAGTGTGCATGTTTATGCTAATGCGGGAATGGCGATGCTAAGGTAGCGTTGCCAAAAGATGTGAGAAACCAAAACAAAACACATTTTTATAACTTTAGCTCTACCTCAACAACTCACTTTTATCAATCACACATCACAATACCTCCTCTTTCATGGCTTTAGCCAAAAAGGCCTCACTCACCATTTTATTTTCTTTTTCATTTTTTCAAACAAACTAAATTTTCATTCATTACATAAAAATACAAATAACATTAAAAAAAAGGTTATAAAATTAAAATTAAAAAAAAAATTAAAATAATATTATCAACAACCAAATAATTGTGCGTAGCCCAATAATCCAACAAAAAAACTCATGATGTTTTATGTAGTTTGTTTCACCTTTTTGAAATGAATAGCCAATTTTAAAGTCAACCATAAGGTAACTTTTTTTTTTTTTTTTTTTTTTTTTTAAAAAAAATCATCTTCCTCATTGTAAACACATACACTGTGAAAACATAAAAAAAAAAAATCACAAAATCACAAAAAAAAAAAATACAAAAATCACAACTCATGCATGTCATTCAACTGGCTCGTTCACTCGCACATAGAGGGTTCGGTATCAAGGCTCAGAACTGCCAGCGCCAAAACTAGTGCCACATAGGACTGGCGAGGATCTCACGTCACGGTACCCATTGTTTTCAAAATCATCATGTCACAAATGAGAAAATTCGTCAAGTGTGAGTGAGGGTACCACTTCATCCTCATGCGATAGTTTCCTTATCACTACACGCTATAAAAGAAATGAAATTGTTATTGTAATTTATGTTGTTTTTAAACAAGGGGCAATTTCATATTTACCCAACTTAAACATGATAATGTCATATTTACCCAAAACATGCTTTAAATGCATTGTACATCATGCATTCAAAAGTTGCATTTTGAGTATATATGACATTTTCATTTTTAGATTAGATAAATATGTAATTATCCTTTTAAAGAATATCTATTTTCTAAAGTTGAAAGGATGCGAGAAAATGTGTTGCACTACTAGAAAAAGTGCCAATAGCAACGAAAATTTTGCAACAACCAATAAGTCGTTGCTAAATTGACACATTAGCAACGAATATAGCAACGAAATTAAGCAATAATGGAATTTTTTATTAGCAACGACTTTTAGTTGCTAAATTCGTTGCTATCTTCTCAAAATTTGGTGGGAAAATTCCCTCTCCTTTTTAGCAACGATTTTCCTGAAATTTTTGTTGCAAAAAAATTAGCAACGGAGTTTTAATTTTTGAAAATCAAACCATCAATTATTAGCAACGAAATTGCAATTATAGCAACGAATCATTTGTTGCAAAAATTATTGGTCAAAATTTTTGTTGCTAAATCTATACAAAAAAATGGAAGGGAAAATTCCCTATCTTTTTTCATGAAAAAGTTGACCAAATTTATTTTAATTACTTTCTAGTTACTACATTTATGAAGAAGTATAGAGAAAATAAAGTTTCACCTTTTTACTAAATGTTAATAGCTAATGAGAGTTTAATTTTAGTCTACTTACGATAATGTATGCACATATAAATATAGCATGCAATTTATTACATAAATAAATATGATATTTATGGTTTATCCATAAAAAATAAATAATGTACTTTGTTTATATGTCTTAAAAGAGTGAACCTCGGCGTCATGCGTTTTTGACTCGTGTTAAAAATTGAAGTTTTATGTGACTTGACTCGTGAGGCGAACAGGAAATAATTTTAGCTTTGAGCTCCAAAATGAAATTTGTAGATCTCACTCTCCTGGTTCCGTGGCCTGTTGAATCATCAAAAGCGGAGTTCATATGAAAGATTTTGTTTATTCACTTGATTAACCATCTTTTACCAGACATTAATCATTTAGTCATTGTTTCTTGGTCATTTCTCTGCATGTAACCCCAATGGAGATATAATCATATTTATGCAGCTAGTCGCGTCGCGAGTGTTTGACTCACATATCAAAACTGAACTCTTTTTTTTACTCACGACGCTAACGGGTTTATATTATAGCTTTTAGCTCCAAAACCAATGTTGAAGAACTCTCTAACCTGGTTTCGTGGCCTCTTTAATCATTAAAAGCGGAGTTCATATGAAAGAGTTATGGTTAAACCAATGTAATTTTGTCAGCATATGATGTGCTATAATTAATTCATCATTCGTTCTTCGTTTCTTTACTTTTCTTTCTCGATCAATCTTTTATCAACTTTTAATAGCTTAATCATTGTTCCTTGGTCATATCTCTGCGTGTAACCTCTGATAGAGCTATAATCATATTTATACAGCTACCCGCATCACGAATGCTTGATTAGCGTCAAAAACTGAACTTTTTGGTGATTTGACTTGCGATGGGGAATGGGGAGAAATTTCAGATTTCGACTGCAAAACCAAAGTTGGATATATCTCTCTCCCAGTTTCATGGCTTCTTGAATCATTAAAAGCGGAGTTCGTATGAAGTAATTGTCACCAAAACAATGTAACTATGTCAACATATAATGTGTTATCATTAATTATTCATTTGTTCTTCGTTTCTTCACTTGACCCTTACTCAATCATTCTTTTATCAATTTTTAATCATTTAATCATTGTTCCTCGAGCATTTATCCCCATGTCACCTCCAATGGAGCTAATTGATGTGCTAATACAAATAATCGCATAAAATGTTATTTATATTTAACGATTTATCTATTTTTATATTCATTTAGAGTGATCCACAACCAATCCATCTTTCTAGCAAGTGAATAATACAAGAAGATTTTCAAGTCTTGTGTATTATGGTTTGGGTCATTTCAAAGCGGCATGCCTAAATAATGACTAAAGACGTAACAAGAGCTAAATAAAGCTCATTGACTCGTAAGGTCTCTAGTCAATAGGATGAAACGCACTTTTGAAGCGGCGCAACTAAGAGATAACAATGGTTACAGACTCGTAAGATCTATATTCAGCAAGAGGAAATTTAATCATTAAGCGTCGCGCCTAGTTGATGACTATCAAGTATTTCCAGGAAACGACAATGCTAAGAACCTTTCACAGGACCATTGCAACTATCAAACACGTGCCACTACTTCATTCATCACAAAGTTCTTCCTAAAAAGTGCTTTAATATCTGTCATGATTTATGTAGGATCGATATAAGTACGAGGAAACAATGGATCCAAAAGAGGCTAGAAAGGTTTGGGTAAGGAGATCGATGGAGAGATGTCGAGGTACATGGGCTATGGTTAGGAAAAAATGTGAAAAGGACTCTGGAAGTAGTAACAAAGCTGACTGGAGGAACTTTCGTCCTGAATTTGTGAATGTCGCTGCTGATTGGGATTGTATTATTGAGTCATGGATGAAACTGGAATGGATGAGGCGATCAAAGGTGGGTGCCGAGAACAGAAAAAAGGTTCCCGGGGATGTGGAAGGTACGAGCTCCTATGTTAGACATACCGGCGGGTCTAAAAGCTTTTGTGCACATAGCCATGAATGGGTAAGCACTTTATTGAATACTTTTTGGATAGGTAATGAGTAAGCACTTTAGTTAAAGACTTTTTAAATGTTATTAAGAGTTCAAGAATTCTTGCAAAACTGTTTGGTTACAAATTAGTAGACACATTATATTTGCGGGTAGTGATATGAGCTTGTTTTCCTGCTTAAGGATTGGTACTAATACTTGCATAAGGAATATTCAGACAATATAGGAATGTTGATATTGAATGAATTTAAAGTATTGTTTTCTTCTCAGTCTGAAATACTTTTAGCAGTTTAATGCATTTTTTTAGCAATACCAGCCTTTTAAGGACTGCTCCACCTAACCATCTTATGTAAAACATGAAGTGTTTGATTTATATTTAACTGATTTTACAGGAGAAAAAAACAGGAAAACGAGCATCAAAAGTTGATATGTTTGAGAGGTTGCACAAGAGAAACAAAGGTAAAGGTGTTTGGTGTGATACAAGGTCTGAAAAAGTTTTGACAACTTATAAAGTGTATGTCCAAGTGTCACACCCCCAAAATATCGCCGCGGAACGATAGTGTCATTGGGGTATGACGTCATAGCACAAAGTATGGATACAGAAAACGACCTCTATAATGAGACGTTTTGAAAAGTTTACCATTCGATAAAAAGGTTAAAGTTTACAACACAAAAGATTCCAAAGTTAGATAATACATAAAGAGTTTACAAAATATGTCGAATGGTAATTGTTAAAAGCACAAGACTCCAATGTATGCCATGTGACCCAAAAGCTCCATGAAATGCTATCACCTTATGACCTGAGATAAACATGCTAAAAAGTGTCAACACAAAGGTTGGTGAGTTCATAAGTTTGTAATAAAATGATCTGAAATACTTTGAGAAATGTTCATCCAGCAAAGGCATTGTAAATCCACTCAGTTCCAAGTCCCGCCCATACAAAACTTGCAACCTGTGTGTTCACAACCCATTGCCTAAAATAGAATGACAGTCATGAATATGCGCATTAAGGTAGTTAAAAGTATAAATGTCACCACAAGGGTCTTCCAACAACTCGTGTTGGGATGTTCCTCCAACGCTCACGTTGGGCTGTATCCATAAAAATGGCCTTCCAACATATAAATGTTGGGATGTTCCTCCAACGACTCACGTTGGGCTGTATCCATAAAAATGGCCTTCCAACATATAAATGTTGGGATGTTTGTTTAAGTCTAGTCACTACACGCACCAAGTCTAAAGTATAAGTAATGTTGTTTGGCAAAAGAGTTTAAATGTTTGGATAAATAAGCATATATCTCTCACCAAATAGTTTATAGGAATTTAAACAAGTAAAAGCGGGGTATGAACTCACCTGGTATGATTGATATGCTAACAAAATGAAGTGCACGAAAGTGAGGCTCGGAAACTATCCGCGACCTAAAATGAATGTTATGACTTGAGTTATGATATGTTGTCGTGAATGCATGATTTGAAAACGTATCACCCAATATGCTACTTGAAAACTAGTTATATAAAAATATTGTTACTTGAATGTGTGACGGTTCCTTGTCAAAAATAATTACTTTTGAGCTAATGGTGAAAATGTAGTTAAAACTACGTAACGGTTTTAGTAATTGACAAATCGGTTTACATCTAACTTGACGTAATATATACATAGGAAAACTAACTCGTTTTTAACGTCCATTTCCCCCGAAACGTCCGTTTAGGCCCTCAAAACCTTGATTAAAAATCCTGACAGCATACTAATGCTGGGAATAGTGTTTTCAGCACGTTTTTGACTCAAAGTTCGGTTAACCATAACTCACTCGTTTTAAGTCCGTTTTTCAAGTTCTTTATATCCACTCGAAGGTAATCAAGAGTACTAATATATTTTTAAACTTCGGAGACTTCACAGAAATTTTAAGGCCACTGTTTGGTCAGTTAAAACTCGGAACTGCATGTACATTTTCCGGAAAATTGTAGTTTTTAAATCGTAACTTGGAAACCACGTATATTTTTCGCTATAACTCCGTTTTAGTCCGTTCAAAAGGCCACGTTCATAACTAAAAATCTATTTTCTAAAACTTTAATAAAACTTATAAAAATGACTAATCTTTTCGGAAAAATTATAAATTTCGGCGGCGCTTCCGCGCCCATTTTAAAATTACCATTTTTCTCTAATCATTTTAACTCAAACAACCCCACAATATTCCCTTAATCTACTCATCACCAATCCTACTAGTAAAACAACTTCATTTGATCGTAACCCAAAATAAATATTCATTTTGAGGCTAAAAATACATACGAACTTAAATAAACATATATAAAATTTATGTAACCATTTCCTCCAAAAACCACAACTAGACTTTGATGATCCATTTTTCTTACACAATAATTTTATAAACTTTTAACTAGCACATGATTGTTATAAATATTTATATAGCACATATGGGTGATAATCTTGGATGATAATGAATAAAAATCACAACAAATCAAATATGACCATGAGGACTTCATAAAAATGTATGAAAAATATATATGAAAAGGTAAAAGATGAAGTTTTATGCTTACAAGTTACTTGATGAGGTTTATGAGAACAAAGGTTTTTCCTAATCACCCAAGGTTTTTATTTCACAACCTTAATCAAGAGTGATACTAGAGTGTATAAAACTTGACTTGAAAATTTTGATGATCCTCCTCTTGCACCCTCTATGGTGGCCGGTTTGTGTGGAGAGGAAGAGAAGAAAGAAAAGTCTTGATCTACACCTTAAGATATGAGTAGTGTGTGTGTAGATATTATGTAGTTATACTTGTAAGATATTTTTGCAAGGCAAGATCCACCAATCAAGGGGAGTTGATAGTTTATTATTATCATTATTATTTTTATTAAGTATGTAAATGTGTAAGTAAAGATAGTTAAGTAAAAATAAGTTGTAACTTGTAGTATTGTTAAGTAATATTAGTAAGTTGTATACACATTTGAATATTTAAGATAGCGTTAGATAAAAATAAATTTTAACGAGTCAAAGTAAAATATATTGAGGTCATAAAGATTATAAAAATACATTTCTTGTAAAATTTAAGTGAAATAATAATTATCGTGTAGTTTTTAAGAAAACCGCCGTAATTATATAAATATAACAATTTATATACAAAGTAAATTTAAAACACTGGTTAAACTCATTATATTATTTTTAAAATCTTAATATGAGTATTAAAATATATCGGAATAATTTTTGAAAGTATTGAATCAATTGTTCAAAATAATTAATTACGCGATAGCGTTTATTTAATAAGAAAATAAACGTTTAATGAAAAATGCAAAACCATGCACGAACCGTTATGAAATGATGAACATGGAGTATGAGAAATGACCGGAAATTGAGAATTGTGACACCAAGCTATCGATGGTGTTGATTTGGATTCATCAGATGGTGTTGGTTTGGATTCGTCATCTAGTATTCCTTTTGACTCTGAAGCGTGGGAAAAAGCCGTCGGCGATCCAAAGAAGAACTTTTCTGGGCACGGAATTACTCAAGATCCTGAGATCATGCATGGCCATGGAACTTCATCCTATTCAACACCGGTCGACAATGAGGCCAACATTCAAGCACAAGTAAATGCTAGAGTTGAAAGCCAGCTTGAAGCTGTGAGGGAAGAAATGAGGGCTGAGATGAGAAAAATGTTTAGTGATCAACAAAAGGCCATGTCTTCTAACAAGTGAGTTCGTGATGTCTAACCTTTTATCGGTATATAAGCTTTAAACTTTTAGGTAGCTAATTTTGTAATGATGTTGTGAATTCATTACATGGCCATACTACGATTTTTGATGGGTTATTTTGAACGAATAGTTGATGGATCTTGTTTAGCTTTATATTTTGCAGTGTTGGAATCAATATCTTGTCTATATGTGTAGCAGGTTATAAATGGTTTGTAATGAAATAAACCAATTTGTGTATTTCTGTAAAGAATCTGTGTAGCAACAACTTCATGTGGTTGCTACTATAACCAAAATTACCAACACAAATTACCAACAAAATTACCAACAACTTTACGTTGCTATTCCAAAAACTAAAAGTTGTTGCTAATTAGTGATTTAGTTGCAAATTTAGCAACGAGTGAAAAGTCATTAGTAATATCATCAATAAGAATTTCGTTGCTATCTTTTGATTTAGCAACGAATTGTCTATATCCTAAAACTAGCAACGGACTGAACCATTTAGCAACGATATGTGGTTTAGCAACGGGCGATATAACAACGAACCTATTTTGTTGGTAATATCGTTGCTAACAGCATTTAGCAACGAATTTAGGCCATATAGCAACGACTTTGGGCCGTTGCTATTGGCACTTTTTCTAGTAGTGTTGCACGTGTTTAGAAAACATACCAAAAAGTGCGAAAGAGTAGCAATTCCTTGACTTTGTGGTGAATGAGGAGGAGGATGATGTAGAATATTGAGTGGTTTTAGGGAGGCCATTATTGCAGGCTTCAAAATAGCAAGACTTGGATTAAGTGGTTAACACCCTTGTCTTTGGAGACATAGGTCAAAGGTTCGATTCGTACTCCATGCAAGGCTAGAGGTCTTTTTTTACCTTCGGTAGAATCGAAAGCAACCTCTCTACCTTAGGTAGCGGTAAGGATGTCTACATGACTACATCTCAACCTCTCCTATACATCATGAAATATGGTATTAAGACCTATAACCCATGAAAGACGATATTGAAAGTTACTTTACTTTACTGTTTTTATTTTCTCGGACTTCCAAAGTGTGGTCGACTTTAACCAAGGAACCTTAAGCATATGGACCGATTTATTTTCCACCGACATGGAAAGTGAGCTTAATGATCTCTTGACCAACGTTGACTTTGACAATGATCTTCTACCACTAGACAAGAACACCCAAATCTATTAAACTTGTTTGTAACATGGGCAAGAATAAAAGAAACAAAAACACTAAAAAACTTACAAAGTGAGTTATATATCTTGGTGAGGGACCTTCATTAACCATAAATGAGGAGGTGCAATTTGATAGCGATTTTAGCTATGTTTAGCATATGAGATTATGTTTATTTTTAAAAAAAATAAATTACCTAAAAAATAATCTTTATTTGCAAGACATAACTTATAAGAGATTATTAAAAAAATAATTTTGTATAATCTCTGAAAATAAAAATTTACTTCATGTAGCTTATAAAAATAATCTATTTTTATAATATTTTTCGGCAACAACACCAACACCACACAATCTATTTTTCCCAAACATACCCTTTAAAGATTATTTACCTTATTATTTCATTCATTTTATGTCAATTAGTGATTAGCTTCACAACAAACGGAGCTTGGACCGATCCAAACTTTTTATTTATTTATCTGGTTCCGACTAAATATTGCGAGTCTACTAATCTTAGGACAACTATTTTTTTAGATAGCTTAGAGTGGCCTAAGAGGTTCACCTGCGTCGACTTTGGGCTATCCAAAATGATAGTCGTCATGAGATTAGTCGCTCGCAATATTTAGTCAAAACCAAATTATATTCTTTTTCATTTATTTATAGTAAGAAGATTGAAAATTTTGTGATTACTTTTTACCAATTGGAAACAAGAGTTGAGATCAATATAGAACTCATATTTGTCATAGAACAAATAAACCAATCATAACCCTTCATTTTTTATCTAAATTAATACAAAATCATTTTTCACCTTTTTTTTAAAACAACATATCTTACAAACGGTAAATCTTCAAAATATAAAAAATACACCATCGTGTCGAGAATTAAATTATCTTTCTATAGATATGCACTTTTACATATTTTCGACAAACATTTTTTTTCAAAAATTCCGTCCGAAAAAATCATATATGATTTTTAAAAATCATGTATGATTCGATTTTTACGAATCATATATGATTCTCAAAAATCATATGTGATTCGTAAAAATCGAATCATATATGATTTTCACAAATCATATATGATTTTTGTTGACCGAAATTTTGAAAAAAAAAAGTTGTTAAAATATATAGTAGTGCATATCTATAGAAAGATAATTTAATTCTCGTCACGATGGTATAATTTTTATCGCGTAACGATTAACGGTTTGCGAAATATTTAATTTTTTAAAAAAGGGTGAAAATTTATCATAATAAAAAAATGAATGGCTATTATTGGTTGATTGGATTTATGGTAAATTTTGGTTCTATATTGAACTTTTGCCATGGAAACAAAAGCCATATTGTTGCTAATTTTTTAAAAATCGCATATTTACAATGGTAAATGGACGGATTATAAGAAACCTATATAAGTGGCTAGCGGGTTAAACGGGACCAAAGTGTGTAAAACAAAGAATCAAAATCAATATAGCTTTTCACCACAAAATTTGTTTTCTGCATTTCACATCTCTTGCAAAGGTACATACATTTTTACCAATGTCATTTGTTCATATATGTTATTTGTTCGTAAATTTGTTTTGATGGTTGAGTTTGTTTGTAACATCTATTAATCATCAACATCATATTAAATGGGTAAGAACATGCGACACCAGGAGTCGACTAATGTTCCCTTACAAAATGGTAATCATCCCGGACGTATGAATAGAGTACTTCATGCTCTTAACCATCGCCATCATTGGCAGAATGTCCGAAAAGTGTTGCCTAATAAACGGCAAGGCTCCGGAAAACATATTATTGGTAAGTATGATTTCCTTTTTTTTGATGCATGGGACATATTTTCTTGTTATGCCCTAGCATTTTTGAAACATTTCATACCAATAAATTTATGCAGATTTTCAGAATTTTATGAAATGTTGCGTACCAATTAGGAACAAAATTTTCAAAAATTTTGCAGATGGGGGAACTAGCGAACCCACCGAGAACACAAGTAAACCAGGAGAGGTTCATGGCGATCCTAAAAAGGACAAATCGAAAGTAAGTTCATAAAAAAGTTGTTTGACATGATTTTACTTACATTTCAAATTATAACTTCTTCATTTTTTCAGATTGAGCAAGGAAACAAAGAAGCTCACTCAAAATCCTCAAAGAAATTTAGAATAAGATCGATGATCTCTGATGAAATGGCCAAACGAAGGGGAATAAATCATTGGCGACGTCAAACCTCCCAAAAGAAGAAAACAAACTCGGCAAATCAAACTAAGAATGCTCAACAAAGTGAGGTGAATAAAAAATCTCCGACAAATGTTACTGAAAACAATTGCGATAGTCCAAGGACTACTAAGAAGAAAAGAAAATGTGATATTTGTGCAGCCATGTTAACTTTAAGTTACTTAAGACAAAAAGGACTTGCACATGAGCGTCGTATGGAAGATAACGTAGACGAAAAGCAACAATCGACTACCATCGAGATTTCACAAGAGTCAGATGGTCATGATACACATTACTTGCATAGCCACACACCGTTAAACTCCAGGATAGGACTAACAAAGTCTTTTTCTATCCCCATAATTGGATCATTGAAAAGAAGAGATTTCGAGCTAGAAGAGATTCAAAATAAGCTCAAAGATTGTAAGGATTTACAAACTGCCAAAGAAAAATTCATTCTACCAATGAAGCTATGGAGCGATGTTGGATTTTCGAAACCAATGTTAACAAGGCCTGCATCTTTCAGAGCCTCATCTTCAATTTCACAAAAAGAGAACAAGCAAATTCAATCCAAGAGTCTCAAACAAAAGATTGGTTTTGTCATCAAAGACGGAAAAAAGGAGAAACGTAGGATTCTTATGGATTCAGTTTTACATAAAATTCCTTACGGTCGTAGAACTTCTAAAGATCCAAAAAAGCTTAGCTCTGAAAAGCTTAAAAGCAATTCTACAAGTAGCAGCGGAAGTCATCAGTCACCCCTTGAGAAATTACATCTTAAAAAAACATCATCCACCGGTCTTGCAATGAGCAAGTATCGGAAGTTACTAAGCCAAACATCAACTAGAGATGATAAATTGCATCATTGTGATCATAAACCAAGGTTGTGTGTAGCCGAAGATCATTCTTTTGGCTCTATTGAGAGAAGATCACATAAGAGAATTCACTCGTTACCTAGTATCAGTCTCTCCCTGCTAAACCAAGAGTTTCCCGTTAAACCAACTATGAACATGCATCAAAGTATAACTAGTGATATATTTGATGAACAAATGTTATCAGATCATTTAATATTTGCAGAAAGAAGAAATTTGGGCGAGAAATTTAACAAAGATGTGGGTGTTAAACATGAAAAGGAGCTTAGCGCTTCTATAGAAAGTGCAATGAAGGACACCAAATTTGTTAACAAGGATGATGTCGTTGATGACGATATTGGAGATCATCAAGAAAACAATGACCAACAAAAGGAGTCTAGTGCAGCCAATAACAACGAAGTAGTTGCCAACAAAGACAATATTGATCATCAAAATGAATCTAATGCGGTTCAAGAAGACATTGAAAACAAAAACGAATCTCGTGTTACAATCCAGTTGGAGAATGACAAGTCCTTTAATGAAGTTCTTGGAATGTTTAAAAAGGTTTCTGATGAACGAACAAAGCTAAACCCCGAAAATGAGTCTAGTAGTATTGTACGAAAGGTTTCCAAGAACACAAACGCTGACAAAGATCAGGGCGTTGACGAAAATAAGGAAGTTTCCCAAAAGACTTTGGATCACCATAAAAGCGATAAGTCACCATTAACCTCTGATCTTGAGGTTGAATGGTCGATGAAAGATTCAAAGCATGATTCATCTTATGTTATTAGCATAGACAACGCTTTACTGGAAGGTATCATTCTTTCATCATATTCATATCATATGCTTAACTAATGTTCAAGTTTTTATATTGACATCCAATTTCAAAAAAAAATTAAAAATTGGAAAAAAAAAAAGTTTAACTACAACTTCAATTACTTATATATATATATTCCTAACATGAAGCTTGTTTTCTATATTGATGCTTGCAGAACTTTCTTATGAAAACCGCTTGTACATGTTC
The DNA here is from genome assembly GCA_910596185.1 of Chrysanthemum makinoi. NCBI lineage: Eukaryota > Viridiplantae > Streptophyta > Magnoliopsida > Asterales > Asteraceae > Chrysanthemum > Chrysanthemum makinoi. The sequence continues at coordinate 313,089,339 of OU343217.1, forward strand.
TCTAAAAATGATCAGTTACCTATTGATAAGAAATACATGAGTGCAGCCGATAATTACATGGTCATAAAAACATTTTTACACTTGGATATAAATTCGGTTAAGGACAACGCTGAATTTCAATTCGTAAAAGAAGTGTTGGAGCGGTCAAGTTTCCTTGAGAATGAACTTCTTGGAGAATGGTATTCGAGTGACCAACCAATTGATCCTTTACTATTCGAGGAAGTAGAAGCTAGTTTTCTTCAAACAAAATATCTAGAAGAATTGGATTCCATGAAGGATGAGGAAGCTACTCAAAGGATTATCAACGATCACCATCTTCTTCTTTTTGATTTAATTAACAAGGCCTTATTGGAGATTCATAATAACACGTATACTTATTGCCCACCTCCGTTGACTTACCGTTCAAAGGTGCACCCAATGCCTGTAGGGTTTCGAGTTTTAGAAGAGGTTTGGGATCTTGTTAACATATATTTATGTTGGAACCAAGAACTACAACCATCGTTAGATGATGCAGTAAGCCGTGATTTAGCGAAAGGGGATGGGTGGATGAACCTCCAAGCTGATGCAGAGTTTGTAGGCATTGAACTTGAAGAGATGATTGCTGATGATCTTTTAGATGAGCTTGTTTTTGATGATCTTTTGATGTAAAGGACAATTTTTTATGACAAAAAGATGATCTTTTAATGTGTCAATATTCAGAAAATGGACTTTATCCAAATGGTTAATAAAAAACAAAATTTGCGCTTATTTTATATGTTAACATACTAGCCTCATGGCACATCCGAGTGGGCGGGCTAACCTCGTGATTATTCTTGAAAATATGAAGAGTATGCTTATATAGTTTACATATATAGGACTAGCCACAACAAAATGTATATGCTTATACATTTACATATATACGTGAAATTTCACAAGAAAATTTTTACGTAACTAGATTTTATCAACAATGTTTATCGCTCAAAACTTAGATTTTCACCTTCATCATTGAAATAACAGTGCAATGAAAGAAAACGGTGATATTTTGTACTTGTGAGGATTGACAAGTTCTTATGACTTTGTATCATTATGAGTTCGAAACATGCTTCTTTTTTTTTCTTTTTTTTTTCTTTTTTATTTTATTATTTTTTTTATCATATAAAAGCAAATAGACTAGAACAGCCGATGCATTTTTGGCGCGTGATTCTTATGCCATATTCAATCTCCTGTTTTAATGAAAGGAAAGTTATATGGAACAAGTTTGGATGCATTATTCTAATTTCAGGTTCTCATTTATTGTCTGCAGCCTTCTTTTGACAATTTGTGGCACAATTTTGAAGTCAATATAATTTGGTATTGGAAAACTGACATATATAGTACATGAACTGCTTATTCCAACTTGGATAACTCAACTTCATAAAAGGTAGAGATAATGAGAAAGGCAATTGTCCATGTCAAGAAAGATGGCTACTAAATTGGAAATAGTTGAATCATCGGAAAACGAATGCGTGTCTGATGGATTTGGTGTGGAGGTAAAGCTTGAAGATGGATTGCTCTCGAGGTATGGTAAGCCACAAATAAGTTAAGCTTGCATACGAATATCATGTATTAAATTCTTTGCAGATTATTCCTTAAAAGTTGAACTACTTTCCCATATGATTAGTTTAATTAGTAAGGCCTAGGGGTGTTTTATACTATTGTCTTGGAACTAATTACATCATTGCTACAACTTTACAAACAAATTCTGTATCGGATTACATGTCATATAGTTTTAGATGATTAATTCTTACTTACTGCAATAAAACTGATCATCCAAGAGCATAATTTATCCATTTACGGCTGTTAATGTAATTTTGGAGGCTTATACTCCTATATCAGAAAACTTATAGTTTTTTCTTCGTAAAAAGGTCCTTTTGGCTTTTGGTCATTTTACCTATTGGCTTATCAAAATGCTCAAACGTATGATTATCACACCTTTCTTAACAGCCCTTTAGTGCGCCAAATAGATGAATTGGATGATGATGTTCGTTACAAAAGAACAAGCACATTAAAGATTGCAGGACATAGGTTGACTTTCGGCTCCTCACAAGAAAGACAAAATGGAAAAAGGGTTCCTGAAGATCACGACTATGGACCTAAACTGTTGCAGAACGCAGACTCAAGGTTACCCGATGCATCTTCTTTCTATCAAGGGATGCTTCAGTGCTCATGGAAAGATGGAATCCCACATTATACGCTCACTGCAGAAAAAAGAAAAGTCTTTATAACCTCCAAGTTGATAAAAGTCGAGTCTTGTAGTGATAAGGATGTGGACTATATTTACGTGTTTCATTCACGAGCTAAAAAGTCGACCCTTCTTGGTGAAATGAGCGTTTCTACCTCTTTTCAACCATGTTCACATGGTACTCAAATGACGGAGACAAAGTTTGTTTTGTGTGCCAATGGTAACAATATTGAAGGATATTCGCATACTTTAGATCATACACAAGAGAAGAATAAAGGGTTGTCGAAAATGGCTAAAATCTTCAAGTGTAACTCTTATAAACAAAGAATTTCCGCTATGCAAGAAAAAGGCGTTCGTATTTCATCTCCAAATGTCGAGTTAGCCACCATTGTTATGAAAAATAATAATAACGACAGTCAAGAAGATGTAGCAGTTGGTGGGTGGGGACTAAAATTTCTCAGAAAAGACGGAGACTGTGAATCTTGTAAAGAAAGTACGGGTATAAATGTTATTGTTCCTGCTGGTTTTCATGCGGGACCTAGAATAGGAAACGATGGTGGCCCATCTAGTCTCGTTGAGAGGTGGAAGAGTGGTGGTTCTTGTGACTGTGGTGGTTGGGACCTTGGTTGTCCACTCACCGTGCTTCATGCTCAGCCGAATTGCCATGATGGTTTTGAGGATTCGTTTGATTTATTTGTACAGGTATCTTATCGACTCAGTAATCTGTTAGCTAAGTTTTTTGAACTGTCACAGACGTGGCAGAATAGGCGGGTACTCGAGTAGGCATGTTGGGTAATAGGTCAGTCAAAACAGGTATCCTATATATGGGTCAGCTTGATTGAAACATGTTTGTCCATATTTATGTACATCTTTTGACTCGAATACGATTACAAAAAATGTTATTACTCGCATATTTCGTCGAGTAAAATGACTTGGAAAATCTCTTTACATAAATTCCATTTCGGGTGACTTGTTTAGTCCATATGGCCCTTTTCCTCTTTAGGCTAATCTTGTAAAAAAAATTACAGTTTGACCCGTTTAAGATAAAACAAAGCATGAATCAATCCTTTTTGATATAATTGAGTAGTAAACTATACTGTCCTATGTTTATTAATCAATGGTCTTAATATGTTTGCAGGGTGGTGAGCAAAGTGGACCAGTTTTAAAAATGGTGGACGTCATTGATGGTGCTTATGATCTTCGATACAAATCAGTTCTATCACCTCTGCAATCTCTTTCAATTGCCGTGGCAGCAATACATATTCGTAGTCCAACCCTCCGACCCATATTTTATGCAGATTAAATATATCAGGACAACCTTCGTGCATCGTAAGTGTGCATGAATTTTTGGTTGAGTTTTGTGATCATTATCTATCCATGACTCGAACTGTCAAAGGTCATGAGATGTTTAACATACCCCAGTCTTATAAAACATACATACAAAAAAAAAAAAAAAAAAAAAAACCATGATTTGTGTACCATGTGAACATAGTTCAAAGACGCGGAATAGAAAGGTTCATTTCACAAAGAAAATCGTTTTACTCTTTAGCTCCTGAATACTACAACAACAACATACCCAATCCCGCCCGGAGCGTGGTATGAGTAAATATGTTGCACGCCCTTAGCAATAGAAGACTCTAATTTTATGTTTTAACACTTCTGTTGTAGCATGGACTTTCTTTTGGTATCTATAGAAAAATCACAATGTTGAGAACATGAAATATTTTTTATATCATGCCATTACATTACCTTTCCATCATAAAAAGGCTGAAGAACACAATGTAAGCGTTTTGTGCAACTGTTAAGACCCGAGCTATACTAAAGTAGTCTTTCCCATTATCGCGTTATAGGATCCGATGTTTTTTTTCCGTAACAAACATCAGCACCTATTTCACTTATCACTAAAAAAAAAGGTCTAAAAAAAGCACTACACTTATAAAGGGTTGTAACTATAGCTGCAAAAGCCCAACTTAAAATTACAAATAATACAAGCTCAAAAAACATGTTTCAGGCCCAATATGAAATCACAAACCCTAATTTTTCTTACACTTATAAGTACACAACACCAACCCAAACCCTAACATAAGCAGTCACATTACATTTTTTTTTTTTTTTTGTTCAGAGTTTAATTTTTTTTTGGTATGAATATTTGTTAACCAAACATTAGTCAGATATTTACTTCACTTACATAGTTGATATCGTTACTTGTTTGGAATATAAATTGAACCTATCGTTACAGATGTGTTTAGCTTACTATGCTCACATTTGTTCCATTTAGGCTCTACATTTTTATACTCATTTAGCCTAGTTGTAGTATCCATGTTGAACTTGATAATGTTTTTTAACCAGACTAGTCAAGTATCTTATCATCATATAGATTGTTTGATACTGTTACACGTCTGGAAAACCAATTTGTGACCATTCGTTACAGCTTTGGCTATATTTTTGTTGCTCACAGCTGCTACATCTGGTTTCTACATGTCATTTCACGACTACGTGTGTGTTTTCTAAAATAGCGGCAGCCGTGAAAAAATAGCCACAATTGGAGAATTAGCCATCCTAAAAAATAGTCATAGCTCACCGCTCTCTTTTGCCGATCGACCACTAAAAATCAAAATGCTCATCGCTTACAAAGTATGATACTGCTATACCTCTTGTAACATATCCTACTACATGTAACAGTTACAAAGTATGATACTGCTATACCTCTTGTAACCCAATATGTGACCAGTTTTTCCAGCTTTAGTAATGTGCCAACCGCAAACTTTCGATCCACTGTTTCACTTGCCGATACAACTGGATGTTATATTTAGACTCGAACTAATCACACAATGAAACTAAGAACCCGAATTTGAAACCTAGTAAGGACATCTGAAATGGTTAAATGTGTCACTTATAAGTTTTAAACGCTTAAAAATGGTTAACTATAGTTGAAAAAGCCCACATGCATGATGCATCAGTTATTACCAGGCCCAGTTTTAGACTTGCAAACTTTAAATTTACAGGCACACATAACTTTTACCAGGCCAATTATAAGGGTGCGTTTGTTTTGTCGAGGATTTGGGGGCTCCCATCACGATAGCCAGCGTGTTAGCCACTGGGCTAAAGTGCTCAATGGTGCTATTGCTCTCCTTTTATTCTTTTTTTCTTGCCAGTTTTTAAGCAATAAACCAGTTTAAGTTTGGACGGCCGATTTGGGGTGAACCATGCCGGTTCTTGGAGCAGGGCGGATCCATTGGACTATCTCTTCCGGTGTCCTTGGGGCTTCATTTGGACTTCGATAAAATGTATATGTGATCGATACTTGTCCGAAATTCCACATTTTTATCCGTTTTTAATTCTTCGTGCCTATAAAAAATCGGTATATATCCGCAAAAAAAAAAAAAAACCTCAATGTGACGATGGAATCGGATTTAAGTCAATCAACAGTAGGAGAGTTTGGGGAACTTGTAGATTCTCCAATGGTGTACTTTAGGACATCGAAATTTGACAGTGTTTTTTGAAAAAGTAACACATGCGGCATAACTAGCTTTGTCCGCATCAAGTTTAATAGAGTTTATCGGTGTGTGAATAAAAGCAATCCACTTTGTTAGGATTGAGAAAGAATTCGACTATAGTTGTCGAAATTTAAGAAAAAAGTAGTTGGCTTTAGTCGATTGAAATTGCAAAAAAAGGTTGAGTCTGGTCGAGCTTGATTCGACTTATTAGTGAAGAAAAGGGTTTGGAAATCGACTTTCAAATCGAATTCCAAACAAATACTACGAATACCATAAAACCAGAGTCTCGTATGCATACATTTCAAAGATCTCAAATTGTGTTTTTTATATATTTTTTTAAGTTGTTAAATACTTACCCTTACTGTATCATTTAAAAATGGGCAATTGCATATATACCTACTAAAACTTGCATATTTACATATATATATATACCTAAAACATGCTTAAAATACATTGTACATCGTGCAATAAAAACTTGTATTACGGGGAAGTATACAAGTTTTTAAGTTTTAGTGGGTATATATGCAATTCCCCCTTTAAAAAAAATGCAATAATAATCTGTTAAACTCATATTTATAGAAATTAAATGCTTACTTTTTGGAACGCTTAACTTATAAAAAGGTATATAAAAGACAGACAAAATGTGCCAAATATTCCGATTTTTTTCATTTTCACTCAGGGTATAAGAACATGAAAAATGTAATGTAAAGAATAACTTTTTGTAATCGTAGTATAGAATAATGACTAGTTATAATACCCATGCACGCACGGAGTTTTTTCTAAAATTTGTAACTATGTATTATTATATATTAAGATACAAACAAATTAAGTAGTTTTAAATGTTTTTCTTTACTGAATTTAAAAATAAAAAATTCTATGTATATATGTATTTTTACTTATTGATTGTTTTTACATAATGATTTGTTATAATGCCCACGTGATTTTTAACATGCGTCAAATTTAGTTAACATGAGTGGGTGAGCACGTGCGTTACTGCGAGAATGTTATTTAAAGTAGAAAGGTATTAGTGTAGAGTTATGCAAAAATGTTAAAAACATAACAGTTATGCAAGAAAGTACTGAATGTTCATTTAAAGTAACCATATTCTATAACAACATACAGTTATGCTACATATAACTTCCTTAAGCTGTGGAAAGTGTAAATGGGAAGGCTTATATAAATTGAGGCAGACACATGTCGGTTTAAACGGAACATACTGCCTAAACCTTTCAGCAGCGATTAATCGTTCAAGTACTCAGAAAGGCACAATCTTCTTCCATGCATAAATCACCAATCGACTTCCTGTGATTAAGTGAAGTAGCCAATTTTCAGCAGCAGCGTCTGCACACATGAGACAAAACAAAATATCATGATCCAAACAGCAGTTTAGCACAGTTATCCAGGTAGGATATTTGTCAATAATTAGATGGGATACAAATTCATCATTCACGAAATCCCTTAATGCATACATGTTGTGTGGTTGGGATAAAAGTACACACGGCTGCTATCACAAAATTATATGAATAGTAAGGTACTTAATAATTTGTCTTAGATAAATGAGAGCATATAAAATTGGTTTGAATGTCTTGAAAATTAAGTGTCTATTGATGTTTACTCGTGTATAACTATGTCACTGTTAACTGCTTTATTTTTGTGTTCTACATATGACCATTTGTAGACATCTTTAAATAATTTAGGCTCACTCAAAGAAAGAAACAATAGAACGGTTAATTAAGACGATGCAAAAAATTCAAAAGCGAGTGTGGATTATGTAAATCCATTATGAAAACCTCGCTTGTGTCCATGATCTAGAACTCATATTATTTTGTCCCTTATATTTAAAAGCTTGTTTAAAATATGACCGGAAGTTTTAATGCTAAAATTTGTTATAAAAACTTCTAGACAGATGAACGAATAATAGAAGTTCATGTCAAGTAACTTATGCTATGTTCTTCATATCTATTTTGACATTAAACGAATCGAATAACCATAGCATATCTAGATGGTTGTATCTTGCAACAATGTAGAATTGCGAAACCATTTTAGCAATTGCCAGAAGTAGGTGTTAAAAAAAAAGGGCAAATCACTTGTAAATGTATTTAACTTACCATTTTTTATCATTGTATGTAGCTTTCTTTTTTTTTTCTCATTCCGTCAATAAACTTACAAAATTCGTTCGTTATGTGTACCAAGTCACTTGTTTAGTCAGTTGCCGGTTGCAAGAACCATTTACACCCTTTTATATCCACGATGTTATTTCCATCTGTTAAATCCATCCACGCTGTTATTTCCATGTGGCACAAAAAAACAATAACACCCTTTTATACCCACATACACACACTGGACCACACACAGACTTTCCCTCTCACTTTTCCCCTTTTCACCTGACAAACCCTAATTAAAAAACCTTAACAATTGATTGTCGTTTTCAATAAATTACTGAAATTGGTTGGTGCATAAGGTACAATTTGTTATATTCTCTTTGTCCCCTTTATATTTTGTGTGTATTTAAGGTTTATTATAGTGTACGGATTAGGGTTTTCATGCCAAAAATTACTTTATTTTATTTTATTTATTTATTTATTTTTTACAGGATGGCACCATCTGGGTCTGATGCGTTGTGGTTTGATGTTCACCACGATGGTGTTTTTTATTTTCTTCCACTTAGGTATGAAAACGGCGCCCTTGTTTATGAATGAAAGTTGTATAAGGATAGGAAATTGGACTATAAAAGTATGTGTGAGCATCTGAAGGAAAAGACAGACCATATGGGATTTACTGGTTTGTATTTCTGCTTACCACAATGTGAACTAGAAATATGATTGAAAATCATAGAAACTGATCTTGATGTTGCTTCAATGTATGAATATGCTGATTCATATGGTAAGTTAAACATATACATGACTCATGTTCACCAAAACTTGGCTGAGTTTTATTTTAAAAATCTTAACATGGGACAATTTGGGGATGGGGATACATCTAGGTTGAGGATTCATGAAATTATGGTGAAAGATGCCTCTAATATGAGTGTAGATGAGCTTATTGCATGGGCTGAAGAGGATGCTCGAACACGATACACACAAAAAAAGTTAAGAACACCTAAAAAGAAAGTAGCTGTGGAAAATACGGTAGATGATGAGGTTGTGTTGAACAATGTGGTAGATGATGAGGTTGTATTGAACGATGTGGTAGATGATGAGGTTGTATTCAACAATGTGGTAGATGATGAGGTTGTATTGGACAGTGTGGATGATGAAGATGATATCCCTCTTAGGAATCTAGTTGTAAGCCCTATTGCTAAGCGTAAGTTGTTTGATAAGGGTAAAAGTCCAGTTAGTAATGGTGATAATACAATTAAGATAGCCGTGGATAAGGGCAAAGGTATAATGGTAGAACAACACCGTCCTGCTAAATTACCTGCTCGTAGGAATAAGGGGATAGTTATTCAAGAAAACGATAACCCATATGTTATGCAAAGCGATACAGATAGTGAAAGTGATGCATCACTAGGCATTAACTATAGTTTGTATAACGATAGTGATAGCGGGTACTCAGATAAGTGTGTTGACTACTTATCAGTAGGTGAAGATGATCTGCGAGAACTTAGGAAGCGAAGAACTGAATCAAAGAAGGGACCTAAGGTTACAAAGAAACAAACACATGCTGAAAAGGAAGGTAGTTCTAGTGGGATGTGGCAAAAGAGGGTATATAGAGTTGGTGATAGTGAAACTGTTATTGAGCACGAAGAATTCATGGATGATTTACTCAGACAGCTGACAGATGGTGGTGATGATATGACTGATCCATTCACGATTGTCGAGTCTAAAGTTGAAAAATTTCCTATACATGATTCTGACACTCACTCGAGGATGCGAAAACCCAAGGTGAATACTTATGCTATTATTTCTCTTTACTCTTAGTTAACTCAACTTGAACCTATTCTCATACAGTCCCTATTATTTATGTTATTTTGTAGGTTGGTGAGAAGTTTGTCGATGTTGACCAACTTAATGAGTGCTTGACTTACTATGGCCTTGCCAACAGCGAAGAACTGAATCAAAGAAGGGACCTAAGGTTACAAAGAAACAAACACATTCTGAGCAGCCTAATCATGGAGTAGATTCTAGTTCTGCACAATTTGGAGATACTGCAAGTGCTGCACACTTTGGTTCTGAGCAACCTAGTCATGGAGTAGATTCTAGTTCTGCACAATTTGGAGATACAGCAAGTGCTGCACACTTTGGTTCTGAGCAGCCTAGTCATGGAGTTGTGGGTTTAACTCAGAAAAAAGGGTTAAGATCACAAAAAGGAGAGGGGGAACAAGGTCCAATAAAAGTAAAGTGCCAGCTGCTAGGTTTAGTAGATTGGGTAGGTGGTTTGGTTTGGGAGAAAGAGATTTGGAATCTGGTCCAACAGATACTGACCATAATGCAGGTCAAACAAATGAAGAAGCAGACCAAGTTAACCCAAATGCAGGCCAAACAAATGAAGATGCAGATGCTGTTAATGAACCAGTTGCAGGCCAAGTGAACCCAAATGCAGATGCTGTTAACCCAAATGCAGGAGTTAAAGATCAAGCAGTTGCAGGAAGACCAAGAAGGATTTATAACTTTATCAAACCAAGAGGAAGAAGTGAAAGGATTTTAAAGCAAAAATTGGCCAAGAATGTTCCTGGAATTGGTTCTTCAAGCTCCAATGCCATGGATTTGGAATAGCATTCACTTGTAGTCTATATATCCAACTGTTAAAAAACCATTTGTGCACTTCTTTTGTTTCTATGTGTAGTGCAACTTCTGTAATGGTAAGATGTATGTTATGGATCCTGGGATGGTGACTGTAAACATTATGCACTCCTTTTGTAAATCTATATTATGGATCCTGGGATGGTGACTGTAAACATTATGCACTCCTTTTGTAAATCTATATTATGGAGCCTTTGATGTAAATTGTGTGCAAACTTATAGCTTATTGGATGTCATATAAACTGCTGAAACAAAAGACATTAACCAAAATACAAACAAGATTGTAAGTTGTAAACAAGCATTACATTAACATTGAAAAAGTTTACAAAACAAGTTAACAACCACCATTACTTGTTTAATACAACCAAAATTATAGCTAAAACAAAATACATTAACCAAACGTAGTACATTATTGCTAAACAACCAAACTGCAAACCTAGTACATGATTGCTAAAACAAAAGCAATGACGACAACAATGAAATTGAGAACCAACAAGACTTTGTCACGAACTTGCATTTTCGACTTGATCAAAGTCAACTTCTCCTTGATTTTCGTCAACTCATATGGTGAAACTGCAACATCATTCGAAATTGATCTCTTTCCCATGTTCTTGTATTTCTTCTTTTCCTCATGTTCCTTGAAAAACAAATCTTTATAATACTCACTTGGTAGCTCCGGGTCTAGGAAGCCATAAAATTTACATTTCTTCTCCTTGTCCTAACAAATAAATGTGTTACATTCACAACTTGTACATTATATAGAAAAAGAAGTATAATAAAATTTAGAGATAATAATCTTACATAAATGGGACATGCTTTGAATCGTCTACCAGGATTTGCTGGGGTCCAAGAGATTTGAACTTCGACTGGTAATGGATCTTTACAATCGCAATGTGTAGCATTGAAGTAGTATTCTATGGTCCTTCGAGTTGATTTGGAAGTGGAAGAAGAGGAAGCCATGTATTTAGGGTTTTGGTAAAGATGGTGGCTAAAATAAAGTTGGAGAAGATATAAATAAAGTGAAGTAGGGTTAAGTTGGCATGTGGTTTATCCACTTTGGATCCAAAAAAATAAAGGATAAATAAAGGGAATATATGAAGTGGCATGTAACCTGCTCCACGTAGGACCAGGAGGTGAAACAAGTGACTTGATACACATAACGAACGAATTTTGTAAGTTTATTGACGGAATGAGAAAAAAAAAAGAAAGCTACATACAATGAGAAAAAATGGTAAGTTAAATACATTTATAAGTGATTTGCCCTAAAAAAAATTGGTAAACGGGTTATGATCAGTAAGTCAGTGACCTCGTGTTTAACGTAATCTAAAATAATTATCAAAATAATAGTTTAATTAATTGTTTACATTTATCATTTACCTGCAGATTTGATCATCGCATGTAGTGATTCTTATGTACGGAACTAAATTCTAGTATTATCCTTGAAGTGTTCTCACGATGCCTCATTCTTCAATTTGTTCCATTGTTCACATACAATTAAAGTTTCAACCTGTTGCATTGAAAATTTTTAGTCCATGTTATTATGAATAACCAATTTCTTCATGTCAAAAGCGCTTAATAAATAACATTTAGTATAAAGTATACAAAAAAGAGTATGTATATAGATGACCCGTTTGACCTTTTGCATTCACACTCAGTAGGAAGCAAATGGCATTCATGAAACTACACAAAAGAAGACAACTAATGGTACCTCACCACCTGTATGACAATAGAATCCTTTCAACTTACATGCCATCTAACACATTAGATAATAGATATTATGTACCAAAATAGGTACATGATTATACATGTGAATGTAGAATGCCAGTCTCATAGTATTGTTAACTAACTAATTATTCTCTATAACGTGCCACACAGAAAATAAAGTCCCATGAATAGCATCAACAACTTGAGACCTTGTGATCTCAACATTCAAAGGTGCATAATAAGTTGTAATTTTATTTTGAGAAAATAACACAATCTACTCAAATACAACGATAACGCAAACATAAATAACATGGTTAGCTAAATGATACTTATAATGAAACAATATTCACCATATTTGAATGCTAATGCAAAAGTTTAACTTTAGATACCGAACTGCTTATTTTTCTGCTTATGTGCTCATATTGTAACTGTAACTGCTTATCGGCTTGTTATGCCTTAACGTGCTTGTTTTAGATACATAAAGTATTCGGTTTTTATAAAATAAACAATGGAGAAGATCAAACTACCATTTTCTACCTTCCAACACTTTATAGTCTTGTCGTTAGTGGAGAGGAGAAACATGGCACCATTTAGGCTCTACATTTTTTTAAAAAAATTTGTATATATATCTATACTCCTTTATAAAGGGTTTGGGACATTTTAAATATAGTAGTTTTAAAATTTTTAAGACCAAAAACATTTCCATAAAAAAAAGTTAATTTGGTAAGCATAATAATTAGAGACACTTTATTTTGCATACTCAAAAATCCTTGCGTACTAAGGGATAAAGGTAGCGGATCCTTTAAAAAGTGTGAATTTTTTACAAAGGCTAAAAAGTAATATGAGCCGTTAGATCAATAACTGAACCAAAAATTGTCAGATCAACACGGAAACAAATATCAGACTGGCGTCAGGTCACAGGGGTATCCTCGTCATTTCCACAATCAGTTATAATATACTTTTTACTGCTATCTTATTTCCCAATTCCCTTTATCATTTTCTCTAACAAGTCAATTTATCCTCTTCATTTTGAAGATGACACAAATTTTGAAAAACCAGTACATTACCCAATTTCAGATCTGGGTCGAGAAATGCGCCCTACTGTTGCCGATGAAAGTGAAGCCTCAAAGCTTGGTTCGAAGATATTACTCCGTATTTGAGAAACAATAACTTGTAAAATTGAAAGGGCTATCTTCAGGGGTGGAGGCACGTTCTTGGTAGGGAGGTCACTTGCCCCTAATCTCTTCGATAGTCCAATTTTCATATGGTTTTGTTTTATGAGATTTTGATGGTTGTGTCATCTGACATATAAAAGATTGTGCCTTTTATAAATTAAAGAAAGTCAGAGATGATGATGCATTTTAGGAGAGAGAGAACAAGAAAATGGTGTAGATGGTAGTCACATGTGAGTTGAGACTGGACAAGTAGTTGAATGATATTTTAATAACTTACTTTAATAAACATTTTTACTTTCTTAGCTATAATTCTATATGGTGGGTTACATACTAGTAATATTCTTTAGAGTTTGTTGTACGTCTTTATATGGGTTACATATTTGATGTTAAGACTTTGTAGCAATAATTATTCATCAGTTTTATTGTTCATCAGTTCTATTTAATTTTGTTCATCAGTTTTATTTCACCAATAAAATAAGTTGTTCATCAGTTTTATTGTTCATCAGTTCTATTTAACTTTGTTCATCAGTTTTATTTCATCAATAAAATGAGTTGTTCATCAGTTTTATTTCATCAATAAAACGAGTTGTTCATCAGTTTTATTGTTCATCAGTTCTATTTAACTTTGTTTATCAGTTTTATTTCATCAATAAAATTAGTTGTTCATCAGTTTTATTTCATCAATAAAACGAGTTGTTCATCAGTTTTATTGTTCATCAATAAAAGTATTGTTCATCAATAAAAAATTTGTTCATCAGTTGTTTAAAAGAAATCGTAATGTTCATCTATTTGAGTCACAGTGTTCATCAATTAGTTTTATTTAATGTTACATTATAATGTTCATCAGTTTTCTTTGATGTTAAATTATAAAGTTCATCAATTACATCATTTGTTCATCGGTTTTTTTTAAACAAATAGTGTTGTTCATCAGTTTTCCGAATAAAAAAATTACATTGTTCCTCAGTTAGGTACAATCAGTCTTGTTCATCCGTTAGTATTTTTTTATCAGTATTAAAAAAAAAATAAAAATAAATATTAATGTTCATTAGTTCATCAGTTATTTTTTATATTGTTCATCAGCTATTTTTAATAACGTTCATCAGTTGTTTTTTATATTGTTCAACAGTTTTCGAAAAATAACGTTCATCAGTTCTTTTTGATATTGTTCATCAGTTGTCTAAAAGAAATCGCAATGTTCATCTGTTAGTTGTTCATCAGTTCATCGATTAGTCTTGTTCATCAGTTAGTATTGTTCACCAATAAAAAAAGATATTCATCAATTCTTTTAAATTTTGTTCATCAGTTTATCGGTATTCAAAAAAAGTCATAATGTTCATCAATTGTCGAAAAAATTATAATGTTCATCAGTTTATCATTTGGTTGTTCATCAGTTAAAAATAACAAAAATAACAAAAAATGTATTTTGGTATACCAATTAGTGCATATGAATGTACTTTTATAAGAAAATATCTTTTAGGCATTTTATCAAACACTTTGTATGCACTAAATATGACTAAGACCCCATCATTAACGTGAAATATCTCACTCATATCTTATCGGATTTGAGTGATTCAAATTTCTGAGTAAAGAATGGTCAAAAGCCTACAATTTTCATGTATTATGTTTTGTAAAATTCGGCTTTTAAACTAGTCAAAATTAAAGCCGAAAATACCAAAAATTTCAAGAAAATCAACTCCCACTTAAAAAGTTGAAAAAAAAAATTACGATTTATATATCAAAATGCATACCAAATTAAAGAGAATCAAATTTAAAAAATTGTGGTGAAATCGGTTTTTTATAAAAGTTTGTCGTTTGAAAGTTATTTACGTTTGAAGTTTTGGGGTGAAATAAAAAAACATGTTAAAAGGACCAAAATGCCCTCTAACCAAATTTAATAAGAAAAAGGGAGGGATTGGATGGAGGACACATGTCAATCAATGATAGGCTTTCTAGCCTTTTTATTTTTTTTCACTTTGCAAGGGATCTCAACTCAAGGGATAAATCCCCACCTTCCATCTAATTTGATCTAATGGTGGTGATTAACCTAAAATTTAATATGTCTAAACCTAAGTCCATGTTTTTTCTTGTCTTTTTCTTTTCTTTTTATCTTTCTTATTTATTTTCTCATTATTAGTATTTTTTTTAATCACTTTTTTTTTTTCGTTTTCGTCAGTTTTCATACGTTTTTGTCCGTTTTTTCCGCTTTTTATGTGTTTTCGTCTATTTTCAATTTTCTTACGTTTTCGTCCGTTTTTATACGTTTTCGTCTGTTTTCTTACGTTTTCGTCTATTTTCTTACGCTTTCATACGTTTTCGTCCGCCTTGTTACGTTTTCGTCTGTTTTCTTACATTTTCGTCCGTTTTCTTACGTTTGTGTCCGTTTTCATACGTTTTCGTCCGTTTGCATCGTTTTCGTCCGTTTTCTTACTTTTTCAAACGTTTTCATCCGTTTTCTTACGTTTTCGTCCGTTTTCATACGTTTTCGTTTGTTTTCTTACATTTTCGTCCGTTTTCATATGTTTTTGTCTGTTTTCTTACCTTCTCTTCTGTTTTCCTACGTTTTTGTCCGTTTTCTTACGTTTTCGTTCATTTTCATATGTTTTCGTCCGTTTTCTTACTTTTTCGTTTTTTAATTACGTTTTTGTCTGTTTTCGTCCGTTTTCTTACGTTTTCGCCTATTTTCTTACATTTCGTTCGCTTTCTTACGTTTTCGTTCGCTTTCTTACGTTTTCGTCCGATTTCTTACGTTTTTGTCCGTTTTCATACCTTTTCGTTTGTTTTCTTACGTTTTCGTCCGTTTAATACGTTTTTGTCTGTTTTCTTACGTTTTTGTCCTTTTTCTTACGTTTTCATCGGTTTTCATAGGTTTATATACGATTTCGTCCATTTTTTTACGTTTTCGTCCACTTTTAGACGCATTCGTCTGTTTTCAGACATTTTCGTCCGTTTTCATACGTTTTCGTCCATTTTCATCCGTTTTTATACGTTTTCGTCCATTTTCAGACGCTTTTTTCCGTTTTTATACGATTTTCATTCGATTGTATACGTTTTTGTCCGTTTTCATCCGTTTTTTTGAAGTTTTTATACGTTTTTTTCTATTTTCAAATGTTTTCATGCTTATTATTAAACTTTATTATATTACATGTCTAATATCAATTGTGATATTTTATTATAAAAAAGTTAATGTCTAATATCACTTGTGATATTTCATAAACAAACAAGTATATTTTTTAACCTTTAATATCACCTGAGATATTTCATTGCTCTGTATATTTTTATATATTATCACATATGTGTTTTCTAGTATTTTTATAATTTTCAGTTACAAGATAGTTTTTGTGCCTTTCATCGCAATTGACAAGCGCATATTTTTTTAATGCAACTAATGTTATCTATCACTTGTGATATTATACTCTTAGTAGAAATCAAAGAGTTAAAGTCTCTTTAGGTGAATTCTTATTTTGTTAAAAAAAATGCTAATTTAATGCAACACTTGTTTGATTTTAAGAATATGTCAAGTCTTTATTTTCATAGTTTACTTCCTTTTTATTCATTTTGATATTTTTTAATGACACTTATTTATCTCTTGTGATATAACATTGTAAGAAAGATGAAGAGTATTACACTCTTCATCATATATGTGTTATCAGTTGTGATACTCAACTAAGAATGTGAAATATTAAATTCATACCAAATGTGATAAGAATTTAATATTTTACCAAGTATATATGAAAGAAATGATAATAAACATCACTTATTATATTATTGTGATGATTCTGTTCATTTTTCTTATTTGTGTTTTTGAAAATATTTAGGAAGATTTTTGTGTTTTATGATAATATGAAATATTAGAAATGGTGTTTAACTGAAAACAAAAGATGTTATGAAACTTTTGTTAGACTTGTGGTGAATTTTTCTATTTAATGGATACATTGTGCATGTTTCGATAGGTTTTATAGCGGAATTTAAAAATATCTATGGTTGAATCAGCAAACTAAAGAAGTTATGGTTGAAGAAAGCACACATCTTTATAAACAAATTGAGTAAGCTCAAACACCTGTGATATCACACATGATATCACAGGTGATATCACCTCACTTGTGATATCACATGATATCACAGGTGATATCACATGATATCACAAGTGATATAAACTATGATATCACATATGCTATCACCGGTAATATCACACATGATATCACAGGTGATATCAATGGTGTTATCACACATGATATCACAAGTGAGGTGATATCACAAGTGTTTGAGCTTCCTCAGTTTGTTTATAAAGATTTGTGCTATCTTCAACCATAGCTTATTTAGTTTGCTAATTCAACCATAGATATTTTCAAATCTCGTGATAATACCTATCGAAACACGCACAATGTATCCATTAAATAGAAAAATCCACCACAAGTCTAAAAAAAGTATCATAACATCTCTTGTATTCAGTTGAACAACTTTTTTAATATTTCATAATATCATAAAACACAAAAATCTTCCTAAATATTTTCAAAAACACAACCATCACATTCTTAGTTGAGTATCACAACTGATAACATATACATGATGAAGAATGTAATATTTTTCATCTTCCTTACAGTGTTATATCACAAGAGATAAATAAGTGTCACAAATATCAAAATGAAAACGTCTGAAAACGGACAAAACGTATAAAATCGAATGAAAAACGTATGAAAACGGACAAAAACATCTCAAAAGGACAAAAGTATATCAGACAAAAGCGTATAAAAAGTGAAGCGTAGCCGGGCAGCGTATAAAAACGGATGAAAACATCAAAACAGATGAAAACGTCTAAAATGGATGAAACGTAAAACGGATGACAACGTATGAAACCGTCGAAAACGGCGAAAACGTATAAAACGGAGCGAAAAGCGTATAAAACGATGAAAACACGCAACGTAAAATCTGAGCAGCGTCTAAAAAGACAAAATACATGAAAACCTAAAAAAGCGGACAAAAGCGTGAAAATGGCGGCGTGAAAGTGTAAAAACGTCCGAAAATGTATGAAAATGGACGAAAACGAAAGAAAACGTATGGAAACGAAGCAACGTAAGAAAATGGACAAGCGTATGAAAAAACAACGTAAGAAAAGCGACGAAACCGTATAAAAGCGGACGTAACGGCATGAAACGTAAGAAGACAGACGAAAACGTATAAAAACAGACAAAAACGTATAAAACGGACGAAAACGTCTGAAAAGTCGAAAATGTCTAAAAATGGACGAAAATGTAAAAACGGACGAAAATGTATGAAAACGGACAAAAACGTCTAAAAACAGACGAAAACGTATGATAACGTACAAAAAAGTGAGAAAAGCGGATGTAAACGTACAAAACGGATGAAAGCAGGGACGAAACGTCTCGAAATCGACGAAAACGTAAAAAAAGGACGAAAACATATGAACACGGACGAAAACGTATAAAAACGAACGAAAACGTATGAAAGCGGAAAAAAAACAAGAATAAAAAAAAGTGAATTGAAAAAAAAATAAATAAATAAAAAATAAAAGTGAACTAAAAAAAAAAAAAAAAAATTAAAGTAAAAACGTGAATGCAAAAAAATAAAAAAAAATAAATAAAAAAAATAAAATAAAGAATTTATAGTAAAAACGTGAATTCCAAAATAAATAAATAAATAAATAAAAATTAATAAATAAGAAAGACAAAAAGTCAAAGAAAAAAGGAGAAAAAAAAAACATGGACTTAGGTTTCCATATTAAATCTTAGGTTTATCCTCACCATTAGATCAAACTAGATGGATGGTGAGGATTTGTCTTTGGTAAGCACCAAAATAAGAGTAAGCATTTGAAAATTCCTCATAATAATTAAGCATACATATAAATTTAAAAAATAAGTAATGTCTTAAATTTTCATACTTGTAACATCCTCCAATATTGACGCATCTCATTTAAACCATATGAAGACATGTAAAAAAATGTAATAAATTAAAATACGTAGTTCACCGGAAATTAAAATACGTAAAGTTATTGCTAGAAAAAACATATATATAAAAAACATTTGCTCGACACAAAAATAGTTACCGGGTACCTGCCACCGCATTGCGCGGGTACCCTTCTAGTACTTATTTAACTATGCTCTAGCTGTTTCTATTGTATCTGGTTCTACTGACTAATACTAGTATCAATTAATTACCATGGTCATGACTTTGTTGCTTGTGAAAAGCCTAGAAAGGTTACCAACTTACCATTGTTTTTACAGTTTATACTCCTTTTTGGTAAGGAGTGTAAGCTAGTTTTTTGTTTTTGTTTTTTTTTTTAATAAAATTTTTAACCAAACTAGTCAAGTATCTTATCATCTTTAATTGTTTGATGCTGTTACAAGTCTGGAAAACCAATTTGTGACCATTCGTTACAGCTTTGGCTATACTTTTGTTGCTCATAGCTGCTACATCTGGTTTCTACATTTCAATTCACACTCCTAAATGTATCAATTACAAAGACACTAGCAGACTACCCGCGCGTTGCGGCTGCGGGTACCCTGAAATAAAATTTTTCGATGAATCATGTATTTTAGTTTATTATGTTCTTTTTGACACTAAATTCTGGATATCAAGAATTTCGTTTAGCCCGTGCCCGTTCGGGCTCGAGCCCGTTGGCCCGTGCCTATTTGGTCCATGCCTGTTCGGGCTCGAGGTTTGGCCCACACCAGTTCGGGCTTAAGCCCATTTTGCCTGTTGACCGTTCGGACTTGAATATCTGTATAATGTGCTTTATTATTTGTATTAGTGACATTTAATGCAGGGTTCCCGCGCGTTGCGGCGGCGGATACCCTAAAATACAATTTTTCGGTGAATCATGAATTTTAGTTTATTATGTTCTTTTTTATAATAAATTAATGGATTTCAAAATTTTTGTTTAGCTCGTGCCCGTTCGGGCTCGAGTCCGTTTGGCCCGTACTCACTCGGGCTCGACCTCGTTTGGACCGTGCCCGTTTGGATCGTACCCGTTCGGGGTCGGGCCCATTTGGACCGTTGCCCATTCGGGCTTTAATATTTGTATAATGTTCTTTATTATTTGTATTAGTGACATTTTAATGCAGGAATTATGTTTAAGTTGGTTGTACAATATGCTTGATAATTTGTATTTCTTGTGTAAGGTGTATTTTAATAACTGCATTAATTGTATTTATTGACCAGTTAATTAATTAACTACATTAAATATTTTAACCACATTAATAGTGCTTTGTATTTTGTATATTAAGCTTTAAGACTTGTAAGTCTTAAAATTAAGATTGATGAGAAATATCATTAATAGTGCATTATGTATTGTATAATAGGCTTTATATTTTGTAAGTCTTAATTTTAAGAATGAAGAGAAAGATTCATTCCTCTATTATAAGTAGTATAGATTTAAGAAGTAAGGATTGTCAAATATATCAAAGTTTTACAAGAAAGCCAATTGAATTAATGACTCATTTAGACACTAAATAATCATATATAATGACTAAAAACAAGAATCTAAAACATTTATAGTTTGACAAGCCCGCATGCAATAATTTAGGGGTGTTTATCTGTTCAATTATTGGTTGTGTGGTTTATTCTGTTTGGTTAATAAAACTTTATGGGTTAAACTAAAAAACGAACCAAACTGAATTCAAATTTGATTAAGTCGAACCGAAAATCAAATCGATTAACCGAAAACCGAACCAAATAACCTGAATTACTTAATTGTAATAATATAAATTTTTAGCACAAAAAATATTTTTCAAACTTAAAAATGTTATATTTATACTATGAAATAGTTTTAATGTCTTTATTTTATATAAGTATACAAAAATATATAGAGAAACGATTTAGATGACTAACTTATGTGCCTAATTTTGTGCCTAATGCATTCATTGATTGGCACATGGATTCCATAATTTCTCTTTCTTCAAAACTACCATTGATCTTGCCAAGTGTATGGTGATGTTTGTTAGGCATAAAATTAGGCATGCCAATCACTACTCAAATATATATATATATATATATATATATATATATATATATATATGTGAATTCAGTTTTTGGTTCATTGTGCCACGACCATATTCGAACTGAGAAACGAATATTTATTTCGGTTCAGTTTGATTTTAGCAAATTCGGTTCGGTTTCTTTTATTTCGGTTCGATTTGATTTGGCAAATTTGGTTCATTTTTTTTAGTTCGGTTCAGTTTGATTTCGATTTTTTGTTTTTTTGTGAAACCCGAATTCTGCACACCCCTAACATACATCAATTATCACCAAGCCTATTAACTTTTAAGCTTGTGTAAAGCCCACATACATGTTCATATTTGTTCCATTTATGCTCTACACTTTTTATAAGTTTTTTTTTAAAAATAAAATACACCATTGGTTCCTGAACTTGTCCAAAAACATCACGTTGGGACAAACCTTGGCTTTTACGTCGCTTGGAGTCCAAACTTCATGGTTTTTGTGTCAATGAGGTCCCTTGACCCGTAATGCTCAGGCAATGCCCCGTTAAATGTTCTCAAATCCCGAAAACTGTTTTGTTTTGAGGGTACACTCGTCTTTTTAGCGTGACGAAACTCTCTCCCTCCCTCCCTCTCTCTCTCAATGTAATATGTAGCAGACGTCTAATACATTTTCCCTCCATGATCTCTAATATAACTAAGCCTCTACTCATTGCTCATCTCCAAACTTGTCTTGAAAGCTTACCCAAAAAAACCCTAAAGCAATGCTTGGCATAAAATCTAATAATCTAAGTGACAAATTAACAAGGCCCAAGCTTGGTTTTACTTTATGGAATGTTCGATTATAACCTTTTTCGATGACCATGTGAAAGAACAAAACTCTGCAGTCAAGAGATATGGTAGTTTTTTTTTTTTTTTTTTTTTAATCGTTTTTAAATGATATGTTGGTACGATTGTTTAAGGTATTTTCCTTTTAGGTAAGATAATCGTAACAGTGATTTTTTATTTGTTTCAACAGCTGGTCGATCGGGTCAGTTTACCATGAGGGTTCATCGTAATGGTATTTTCAGAAACTGGCCAGGTAGAATATACGAAGGAGGTAAGAAATGTCTTGTTGATTATGTTGATATGAAAGAGGTATATGTTGATGAAATGGATGCTCTAATGAGCCAACTTGGTTATGTTGAAAAACAAACTAATTACTTGTTAGGAATTGAAAATTCCATAGTGAAGTGTCGGTCACCCCAACTATAGTCTAGCATGTGTTAGCTCGTAGACATATTGTTATTTAGTAGTTTATTAGTTAGTTATTAGCTTAGTTTAGCTTAGTGTAAAACCGTGGAGGAAGGACGGGTCTTTACCCACTGTATGCCTGATCCACAATCCGAAGGAGGACGTGTAGTATGTAACTATAAATACCCTCTACCTCCCAAGGTAGTGGGTTGGACCTGTCACTTAATCTAACCTTCTTTCTTTTGTTTACTTTCTCTCTCTAGAAAGGATCCCATCATCCACTTTCTCTCTCTAAACTATATTCCATACGCCCATATTTGTGATTGATTGTGTGTTTGTGAAAACCAATATGTTACAAATGGTATCAAGAGCCATGGTTTGATCATTCATCTTTCATGTTCTTGGATTTTTAGTGGTTTTCATAAGGTTTTTGGGTTTGAATGAGTTTAGAGTAGTTAGCATCATTTGGATCATTTCTTGTGTTAAAGTTTGTATTTTGATAGTACTTTTGTGTTTAGAATCATTATAAGTGTTTAGGTTTTGATTTGGAAGGCTTGAATCATCGTGGTTGGGTTGCTTTTGGATTGAAAAGTGGTGTTTTTTGAATATTTCTTTGAAGCGATTTGAGTCACGTTAAAACATTCTTCTATGCGATTTGTCCCTGATTGGATTGTTTATTGAAGTGATTTGTCATCAGTGCGATTTTTCTCCACTGCGATTTGTCTACACTGCAATTTGTCTCCAGTACGATTTGTCACCAGTGCGATTTGTCATCAGTGCGATTTGTCTCCACTGCGATTTGTCTCCAGTGCGATTTGTCACCAGTGCGATTTGTCACCACTGCGATTTGTCTCCAGTGCGATTTGTCACCAGTGCGATTTGTCTGAAGCGATTTGTCAAAAAGAGGATTGTCAGAGCGGTTTGTCAATGCGTTTTGTCAAGGACTGAGATTTGTCAATTCCTGTGATTTATCTCTAAACCTAACATACAAAACCCTTGTTTTCAAAACCCTTGTTCGATCCGCGGAACAGGGGGTATATATAAAGAATTAGGGAATATCACAAACCATAACACCAAATTCATCTTTACTTCCTTATCCTCTTCTAGTTCCTTTACTACATCCTACTTCTCACTCTCTTACGGTTTGGTCTTGATTTTAGTAAAATCCCGCGAAAGTTCTATTTCTCTCTTTAAATCACAAACTTGTAAAATCCCGTGTATACTACAACATCATGTCTTACACTACTGACCTAGTAATTTCAAATGTGCTCAAATTATATGATGCTGTGGAAAACAAAGAAAGTATTAGTTACTCTGAAAGGATAACCATGATTGATTCAACTAATGATGATTTGGGATCTTCATGTTCTGAGTACAATGAGAAATAATTGCACCGCTAATGCTCTGAGAATGCCATGCAAGGAATCTCGCATTATACCCTATCGGCAACTTCACTCTCACCTCATGTTACTTCTACCCATAACAATGGAACGACCATGTATTGCCCTCTTCCAGCAGGACTTATCCACGTGCCAGAACTTTCTTTGTTAAACTTAGAGCAATTGGAGCTACAACTTGACAAAGAGAAGGTTCATAAGGATAGTTCCAGTCTTTGCACTTCAAAGTGATCTACAAACAATTTCATCATTCATTAGAAGGGAATTCTCATCGAGATTATGATCATCACATGACTAAAATGTCCTTCAAAGACACCTGAAGGCGGAAATTAATGCATTCATTGAGACATTTATCCAACTCATGGATAATGTGGAAAAGTACATTGATGAAAACGTGAATGAGTGTCAGGTACAATTGAGAGATAGTTTTGATGAGTCGGGTAATGTATCAGTAGAAAGGTCGGGTGTGGCTGAATGCCGAATATCAGAGACAACAAAGAATGATGTAACCAGCTGCTCAATAACTCCTGTCACACATGAAGTGGATGCTGTGATCCGAAAGGTGAATTAATATCGGGTACAATCAATATATTGTAGTGTTGAGACTAGTAAGGCAGGATGATGGATCGATTGACACGAATACTGAGAGGATCGAGAGAGATAAGCTTGAAGCGACCCGGTAGTTCGACTCTTGTTATACATGATGTGAATCACGGTATCGGAGACAAATGAACAGGTGTCATGTGATGAGGTACCTTAACCGATCAACATAATGCATGCTAATGTACCTAAACAAACGATCTTAATCTGAACATGATTTTGATAAATGTTCCTTGGTTGAGGCTGAGTCTAATAAATTCAAAACAAATGATATGGTTGATAGAAAGGCTTTTGATGAACTTTCAAACAAATTCTCAAAACTTGAAAAATATTGCATTTCTCTTGAAATTGCAATACAAAGAAAGGAGGAAAGTTTTCAATCTATGAAACCATGTAAAATCCGAATTTCTGAATTTCGTGAATTTTTTGAAATAAACGATTTAAAAGCTCGACTTTAAGCCAAAAACTCGACTATTAACAATTTGAAGAAACATATTTCGGTATGCGTGAAAAGTAATTCATCAAGACGCACAAGATATTGATACTATTATAACAAGAAATAATGAACTGTCAATTTATGTGGCTAAATTACTAAAGGAAAATGAGACTTTGAGAAAGCATCACATAGAACTAAGTGACTCAGTCAAAGAAGCTAGAACTAAGTCAATGGAACAAACAAACTCTTTGATAGCAAAAACTGATGATCTCAAAGCTCAACCGGGGAAAAGAGTTTGGCTATTGTTGCCTTAAAGAATGAGCTTAGAAAAACCGTAGGGAAAAGTGTGAACACTAAGTTTACAAAACCATCAACCTTGGGAAGCCAGTTTCTCATCCCACTAGAGACCGGTCCGTTGTTAGGGCAACCTCTTTGCATTTATATCCGAAAGATCAAAATCTTTAAAGACAACGCTTGCCTCCCAAGTTGATGCGATACAAGTTTTGTCAAAACGGTCACTTCACTGAATTACCTAACAATGTTCTGCTTTCAGTTAACCCTCAACAAGTAGCTAGTTCTACTCCCAGCACCTTTAGGAATTGTTCGAAAACACCAGAATTCATATGATATGAATGACTTGTGGAAGAAATATTATCTAGAAGAAGCTAGGAAAAAGGCACAGATTCGAAAAGACGAAATTTTAGGTGCAAGACCTAGGGTGATGCATTCCACGAGATTTCAAGGCACTGCTATGAATCCCAACTGCTAAATCTTGCAAACCTAAAATCTTTGGCTTCAACATGTTATGAATCAAAACAAACCTAAAACTTCGCATAGATGGATCCCAACTGCTAAATATTTGGACTCTAGGAATAACGATAAGTCTTTCACTGTGCATAAGAATATCAACAATCCTAGACCTTGCCATAAGTGGATACCGTCTGGAAGAATGTTTAAGGATGTTGGACTTAGGTGGATACCTACCGGAAAGCTATTTACCGATGGCAAAATTAAGGTTGACCGTGAAACCCCAAAGGGTTTGGATACTAATGTCACTAACCAATATATATGCAATCAAGCTTATAATGTTAGTGCATGTAGTCCTTACTCAGTTCCAGATACTTCGATCCTTTAATACATGGACTGGATTAAAGTATGGATAACAAAGGGATTGATATCTCATAACTCACGGGTTCAAGTAACTCAACCTTGATATTCAATCCGCAATGATGTCTGTTCACATCAGTTCATGCCTCGTACTTCATCATTATGGCGTATGCAGATAACACTTCAGGCCTCGTTCCTCAAAGAAAAGAAAGGCGTACAATTCAGTGCGTTTTATCTTCAGTTTAACAGAAATTCTCTCAAGAATGACCATCCTCATCTACATTATCCATCAACGAGCTTCATGTGTTTCCATGCTCATTCGGTCATCAGTGGATCTACGTTCATTGGAGTATATTCTTATTCACTTGTTCAAATCAAAAATTGCAACTTCAGATGCATTTTTGAGAGGGAGAAGTGAGAATAAAATGACAGTTATCAAATGGATCTACTTACCGGTGATTGTATTCTTACTCACTTGCTCAAATCAAAAATGGCATTGGAAATATCATATGCAACTTTGAAGGGGAAGTGGATCTACATGTTGATGGATATTTGTATAATGGTCATACGCCTAATGTTTCACTTACTAAGGATAACTGGGATTTATTGTTTGGTATTCATTGGGGGATTCAACTGGTTCACCTTCTTCAATTTCCATTGATCAAGATGCACCATCTAAGAAGTACAACTCAGACTACTCAAGAGGCCTAATCTCCAGTTATTCCTCAAGGTGTTGTTAATGACTATCATTGTAGTGCACTCATGAATAATGATCCGCTCTTTGGTATTCCTTTGTCAAATCTTCACAGATTATTGTTCATGAATAATGATCCGCTCTTTGGTATCCCTTTGCCAAATCTTCAACGGATTATTGTGCACTCTGTAAATCAACCACATGAACATTAAGGAAAATGACTACCTCATCCGTTTGAAGACATTATTGGTGAATCTTCCAGATCAGTCTCTATATGTATATCTTTAGGAAGATGGCATTGATGTTGAGGAATCATTTGATCCAGTTCATTCAATGGATCGATGTACATCCGATTGTATGTTTATTCACGTGTTGGGCATTTGACACAAGTTGATTACTTCAGAGTTTATCATTATTCACTTATTTGAGATTGAAGTTGACTTTCACAAAGGTGTGTTCTTATTTGATAACTTGCTCGGGCTTAAGAATTTGAGTTGAAGACTTGGTTTATCTAGTTACCAGCTGTCGGGGTAGATGGTTGAAGACCTGGTTAACTATCACTATTAGGAGTTACGTTGTTTTACTCAGTGTCACAGGTAGATTACGTTGTGGATAATCGCAAGAGGTGTTAATGTCTCATACTTTGTTTGAGTATTGAGTACTTAGATATTTGCTTGGAGCCTAAATTCTCGACACTGTTCTTCCAACATTAGTGCAAGATTAAGATACAAATGCGAGGAACTCTTCTTCAGTTTCATGTTTGGTATATCGAGTTTGCTTCATCATGTCACTTCAAATTGTCTACATCTAGGATGGTTAAGATAGTCGGTGAGAGTTTTGCAGCAGTTGATTCTCACAGGATTCATTTGAGCTAATTTGTTGTTCTTCTCTATTTCAAGATTATTTGGTATGTATAATGTGTAGTGATCGAGGTATCAAAACCAGCAAGGGGGAAGGAGACATATATCTAAACACACAACGAGTACACGTGATGAACTTAATACTTCTTCTCTATTGAAGTTATTCTGGGGAGACAAATGTCATAACTGTAGAGAATCTCAGTGTTTAACTCGTAGCCTTTTGTGTGTTAGTCCAACTATTTGGGGAAAGGATGTATTATTCCAACTATTTGGGGGAAGGATATATTATTCCAACTATTTGGGGGAAGGATGCATTATTCCAACTATTTGGGGTAAGTGGTCTCTTGACACTTTTTGTATGTGTTAACTCAGCTCTCAGTGGGAAGAAATATGAGAAGAATATTTGGAGCGTGAGATGATATTGCTTATCGACATCTTCGATATGGCTTATGATAATGTGCTTCTGGTTATTACTTCATGTACACAATGTTATGATGATTCCGATCATTATTCATGAACAATAATATGTACACAATGTTATGATGATTCCTTCATGTACGCAATGTTATGATGGTTATTACTTCATGTACACAATGTTATGATGATTCCGATGAGATCGCAACCATCAGGGGAGAGATATGTATACATCAGGGACGCACAACATGTTCACATGATCGAGCTTATTCAGTTATTCCGGAGTTGATATCCGCAGAGATGATCAGTGATTCAACATGTTACTTGGATGTCATCGTCTCTACTCTTGTTGGGTACGTGTGTACATTATGGGCTGATTGGTTATATGAAAGATAACTGGAATGCATTTGGTGAAATGAAGATGTTGACATATTGTTCTCCCGAATAGACAACCGCTCAAACTCGAAGAGTAATGTGTACATCGGGGACGCACAACAGGTTCACGTGATAGAGTTTAATCATGTATTCCGGGTTTGATAACCGCAAAGATAATCAGTGTTTAAAATTTTTACTTCGATGTTCTCGTGTTCTTCGGGGTGTTGAGCTTCATTCAATGAGACTGCTTCTCTTCACATTCTACTTCTTGGGAAAATGGTCTTTATTCGAGATTTTTCGGTTTGGGGGGAAGCTACCAAAGATTCACATTTAGAAGGCTCATGTTCAGATGATTTTCTTAGAAGCCTCGAATACTTTTGTGGTGAAAGTTTAAGAGATGTTGATTTCTTTCTTCTTCTACTTGTTGAACGATATCCTTATCTCGGTACTCATTTCATCATCCTCTTAAACTAAATTATCTTCTTTGTATATATCTTATCAAAAAAAAAAAAAAAAATACAAAATTATAAAACCAACAAAAAGAAAATAGAAAAATATAAAATTTTAAAAACCCATAAAAAAAATTAAAAAAAAAACCCATAAAAATTTTAAAAATAAATTAGAAAATACCAAAAATATTGTTTTTCTCAAGACATGTCTTATGGTATCGATAACATCTACGGTCTTAGAAATGTCATTCAATAATGGCACGAGACTTTAGATGAAGTTCGAGCAGGAGGTGTAAATATTTTTTTCAAAACATGTCTAAAACTATGGCTTGCAGTCACTTATGACTGTGACCCGCGCTTAAACCATGGTTTGCTATTATTTCAGATAGCAACCCGCTCTTCAAAAGAAGGAAAGTGTTGCGCTAAATCAATTTTCAAAAATTTCGTGCACTTATCCTAAATCAAAATGAGGAAAGTATGTCGAAGGACTGCTGTTCCTACACAAATGTTTTTCTGTTTAAAATTCTTCTGAAAAATATTTGTTGTATTCAATAATGGTGGTAACTGAGTTGTTTGAAAAATCAATCAGAATCATAGTTTTCATAAATTTGCAAAACCCAGTCAATGACTTCAACATGGTTATAACTTTTTATGAAATGAGTCATTGATTGAGGGGGAGAATGTTTTCAAATCTATATCATCTAACGGGCTTATCTAATTATCCTACGTGCTTAACAGAAAAAGATGTTTGCCTATGTAGAAGGACTAGGAATCTAGGATATGATTTTTAGAATTAGATGATTAAAGTTTGATAAACACATAATTCCCATGCCTTTTATGATCTGATTGACATGTTAGATGACTATAATTAGTCGATTGCTGTTTGGGTGTTGTCGACCACCATATATCTGTTTGTGTTGACTAACGTATGCAAATAAGATGGTTTATAAGAATGTTCCCGATCCGGATCCCACAATAGAAGATGATTGGATGCCGAAAGGAAAGGGCAACTATTTCTTGA
This sequence comes from Chrysanthemum makinoi, assembly GCA_910596185.1. Classification (NCBI taxonomy): domain Eukaryota; kingdom Viridiplantae; phylum Streptophyta; class Magnoliopsida; order Asterales; family Asteraceae; genus Chrysanthemum; species Chrysanthemum makinoi. The sequence goes on from OU343217.1 coordinate 313,119,195, forward strand.
GTCGACAAAAGAAGAAACGCAGCTTAATTATATCTCTCTATGGATAGTTGGCACGATAGATGCAACTTGAGAGGTCTCACTGCATCAGTAGATGGTTTTCTTTCATCCTCTCAGCAACAACAGAAGCAACTTGTTATTCTTAACCAACTAACGTATCTTGTGCAGGACAAGTAGTGAATATTACCAGTTTTGAATTTTTCAAAATGGAAAAATGTTTGTTTGAAAATAAATAGGATTCAATGTTTTGAAATCAACCGGACTTTATTTGTCAAATCTTAAGTGATTTCAAATTAAATATTTTCAAACGATATTTCATCTACCAAGTCAGTTTGCACTAAATAAGTGGTGATCTAAAGATTTAATGTTATGATTTTCTTTAAAACTCAAAGATCTTTCAAAATAAAAAAATTTCTGTTCTTGTTTGATTGTGAAATTGTTTTATTTTACTAAAAGATCTCTTAAAACTATCATACCTGACACTAACAATCTTTAAATAATTGGTCCTCATTAGTCAGTTTCAAAAATTAAATCAAGCCACGTCTTTCCCCAAAAATTTCTAAATGATTTAAATCAACTAGGATCACAAATCTCAATTGGTTTGAAATTTTTGATCGGGGGAGAGATCGTGATTTAAATCTCAAATCTGTTTTAGTCCTTTAAAGTCACTCCTGCCTCCATGTGCCAAACGATTTTTAATACATGATGCACATGATTGAGGAGGAGTATTTATCCAAAAACAAGATGAGTATTTAAACCAGGCCACATTTTCTCCCATGTTTTCTAAACCTTATTAAATCACTTGGGATCCAAAATCTCAAAGGGTTTGATATTTTTGATTGGGAGAGAATTTGTGATTTAATATGAAATCTGATAAAAGGTGATCGTTTTGATTCAATTGTGCAGGCTGCTCTCCCATATGTGCTAAATGCTTTCGAATCTCGAAGCACATATTGAGGGGGAGCATTTCAAAAGAAAATAAACTATCGAGGTACAAAGATTTCTATGTTTTATCATAAGTACCTTGATTGATTTTCTAATGGTTTTCTCTATGGAAAATGTGATCGTGAAAGTACTACTAAGATCTCCTTCCTCTATGTGTTAAATGATTTCAAATAACCAACGCACATTTTGAGGGGGGAGAATTTACCAAAAAAATCAAAATGGCTTTTCCTAAGGAAATTGTGATCAAGAAAAGATTTCAAAGTCCTCTTACCTCCATGTGCTAAACAATTTCAAAATCATATAACACGTGTTGAGGGGGAGCATTTCTAAATGATCAAAACAATTAAGGTACAAAATACTTTGATTTTATATCACAAGTACCTTGATTGATTTTTCAAATGATTTTTCAATTGGTTTCAAGAAGGAAAGAACAATACCGAAAGACCGACCAATTTACTTTATGCATGGTGATATAAGGATGGTTAGGTTAGGTATTTGTTCCCACGATCCAGCTAGAGCCGGAGGGATCTACCCAGGGACAATCCACTAGATAATGTAGAGTCCTTAGGTATGATGAAAAAAAGGAGAAAAATGAGAATATGGGAAGAGTGCCGACTGAGACAGAGCTAGAACTGAAATAAACCCAACAAGGTTCTAGTAATGAAGTCTCGGTAAGCACTGAAGGGGTTGAAGAATGAAAAAGAAATGAATGTGAAAAGGGTGAAAAGAAATAGCCCTCCAACAATTCAACCTTAGGGCAGAAACCGGGTTCAATACATATGCTACTGGTGTTTACTAAGGTTACACTGGTGACGCACTGCACCTAAACTTCCCAAGATACTCAAGTTCCTCTTAAAAAGACTTGTTTCATTCTCACAGGGAACCTACATAATCTATCGATTTTCTCTTAGAGATTGTTGATATTGAAGAAGGAGACCCTCTCCCTAGTCTCCGGCATAGGAAACCAAAATGCACAATTGAGTCTAGAGCAAACAGATCATCCACAATATCTCATTAGGACACAAAATTAATGAAGACTTGCTATTTCACACAATGTGGAAAGTAAGAATATATTAAGAGTCCTACGCATTATCCTTGTGGTATTGCCAGAACATCCGAGTGATATGTAAAAATATCACAATGAAGATGGAAATCCTTCTAGAGCCAACATCAAACAAGCTCTTGGTGGGTGACATGTGAGATCTTTTATAAGATCAAGCTTGTGACAACTGGATAGAAACGATGGGGCGATTCAATCTTGAATCAACCTTGGTCCAGGAAATGGATTGAAGGATACCTTTGAAAAACCGGTCGTTGTGCTCAACAATTCTTTTCTCTAGCACTTCGAATGTGTATTAATGTTTCAAAATTAAAAGGTATTTATGATTGAAAATTGAACTTTTTCATAAAACCTTCGTCGTATTGCAAAAATCTTTCTCTTAAGCAATACGCGATTGTTTTTTCAAATCAATTTATTATCAATCAGTGAATCTCAATTCGCTGGTTCACTTACTTCATGCTGTCTTCTTTGAGATGTTCCGGTTTGAGAATAGCTAGAGCAGCGCGAACCTTCAAGGAGATTCCTCAATTATACCGATCCAGTAGTTCTTGTACTGATCAACGGGGAACCGTGGGCCGTGCACCTCAATTCAACGAAAGTGATCAAAGACACTTTCGTGCGCTTTATTGCTAACTGTTGTCTGCATGTTCTCCCGACGTTTGCTGCTGATAAGAATTGATGAGTCAATCCATTGCCGCATGCTCACACATCGCATTCACAATATAAAGAAATCATGATAAGTGCATATCTTCATCAACTGGCTCTGATATTTTCAATCCATGCTTCTGATACACTGATACAAATATCACAAACCACCAAAATCTTCCGCTACTCTGATGAGAAGATATCATGATCCAAAATGTGAGCATGTCGGTCCGAAGGTCACAACTTCACATCATGGCGATACAACAAAAGGATGATCAGGAGATTTGTTGTGGCTGATGATCTTTAACCTGGCTAAAAGAATCACCAAACGTGGATCAGCAAAAGACCACCACTAAAAGTACAAAGCAGTCGGACTTTGAAGAAATCACTTCTAAAGCACAAATAATGCAAAATTTGAAGAATTGAAGTCTACGAGCTCAAAGAACGAAGTCAAGAATAGAATGCTAGGAATCATAATGTAAATCATGGGGTGACCTGCCTTAGGGGGAGATTGTTAGGAATTGGAAATTCCATAGTGAAGTGTCGGTCACCCCAACTATAGTCTAGCATATGTTAGCTCGTAGACATATCGTTATTTAGTAGTTTATTAGTTAGTTATTAGCTTAGTTTAACTTAGTGTAACACCATGGAGGAAGGACGGGTCTTTACCCATCTGTTGCCCGATCCACAGTCGAAGGAGGACGTGTAGTATGTAACTATAAATACCCTCTACCTCCAAGGTGAGGGTCGACTTTAACTATAAACTTCTTTCTTTTGTTTACTTTCTCTCTCTAGAAAGGATCCCATCTTCCACTTTCTCTCTCTAAACTCTATTCCATACGCCCATATTTGTGATTGATTGTGTGTTTGTGAAAACCAATATGTTACATTACTACTACTTTGTTAAGCTTGTTAGTACACTGGATGATTGTTTGTTTAGCTTTCGCGAGCATGTGAATCTTGAGTTACTGAAAGACATTGTCGAGGACCATAAGTTGATACATGTTTATGTTGAAGAAAGTAGAAAAATAGCTAGTGATGCTATCCAATAGTGTTGTAGACGATTAGTTTTAGATGACCTTGATAACGAGCCTGCACTAGAGCCTTTTATGCAACTAACACAACTATCTATGGATGTCAATTATATTGGGGAATGTAGCCAGTTGCCAGAGATTGAGCCTGTATTTTCAACCCTTGACATGTCCTTTTCCAGCCAAGCTGTTGAAAATGCAATAGAGTTGAATGCTGGTTTTGATAGTCATGTTAGTGATAACAGTGATCCTGCATTAGTACTTATTGAGGTTAATCTGTCACACCCCAAAAATGGCGCAGCGGAATGACATTTACGGGATATGACTTCATAACCAAGAACACAAGGTATCTTAATAGAGAAATACTAAATGCATTCATCACCACACAAGTCAAAGTTACAATGATCCCATAACACGGTGAATACAAGTCTTACTACATAAGTTCACAATAATCAAGTTTTAAGGGGACATTTCTAAATGCATAACTCCTCGGAAACACAGCCCGGTAGAGTCTCGTCTTATGTCTGCTAACTCTGGCCAATACTCAACCTTCTATGCAACTTCATTCTTAACACCTGAAAATGGATACTCGAAAATGTCAACATAAAGTTGGTGAGCTCGTAGGCTTAAGAGTTAAACCACGAAGCTGTGCATAGTATAGCGTAGGACAATAGTCAGCAAGATATACGAATATATGTACATAAATGAAACACGATGCTAGCGACAACTGAACCTACCAGTAATGTTACACACATGTTACTAATAGCGGGGAGCTACCCTAGATAGTACTATCAATTTTCTTCGGCTCCCAAACGGAGTTAAACAGTTGTGCATACATGAAACACAATTTGTCATCACAATGGGTCACATATTGCAATCAAACACACGTATTGTCCAAAATCATGTAAACAGTTTAGCACATCATAAAAACAGTTAAAACATCATTTAAGTACCATTTTCCTCTAAGGAAAACATTAAGAAAAAGGGGCTACGATAACTCACTTCCGTAAATCAGCAGTCTAAAGCAGTAGTCAAGTAGAATTAGTGGATATCACGGACACGCGACCTAGATTAGTACGACAAGTTTATTCTACAAATCAGGTTTAAGACTTGAGGAATTTTAAATAACTTTAAAAGTTTTAAAGGGTTTGTGCTGTTGTTGCTTATGTGGCAGCTTTTAAGTTTAAAAAAAAAATCTATATGTTTACGAGTATTGGCTCTTGGAAGTGTGTAAGTATATAAAATGGAAAATATCAAGGATGAATGAGTCTTTGGTTTAGCAGTTACCGAATGACGTCGTACGAAAAATAATTACACGTAATATTATTCTTTATCAGTTTATGTGAGTAATATTGTCAAGGTATATATTTAGCTAAAAGTACATATACGTATATATTTTTATGTCTCTAATATTAGTTAAAATAAATATATTTACGTAAGTTAAATACATTTGTATTTAAATAATTCGATGTGTGTAGGTTACGATATAAAACCTTCCTGTGGAAAACTAGAAGGGGGGTTGAATAATTTACCGATTAAAAACTTTGTTTTGAAACTTATTGAAAGATCAATTGATATTGATCTTAGATATGTTTGTGAATAGTAATCAACAATACGTAAAGAGTAGATAAGGAAAGAAACAATCAAACCACAATAAGTTGTTTATAGTGGTCGGTCTCTGAGGACTCTTTTTCCTTGCCCTACTCCACTCCCGAGTCTCACACTCGAGAGTTTAACTTCACTAGTCAACAAGCTCCTTTCACCGGCGGAGAAACCTTTACACTTTGCTTACACACTATTTCCGACACTAAGCTAGAAGTCGAGTTCTTTTCAAGGGTACAACCACTCCCATACACAATGTATTATAAGGACTAAAATACTAACCACTCACACTCACAAGATTATGATGGTTTTGGTACAACAATGATGTATGAATCAACACAAGATCATACAACAACAAACAAACAAGACTTCCAACTTCTTGTTGGAGCTTGAATGTATCTAGATCTTCTTTGCTACAAAAGAGATCACTAATATGATATGAAAATGAGTTAGAAATGCTAGAGAGAAGGAATGTATGAGAATATGATAGAAAGGGGTGAAAAACAACTTGGTTTGGCTTTGCTATTATAGCCCAAAAACATCAGCAAGCACCACGGACCACGGAACCCTTCAAAGGGTTCCGCCCGTGTTAACTTTTGGTACCGTCGAGGTCTAACAGCAAGATCTTAAAATCTTACCAAAGTAAACCATATCTATCTAAGATTGTGTAAGATATGTAGAGTCTAAATCTACACAAAGTATCTAGTGAAATCTTCTAAGGATTTCAATGATGCACCACATGATGTCATGTGTTTGTTTTTCTATTTTTAGAAATATGTTAAAATGTAAATACATATGTAATGTTTTGTTTTAAGAAACCAAAACATTCTTGAACTAAAAACTACTATCATACATTATGGTTTAGAGTCATATCAAGATATGATTAATCACAATGTAAATGCTTGAGTGAGGAAGATATTATTTGAAAAAGCTTGTTTTAATATCTATTAAACTTGACAAGCTTTAGCTTTATAAAAATTAAATTTACTTTGTCGTTACAAAACTTAGGTAAAGATCAAAAAATATAAATAATGTTTAATGACGATATTTGTATTAACAATCTCCCCTTTTTTGTTGAGGAAAACATAAATTTTATTTTTATAAAAGATGTAAAGATTGTACAAGAGTTATAAAAATATTAGTTTTAGAACTTGAAAGGTAAAAATGATAATGCAAGTATGTCTAATTTAGACATGATGTTGACTTTTAAGAAAGTCAAAGTCTTCACTAGTTGAAGCATGATGTTGACTTTTTTAGAAAGTCAAAGTGTGCATTGACTTTCAGAAAGTCAAATATAACCAATGAAGTATGATGTTGACTTTTTCAGAAAGTCAATGTATGCACTTGACTTTTTAAGAAAGTCAATTATAACCAAGTTCTAAATATTTCTCTCCCTTTTTGTCTCAACAAAAAGAAGATGCGAAGCGGAATGTGTAATAAGCCAGATCATTATCTCACCCTGGACCAATGCTCCCCCTAAATTAGGTGCAAGAGAAAGATACATGGATTGTGAAAAGCTACAAAAGAATTGTTAGTTATAAGCATCATCACAAGCATTTTCAAAAACCATGTAACAAGCAAACAACAAATATAAGAAACACCATTCATTTGTTAAAATTATTCATGATTTAAGAATCATGAAAAGGGAACACAATGAAGTGTTTAGTACAATGATAAAATCCTAAGAAAGAAATTATCCTAGAAAAAAAATGTTGGAATCACTCCTAAACCTAAATTCAAGTGTTAGTGATTCATATGTAATAGTTAGCTTAACATGGCCTTTATGTTAGTATTTAAGCCTTAGGCTTATGTAGAAGGCCCATAAGCCTAGGCCTAGTCCAATAAGGAAAAGGATGGAAACTTGGAGTGTTGCCTAGTCCCTCATATAAATAGTCTTGTAAACCTTATTGAGGTTGGTTGTTCATTTACATTTTACTCTAAGCATAATCTTTCACATAGTCCTACGCGTAAGTGTGTGTGTGTTCATCCGCCTTCTCTTCTTCTCTATTTCTTCTATTGATGCTTGTGTTACTAATATGGGAAACTAATAGCGGTATCAATCGCCATATAGTTGGGTGAATCGGTATTGTTTTGAAGTAAGTTTTGGTCTTACTCGTAAACATACGGTTCCAAACTTTGGTTCGCTTAAAAATTATTTTTTACACTTTTCAATCCAAGATTCTTGTACTTTCAACGTTTTAAGGTGTTAAAATATCTGTTTTTGGCAAAAAGTTTCTAACTTTACGTGTGGATCATTGTTTTTAAGCTTGGTTTTTTACGTGGGTTAAGTTCTACGCATAACGTGTTTTTTACGCTTTGGATCATCAAGTTTCACACTTTTGTGTTATTTTGGTGATATTGAGGATACTTCATCACAAAAAATTGGTTGGAAACATCAGGTGGCTGAATTACTTTTGGTTGAATTCTTACGCGTAAGTGAAACCCTAATCTTACGCTATGTTCCTTGGTTTGATTTCACTTCGTGGATTACTCAGTGTTTTTTCTTGCTTGGATAAGCCTGAAAACACTTCGACTTTGGATATCTTTTGCACTGTGATAGTGTAAAAGATCTTTTGGGTAAAACCCTAAAATTATGCATAAGCTTAAGCTTAGCGTAGAACTCCTTACGATAAGATTCCTCTACGCCTAAGCTTTGTCTTACGCATAAGCTAATCCTACGCCTAAACTTTCTACGCTAACATTTTTTACGCATAACTTTAGTGTTTTCTCAATACTTACGCACAAGCTAATCCTAGCGTAACTATTGTTACGCGTAATCCTTGGTTTTTACGCATAAGTAGTACTTGGTTTTTTCTGTGATTCTACGCTAAGGATACTTCATCAACAACGGTTCATTCGACTACAAAGATCCATTTAACAACACAAGTATTCAACATGTCACAAACACCTAACTCTAGCTATTTTCCTTACACTTATAATCAACAACAACAAACAACAACTAACTCCACAAATCAACAATTAATCATCAACAACAAATTATCAACAACATACTCCATAATTTGGGCAATTCCACCCAAATGGTTCAAACACCATAGTCTTCAAGTACAACCTACAAAACTTCTACAATTAACATCCATCCAGGAGTGCTATGAAGGAACCACATGGTTTGCAAGATGTGTGAAGCCTTAAGTAGCCAACAATCAATTCATGAAGCTGGCTCACTTGATAGACCTCCAATGCTCACTCTCGGGAATTATGATCAATGGGTGATAAGGTTCTTTAGGTTTTGTGATCTAAAGAAGCCACATGAAAAGTTCTTAAAAAAGGTCATTATGGAAGGTCCATTTCAGATGCCTACTATTGTCACACCCGCAGATCCAACTGCCAATCCACCAAGAGATGTTGTCACCAATATTGCAACTGTCTCAGACCTCACAGGTGATGAACTTCTACATTTTGAAGCCGATGAACTAGCAATGCAATACATCCTTTTGGGATTACCCAATCCGATCCTTCGAAGTGTTGATGCTCAAAAGACTGCTAAAGCAATGTGGGAACATATCCATCTTCTTATGGAAGGCACAACACTCAATCAGGAAGACATGGAATCCAAAATCTACTAGCTTATGAACACTTCATGATGAACCAGGAGAGACATTAGAGTCATATCATCATCGCTTTTCAGACATCATCAATGATTTGGACAAACACAATATCATCATGCCACGAATTGTTGTCAACACTAAGTTCTAAGTAGTCTGGTCGGAATGGAGAAGTATGTCATTTTCTCCGTCAAGCTAAAAATATTCATCATGCTACATACGGATTGTTGTACGACTATTTGAAGCCTCACCAAAAAGAAGTTGACAAAGAAAGGGCTATCCGTGGACTCCCGGCTCCACAATCACTTCCGGACAATCAACAACTTTCTTTGTGGGCTCAAACTAGTGTTCCTCCTCAACTTGCTCCTCAACCAACTGCAACCATCACACCATATGATCCGACACAGCAACAACCTCAACAAACTCAATTGGTTCCATACAACAACAACAATGCTCAAGCACTTTACAGTGAACGCTGTGGGACTTTGATGCTTTTGATGAATTGCAACAAGGATTTGCTATGATTGCTAAAGCCTTCGGCCGGTATACAAACAGATCCAACAATCGCATTCGTTCCTCATCAAACACAAGGAATCAGGCTGTTGTGAACAATGGACGCGTTGAAGTTCAGAATTGTGGTTATGGTCATCAGATGGGAGGTGGTCAAGGGTTTAATGCTATGGGAAGGAATAACCAGGGTGCTCCACAATAACAGAGAGCTCAAGTGGTTGAACAGGGGAATGCTCAGAATGGGGTTAATGGTCTTCGTTGTTATAACTGTAATGAGAAGGGTCGTTTGGCTAATGCATGTCCTAAGCCGAGGACAAGAGGCAGTGCTTATCACAAATAGGCTTTGCTCTTGGCTCTCAAGGATGAAGCTGGTGGCACTCTTACCAACAAGGAACAGAGCTTTATGGCAGAGACAGATTCTGATGATGATATGGAGGACTTGCAGTCTAATGCAGCAGTGATGTTGATGGCACACATGCAAGCTCTACACATGAGTGACACAGGCCTAGTGTATGACACTGACGGGTTGTCTCAGGTACCGAACAAAACATATCATACTGATCTGATATCTCCGCCAATTTCTCAATCCGACAAGGATCAGAGTGTTCAACATGAGCCATCCACATCTCATTCCGATGATTATCAAATAGATCCCGTAGGTATATTTGATGATCAAGATGACCTTATGGTTAATATTGATAATCAAAGTGACTCCGTGGTTATATTTGAGGATCTAAATAATGATCATGTTGAGACTAACGTTGAACAAGATGAGCTTTTGTCTAAAAGAGAAATTGAGCTCCTGACCTTAATTAAAGACCAAGAATCTCGTTTGGAAATTTGCACGAAATTAAAAGAAAAAAATGCACTGTTAATTAGGGATAATGAATGCTTAATTCAACAAATCAACTTTTTCAAAACTCAAGAAAACCGTGAAAAAGGTTTTGAAGCCGCTTTTGCCAAATCACATCAAATCGAAAAATCTTTGGACCGACTGATTCGTGATCTAGCCGCTTCGAAGAATGCTTTGTTGTCTCAAATAGAACAAATGAAACATGAACATAAACAACAAATTAACGCTCTTACTTTGGAACTCAAAAATCCAAGGCTGAGTTGTTAACTTGTCAAAAACAGTTCTCTGAGTACAAAAGCATTCAACGAAACGAATAGATGACTATCTTGAGGAAATTGTCGACTTACAAAACAAAATCAAAGAGTTTAAAAATGTTGTGTATAAACATGGTGAATCAATCACAACGATTCAAAAGTTTTCTTTCAAACCAAATCCAAATGGATATGGACCGAATCTTGCTGATTACAAACCTAAGTTTACACAGAAGCATTCAAACCAAACTCGAAGTTTACAGTGCAGAACATAGAATTGATGATTCCATTATGACTGTTGTTGAATATAATCGCATGGAGGAATTAGATGCTGATGACCAGAGTCGGTAAAAAATGGATAATGTCGTTTATAACAAACCATTTAACTATTCAAAGCCGTAACTTTTGTCACACAACAAGATACTTCTAACAAACCTTTGGTTATCACACCAGTTTCGGAAGTTAGTCCCCAACACAATGGTGCACAAATTAATGGTCCTTTACCTTCACTTAGTAGTAAGTAAAACAAATGCCGAAAGTTGTCGCGTTATCAAATATTTTGACACTTTCTTATCTGACCTCAAATTTTGGAACGTGAGATTGAATTTCATTCTGAAATAAAAGTTCAACATTTTCAATCGCCAATGGCGCGAGAACATATAGATATTCTTCAGAATCGAATTTTACCCCATGTCAAAAATTTGAAAACTTGTGCACTATATTGGGAAAGGGATTTTCACAAGGAACTTGGTGTCATGAAAATAGTTTTCGAGAAAACAGAAACATCGATTTCAAATACTAAACGTAAAAAGAAACTGTTGAGAACAGATGTTGATCGACTCTTGGAAGACGTTATCTGTGCTGATATCCATAATGTTGTGTTATTACAATCTGTTGCATATGCATCTGATCATATCTCTGTTGATTCTGTTGATATTGTTGTAAATACTGATACGGTGCATCAGATCGAGTCTTTAAAAGTTGAAAATGAACGATGTAAAAGAGCTTTCAAATTCAAAACGTCGTCTTCAATGGTGTCAAAAAGATTGTCAAAATCGTGAACTTGCTTTGCAAAACAAAATAAATTAGTTGCAATCCAAAACGTTTAATCCAAAAATTGAGCAACTGGATGATCAAAACGCGTCTTTGAAATGTCAAATCTCAAAATATGAACATGAACTTGTAAAAAGTTAAAAAGGAATATGGTGTCATATTTGATTTACTCCAACAGACTCGTGATGAAGCATCAAACGAACTTGATCATTATCTTGCACACACTAAAGAAGTCATGCATTTTGGAAGAAATCTTTGTTTGAAAATCAAGATTTGGTGCACACCATCATTAAGTTAAGGGAAATGTTAAGAAAGTATGAACAAGTTCAGCCTAGCATCATTAATAGAATTGCACCTGTAACACTTAACAACGTGAGCCCAGATTGCCTACTGACAAAACACAAGTTACTAATGTGCTTCCCTCTACTGAAACAGGACTAGTTGCCTCTTTTCCCAACGTTCGCACTTCTCAGCCTAGTAGCAATACAAGGAAGAATAGGAAGTTGTGACCTAAGAAAAGAACAATAAAGAATGCTGAAGTAGAAAAACACCCTAGGACTTTGAATAAGACTCAAGTTGCACCACTTTAGATATTGCGTCTGACAAATGTAATGGAAAAAGTGTTGAACGAATGCTAAACCTTTAAGTACTTTTGATATTCAGTCTGATGCTTCTTGTGTTATTTGTCGTAAAAGTATGCTTTCTGATTGTCATGACAAATGTGTTGCTAGAGCTATCTTGTCTCGTTTAAGGAATCCTAAGAATCGGAATACCTCTAGGCCCACTAATGCTTCTAAGTCTGTGCTTGGTAAACCGCCCTCCTTAGATTCTAAGAAACGCATTGATGTCCCTGTAGTTCCAGTATCACCTCCAAGGAATGTAGTACCACCTAGTGCATTCACTAAGACTAAAGCTAAGACTAGTTGGAGATGGCAGAAATGGATACATAATACACTAGGATTTAAATGGATGCCTAAAATCATTGATGTGTGTATTTCTACTATAACTACTGAGGAACCCTCTAACTTATCGGGTTCCACATCTACTTCTATTCCATCTATGTCGTCTGTGTGTAATGCAGGTGATACAGATCATCCTTTGGATTGTTGATAGCGGATGTTCCCGACACATGACAGGCAACCTTAAACTGTTATCAAACTTTATTGCAAAGTTCATTGGCACTGTCAGATTCGAGAATGATCACTTCGCAGCTATCATGGGCTACGGAGATTATATCAATGGCAATATTGGAATTAGCAGGGTTTATTATGTGGAAGGCCTCGGTCACAATCTCTTTTCTGTCGGTCAATTCTGTGATGGAGATTTGGAAGTTGCTTTTAGGGAGAAAACTTGTTTCATTCGTGATCTACAAGGAAACGATCTTATGTCTGGCTCTCGCAATTCTAGTCTATACACAATCTCAATGCAAGACATGGTTGCTTCATCTCCCATCTGTCTACTCTCAAAGGCTACATCAACAAAATCCTGGCTATGGCACCACCGTCTCTCACATCTAAACTTTCAAACCATCACCAACCTTGCTCGACACAAACTTGTTGAAGGTTTCCCGAGATTCCGGTATTCTAAAGATCACCTATGTTCAGCTTGTGAACAAGGGAAAAGCACTCGTGCTCATTTTCCTCAAAGGTGGAACACAACTCTCAGCATGTGCTTCATCTTCTTCACATGGATTTGTGTGGCGATGCGCCGCAGATGATTAATGGCAAAACGCTACATCTTGGTAATTGTCGATGACTACTCAAGATGGACTTGGGTTTATTTTCTTCGAAGTAAAGACCAAGCTCCACAGATGATAATCACCTTTCTCACAAAAAATCAAATTCAGCTCCGGAACACCGTACGGCAAATTCGAACAGACAAAGGGACTGAATTTGTGAATCAAACTCTTTGGGAATATTATGAGAAAGTGGGAATTGAGCATCAAACATCTATTGCACGTACCCTAGAACAAAACGGAGTGTTGAAGACGAAACCGTACGTTAGTGGAAGCTGCCAGAACGATGTTAATCAATGCTAAACTTCTAGATTACCTATGGGTGAAGCGTCTCAACTGCATGCTACACTCAGAACCGTTCAATGATTACAAAACGCCACAACAAAACACCTTTTGAGCTTATCCCAACAGAAACCGAACATCAAACACTTTCATGTATTTGGATCCTTATGCTACCCGAATAATGATCGTGATGACTTTGGAAAGCTCAAAGCCAAAGCTGACATTGGAGTTTTTATTGGATACTGTGATAATTCTAAAGGTTACCGGATCTGGAATCGTCGTACAAATCAGGTTATGGAAACGATTCATGCTAATTTTGATGAGCTTACTAAAATGGCTTCTGAGCATAACAGCTTGGAACCCGGTCACACCGTTTAAACTTCCTCAAACCCCATCATCAGCTGAACCAAGCCCTAGTACTCGTCAACAAATGGAAAAGCTATTTGCTCCTCTGTTTAGTGATGATATTGATGAACGTGCTCCAGGTGTATCCGATGTTTCCGCTGCTCAACCTAATACTACTATATACCTGATACACCTGCTACAACAACTACTGGAAGAAAGCACCACCAGTTGACTCTACAACAACAATTGAACAAACTACTTCCAACGACGCTGAACCAGCTGATGATGTTCTTAATGAAGTACCTCCCCTGCAGATTTGATCCAAATGCGTTCTTTAACCCGTTTGCTAATGAAAACTGCTGCACCGATGTTGCGGAATCATCTACAAGCCATTTGAATCCTCAAAATCTGCACAATGTATACCAACATCAACCCTCTACACATAGTTGGACAAAAGACCATCCTCTTGAGAATATTATTGGTAACCCGAATCAACCAGTCGTAACGAGACAACGTCTTCACACAGATGGTGAACATTGCATTTATGCACTCACTGTCTGCCAATCTGAACCTAAAAACATTAAAGACGCAATGACAAAGGACAACTGGATTGAATCCATGCAGGAAGAACTCAACCAATTCAAACGTCTTGAAGTATGGGAACTGGTTGAAAGACCAACAGGGGTCTTCGTCATTGGTCTAAAATGGATTTGGAAAAAAAAATTGGATGCTGAAGGAACCGTAATTAGAAACAAGTCACGTCTGGTAGCTAAGGGTTATAGACAGGAAGAGGGTATTGACTTTGAAGAATCATTTGCTCCGGTTGCTCGTCTTGAGGCTGTTCGGATTTTTCTGGCTTTTGCGGCTCACATGAACATCACGGTCTTTCAGATGGATGTCAAAACTGCTTTTCTCAATGGACAACTGAAAGAAACGGTCTATGTTAGCCAGCCAGAAGGATTTGTTGATCCAGAGTTCCCTAATCACGTCTACAAACTGAAAAAAGCTCTCTACGGTCTCAAACAAGCCCCTCGGGCGTGGTACGATAAGTTATCATCCTTCCTTATTGCCAATAATTTTACCAAAGTTCGGTCGACCCTACACTCTTTATACAATATCACGGGGCTCACATCTTAATCGTTCAAATCTATGTGGATGACATCATTTTTGGGTCAACACATTTAAAATATTCAATTGCTTTTGCAAAACTTTGACAAAAACATTTTGAAATGTCAATGATGGGTGAACTCACATTCTTCCTTGGAATGCAAGTTCATCAATCACCCCGTGGTATTTTCTTAAGTCGTCAAATATGCCCTTGAATGTTAAACAAATTTGGAATGCAAAACTGTGACACCTATGCCACACCAATGGCTCATACCAAGAAGCTAGACGCTGATTTACATGGGAAATTGGTGGACCCTACCAAATACCGTAGTATCATTGGGTCTCTCATGTATCTAACAGCTAGCAGACCTGATATTGTTTTTGCCGTCTATCTTTGCTCCCGTTATCAGTCGAGACCAACTGAAACCCACCTCTCTAAGGCTAAAAGAATCCTCCGATACATCAAGGGAACCATTAACTTGGGGATCTGGTATCCGAAGGATTCTGGTTTTGAACTAATAGCTTTTTCAGACGCTGATCACGCAGGATGCTTAGATTCGAGGAAAAGTACTTCAGAGCAACAATTTCTTGGTGATAAACTGGTGTCATGGCAATCGAAGAAGGAGGATTGTACATCGCTGTCCTCAACCGAAGCAGAATATGTAGCCATGTCCGCGTGTTGTGCTCAAGTCATTTGGATGAGAACACAACTCAAAGACTATGGTTATTTATTTGACAGAATCCGTGTACTGCGACAATCGGAGTGCTATTGCGATCTCGTGCAATTCTGTTCAACATTCAAAATCAAAGCACATTGATCTTCGATATCATTTCATCAAGGACCACGTGGAACAGGTACGTTGAATTATATTTTTGGGGTACGAATACCAATTGGCAGATCTTCTCACCAAAGCCTTAGCTCCTGCTAGGTTTAATGAGTTGGTCCACGGATTGGTATGCGGTGTTTGACTCAAGAGGAACTGGATGAACTCTTAAAACCTTCTTAAAAACCAGTCAAACACCAAAACCTCTTTTGTAAATATTTTTCAAAAACAAAACACAAAATTATAAAATCAGATAAAACAACAAAATATTCTTCTATCTATATTTCTTTTAACATTGCAAGTACAATTCTTCCGTCAACACTCCAATCTTTCAAAATTCAGTATTTTTTTCGATCAAGTGTTGAGGGGGAGAAAACAAATATTTTTCAGTTTCATAATACATTGTACTTGCATGTTACCTTATCTCGGTTGTTTCTTTTATAAATGGTGGTCACATTTCTGGTTTTCTCGACACTTCGGACTAAAATTTATAAACTTTATTATTTCTCAAGTCAAGGGGAGTGTCGTCAAAAAATACTTTCCAAATATCCTTTGTTTAGTAACCAAAATGGAAGTTAAAGGCATTCGATGAAAATGGAAAAGGTGGAGGGACTAAAACTGTCAAAATCTTAAAGTCATTTTTAATAAACTTTCACCAAACACATTTAATTCATCACATTTATTACCACACCAAACCATATCCTACGCCTAATAATCATTTAATCCGTGTTTTGATCATCAAACTGTAAGTGGTTTTATTTTTCTAACATGATTATAAACATTGGTTTTGAATTTTAAACGAATCCAACGGTTAGATTTTTGTATATGGATGATTTTGTATTCTACGCATATGCGTATGAACACATAATCAATGGTGTGTGTCTGTGGTGAAAAAGATAGTGCCAAAATGTTTGTATAACATCATTGAAACCAGTTTTGTCCTCAAAACTTACCCAGAAACACGAATTGATTGATTCTGGAAAACTAGGGTTTATACGTGAATTGGGTGTTTTATTGTGTGAGATTTTCTGGTCAATTAGTTGCTTATAAGATGTTGTTTATATGATGAATTAACTATATCCATGCTTAGATTTTGCCCAGAAACATCAAATGTGAAAGAATTGAAATTTAGGGTTCTAGTTCATACGAATTGGGTATTTTTTGATTCATGTTGAGTTTGATGTTAAAACTTGGATAAACATCTTTATAGGCATACTAGACTTCCCGGAATCATTTTAGTGCAATTTATGGTAATTCTCTAAGCGTAATTCTTGAAACCTAGGGTTAGCTTCTGCATAAGTTTTTCCACATAATGTTTAAAGATTATTCATGGTATGATTTGATAAATATTGAATGTATGTGTTAATATTGGTGCTATGATTAACTTATTTCAGGGTATTACGCGCGTGAAATTTCATAATCAAGGTTACTAGCAAACTACGCATAAGGATCACCTTAAGCGTAGAATGTTATGCGTAAGAGTCCCAGCGTAACTGATACGCGTAAGTTCTACATAAAGGACTACGCATACCGTGTGAAGATATGCGTAAACAGTGACTTACGCATAAGGTTGACTCTTACGAGTAAGCCTACGCATAAGGTTTATATACGCCTACGCGTAAGCTCTACGCATAAGGTCCCCTTTTCCTAAGCGTAATATTTCTTACGCGTAAGTCAAGAACCTACGCATAAGCTTGTGTTTACGCATATACCATTCCTGTTTACGCATAAGCTTGCCATTTCTACGCCTAAGCCTTGTTTAACCTTAATTATGAATTGTTACGCGTGCAAACTTGCAAATAAATTAATCATAACGCCATGAAACCAATAATGTCACTAATAAGTTTAAACGTTTTAATATGTTGTGAATAATAAGTGAAAACATGGACTTTAAAACTTAAAGTTAATCAACTCACGAAACTTATCACGACGTCATTGACTATTAGACAAACAAGTGACATTGGACTCGTAACAATCATCGACATATCACATTCAATAATTAGACAATAAAACTATCTGTTGACTAACATAATGTCTTTCGATATGTTGGTTCTTTTGGCTAAATATCTTTCAGATCACGACATGGACGCTCAAATGCAAAACCTGGAAGCACCAAATGTTCTCCCGTTGTGATATCTTCCCAAATGGTTATCCAATGAAGATTGGAAAGAACAACCTTCGTGTTGATTTTGATACCTCACATGCTCGAGTCTTCTGCTGATAACAGTGGACATTTAAGAACCATTCCCCGCCGTGGCCCTCACCAACTCCACCTACACAACCTGTCAGAATATGTCACCAACTCTGCCACCGTTCCGGAGATTCAACAGCAAATTATGGCCATGAAGCGATCACAGGGAAAAAAATGCTTATGTGATCTCAATCACACGCACGTAAATCCACACCAGAAGCTGCGGGCTATTCTCATCATTCTTGTCATTGAACCAACTGAGTACAACGCTACACTAATGAAGAGGTCGTTCTGCAATTCATGATCAACATCGGTTATGACGACGCTAGGGGGTAATCAACAAGCACTCTTACGTTGACCTAAAGAATATCCCCTGATACGGAGAACCTCTTCCTCATCATCACAAATCTGCTTACGGGACGGGATAGTGGTTATGAGCATCCCAAGCTCATGGAACTACAGATTTTCTGGGCTTTGGTCAACATGAAACATATCGAAATTGAAGCTCTGATATGGGATGACTTCCTTCTACAAAGTCCAGCACGTTCCAAAGAACAAACCTCTGAACCTCCTAAGGACCCTCGATCCCTCATGTCTTCATCATCGGATTCATCCTCTCACTCTTCACCACCACCATCCAGAAGAACAACCAAATCCACATCCAAATCTGGGAAGAAGCCAACGGACTCTTTGATTTCTAGCGCAAAGAGACAAGGATCGTGAAAGCGTCAAGTAGGTCAGGAAGAAAGACGTGGTACCAAAAAGCTAAATTTTCCGCTGACGGGTTCAGTATCTTCATGACGAGAATGAAAAGATGTCAGCTGAAAGGGAGTACATCCAGAAGTTCATGCAACGGGATCTTCAAGGGGAAATGAACGAGATGATCAAAGGATATACTCACAAGTTCCTTCTGACATCGTCCTGGAGTTACAAAGGAGATGTTTACCAAACAACTCTATCCGAATCTATTACACTTGGCCAAGCAAACGATGTGATCAACACCAATGCAAGTAAACATCAATCCAACTGATCCCATAGTATTCTCGATGCGAATTGGTTAACAGGTGTATCTCAAATGTCTAAACGATCGCAACATTTGCTTCCTAAGTAAAAAATGTGTTTGAAGCATTCTGGGAATACAAACTTAAATCAGCATATAGAGAAGAAGCTCAAAGGCCTAAACGTCCAAGAGACGATGAAGATAAGGATAGGATAAGAATGGAGCCTAAACGCCCGAAGAAAAATGGTGAATCATCCTCCATGCAACCTCCACCCAAAGGACTCCAGCTCAACACGATCTCCTCCTCGCTCTTAGCTGACAAACCTCGGACTCGAGTTACCACCACGACACGGAAAATCGGTGAATCACTTTGAGTATATGGTGGTGACGATGAGGAAGTCCCCTGAGCCCCAACAACCAAACTCTCCCGCATCAACAAAAAACCATCATCCTCATCAAGGCCAAAGAAGGAGAGGAAGTCTCCAAGGCTGATGCGTTCTCATGGCTCGACAAAGATGACACCGAATTTGAATGGTTTTCTAAACTTGTTGATGCCACTCCCGCTCTTAATGATGATCCAGTTATGGTAGGTAGAAGGAAGTACGTTTGCAGCATGCTAAGTTACTGCAAAGAGAAGTTCGTGTGAAGAAGATGACGAAATCAGAGCTGAAACGAATCAAGAATGAAGCATTTCAATTACTCAAAGACAGCTTGGAAAGTGCTATTGAAGTTGAATATCACCTTGATAACATAGCCGAGCCATGTCTACCACCATTGATTGGCTCAACCTGAAGCAAACATCGATTCACCAAAGGGACAACCCTCCTTACTACACGAAGGTCTAAACATCTACCAACATTGGCCAACCAGAGATCAACCTTAGGATTCCATTTCCGCTACTTCTTCACAAGGATTTGGAA
>OU343217.1:313139208-313163628 GCA_910596185.1 Chrysanthemum makinoi
TTCGAACATGGCAAATACTTAGTGAATAAAACATCGGATATAGCATACAGTTCAAAGCATTTGTGTTCGATTAAAAATGTCGCATGTATCTCCCCCAAGAGTTTGTAAAACAGTTAAAAGAGTAAAAGTGGGGCTATGAACTCACGGTAATCCTTATAAAAGTTAAAGTACTTGTAAAAGTAAATGAAACAGTTTGAGCATGTATCTCCCCCAAAACAGTTATGAAAGCAAGTAAAAGTAGGGGCCATGAAACTCACGGTAATTCATATAAGTTAAAGTACTTGTGAAAGATAAAAGTAAGTAGTTGAGCATGTATCTCCCCCAAAAATAGTACAAAAACAATCGAAAATGGGGCTATGGAACTCACTTGATGGAATGAGGCGAAGACAAAAGTGAGTACACCGAGATGTAATGTGATACGCAAATCTTGACCTATGATGAATGATATGACATGTAATGAGTTGCAATGTAATGTTATGCATGCAGTTCGTATGTTATTTATTAACATTTGAGGTTTTGAAAATATTACTCGTCGTCGAAAAAATACTCTTTTGACGTCTTGAGCCTTCGAAAATGACTTTACATGTTTATACGTCAAAATGTCATCCTACAATGGTTTTATAATGATTTTTGGTGAAATTACCACTTTTCGTCGCAAAACAATGTCGTCGGAAAAATCGTGAAATTAACAAAAATGGCTTTGGAAAACTAGTCGTAAAATGGTGTACGTCGATCGTTAGAGAACGAACTCGACTGTTTTGGAAAGTTTGTATCGATATCTAAAAGTTTCAGTTCAGGAGTTTTCGTCCAAAAGGTCTCTAACATAAAGATAATAAGGGTTAAAGATGGTGGTTTTTGACTAATTGTGTGCAGAAAATTAGTTACGGCAAGTTTATGAAAAAGTGCATATCCTTGTCGTTTCAAATCCGTTTTCTACGTTTAATATGTCCTTAGCTTCGTATTGAAGTAAACTAATATATTTTTGAGAAGTCGAAATAATTTGTGAAGCTTAAGGCTCGTTTTTGACCCGAAAACACTAAAAACAGAAAGCTGAAATTTTCAGAAATAATATTTTTCGTCGCCAAACTTTAAAAATCCATAACTTCTTCGTTATAAGTCCGTTTTATTCCGTTCAAGCGGCCACGGATTCGTTTTAAAGTATATTTTCCAAATATCAAGGCCAAAGTTTTGTACCAAATGTCGGATTTTCCAGAAAATTGAAACAAGGACAGAACCTTAAAATATAGTTATCGAAAATAGTTTTTCTCGGACAAAACCTATTCTAATCCCTTCAAATCAACTCCAAAACCAATCTAATCCTACCATACACCTTCTTAGGGTGTCATGGGTTCCTAATCACCATCAAGACCAAAGAATACCATGGGAGTAATTATAGGATGACCAATATATAATATATAACTCAAAAATCATGAAATAAACGGTATAAATCACATAACATGCATAATAGCTCCAAAAATGAAAAGAAACATATGAAAATGAAAAGGAAACATGAAAATGATAAAAACATGCTTACTAGTGAAAATGAAGAGGTGTATGTAACAAGGATTAACTTAAATATCCTTGGTTTTTATTTCAAAACCATATAAAGGATATAACTAGGTTGTAATAACACTTGATCTTGCAAAAATTTTGATCCCTTGTTTCTTGATGAGTGTGGCCGGTTTGATGAGAACCAAAAGAGGAGAGAACAATTTTTTCTTAACACTTGTGAAATGAAGATAATGAATGTATGGAAAGAATAATGAGGTTGGGTATGTATATGTACAATCAAAGGAGAAAAAAAGTAACCAACATAAATGCTAGCCCCTCCCCTAGCCGGTTTTTATGGATCATGTTTCTCATGATATATTTTTTTTTTCTTTTCTAATTATTGTGTATACATTTGCTTGTATAATTTTTAAGAAAAGTGTAAGTAAATGTGTAGTTAAATGTACAAGTACAGGTAAATGGAAATTTTTGGTACAAGTAAGTTTTTAATAAGTCAAATTAGAATGTATTGAGATAATAAAAATTGTAAAAATACATTCCTTGTGAAATTTGAGTGATAAAAATAATTATCGTATAATTTTTAAGAAAACGTCGTAATAATATAATTTTAACGATTTATATACGAAATAAATTTGAAACACTAGGAAAACTAAAAATATAGTTTTTATAAACTAAATGTATGTTTAAAATATACCTCGGGATCTTTTAGAAAGTAACGGATTAAATGTTAAAATAAAAACTCACGCGATAAAGATTATTGAACATAAAAATTACGCGTTTAAATGTGAAATGAAATGTCATGAATGAACTAATGAGATGCAAATGATGTCAATGGAATGTAGACTAATCTTAGTCCATATGAAATGTACGTGATGTTATGATCATGAATTCGCCGCTAAACCTCCAAGGTTACGCGAATTTGAAACAAGTAAACCAAGTTTACTATAAATGTTGAAATAATGAGACATGAATCGTGTCAAGAAATGACCTGAAAGTACGGGTTGTCACAGTAACGTATGCCAATATCGGTGCGTAGAAACAGTCCCTCTCATTGTCATGTTCAGCGGTGTGTCCTTCCCATGCACACATATGTTTCATCCTCTTATCTAAATTTCAAATATACAAAAACAAAATTACGTTAAATAATTATCATATTCAAATGTTTTTATCTTGAGAAATAAGTACATATATTATTCCAACAGTTTCAGTAACATACCTTTGTCAATCGGATTTCTCATGAAAGGGTTTCTCCAGTTCAGGTACATACGTTCTACAACATCATGACGCATCTCGACACCAGCTGCGTCAAATGGCATCAATGAAACAGCATTGTTTAGCAAGTTTGTCAAGACAAATCTTCTGCCAACAGTCAGGTTTTCTACGTGAACTAAAATATCCCATCCCTGACCACCGAATACATGGACATGCCTATCTTCATCCAGCAGCACAATCCTACGATGAGTTACAGTTGCTACAACCACTCCACCCACAAGAACGCGAAAGCGATGATTATCAAATGAAGTAAAGAAACCGCAAGGAATGTCCTGCGTAACAGAGTTTATACAAAATAAAATGTTATTTACTAAATGGGTGTTCATGAGATTTGTAATCAAGTTATTCAATTTAATGATTAGAGTTTAGTAATTACTGGTGATTGTTCAAGCTGTTGCAAAGTTAGCAAGCATCTTCGCTGTCTGTAACCTACGACAGCCAGGTCGTATCCATTGCACTCAGATCCATCATTGGTATACGCTGTAACGTAGTAACAGTCCTCTTCTTGCCTAATAAAATGAAATGTCCCGACATTCATGTAGTTGCTGTCATCTAAAAATATTCGCCACTCACGTTCAAACAGCTTAAAACGCTTCCCACCAGCCATCTTTATGTAAACTTTATGTTTCGTTCCGCCATTATGAATTAAGTAAATCCAATTGTTCTTGGGTTTCAGTGGTCCCGTAAACAGAGTAGGAAGAAGCTGTAATTGAAAAACATGTTGCATGTATTAATGTCAAGAGTTTCGAATAAACAACTCAATTAAATAACTTGATCATACCACAACATACCTATAATGTTCGAATGTTAATTTGGTTTGCCTCAACCAGAAACTGCATCATCATTCTATTTCATAAAACAACATACGTTCAAAGGGTCAACAAGTGTTCACATCAACAAATATATGCACATTCGTATATGTTACTACATACTAAACTGTTGCACACATCTATAATCATTTAACCATTTGACCATACGAATACCTATTTTTGGCTGTTCACCATATTATATCATATCACGCGCTTTTTCATATGGAAAACTTAATCGACAATCTACCCAAACTACCTTCCCGCCATAGTTACAAACAATGTTCATACCGATATTTAGTGCATAATTACATATTCAGTAACTATGCAACAAAGTCTTAGTAAATCGATAATATCTTAACCCATATAATTATTTAAAAGTACTAACTTCAACTTCGCACATATTTTCATAGAATTTAACTACACATCCATTCTGAAATTGTTCCTCATATTGTGTAATCATATCTCCATCTTACATTATATGTTTTTTTAGGTGTTCCACCTTTGATACAGCATCACACCCTTTTTCATATGCAACAACTAATCTATACTATACTAATGTTAGCCAAACTTATCCCCATAATTTCATACAATGTTAATACCTATATTAAGATTCTTAGGAAGATCTTCCTTAACTATCTAACAAAGTCCTACTAAAATGATTCTAACATAACTCATCCATATCTTTAAAAGTACTATCTTCTATTTTTTGTATGTTTCATATCATCTAACCACACATGCAGTGTCAATCGGTATTTCATTTTAACAGAATCGTGTTTTTCCTTTGTTTTGCAATCTGACAATAATCACAAACATTAAAAATAGTTTGATCGGTGCTTAATCTCTGCATTATTAACAAAAAATCATTCAAGAAAAAAAATAAAAAAAATTATTTGGAGAACCTGTATTCTTGCAGAGAGAGATGGAGAAGATCAAGTTGAATGTGTGTTGTGAAATTATTGGGGTAGTTAAACGTTAATTATAGCACCGCCGTAAGATCACACCTATCTATATGGTTTACTCAGAGTCATGATGGTTTGTGTTGAATTTTTCCGATGCATAAATACTCAAGCGTTATATTGTAGAGTTAATTATCATTTTTGTATAATTTTGTATAACTAATTAAATTATATTTCCACAAAAGCACACAACTATTGTTTTGTAACATTTTATCACTTACATGTTTCATAAGAAGTTGTGTGTAATACATACATTTGCACAAAGTGATGCAAGAATTTGTTTTGTATTCAAATTTGGACTTAATACATTTGACATGCAAACATTGCTTTTTGTCATATACAATTAAAAAAACACGGTAACCCAATTTTTTAAAAGGTTTTGTTAATGTAGCCAATCAATGAAGATGAACTGCTAAACCATTTAATTGTCTATATCTCCCGGTTAATTATATACCATTTACTAATCAATGTCAACAATCATGACATTCACGATAAGAAGCATCTGTGACAGATTATGCGTACGTTATTTTTGCTTTTGACAACAAAATTCTAATGAGATCCTGATAAAATCAACGTCCGGTCACCAACACACACATGATGACCTTCAGAATGTTATTTAGAATTTGTGACTTAAATTATCAATAGCTTTTAGCAAGTTACTGATCACGAATATGCCATTACTTTACAAGATTTTTGATGTAATACTTAAGATTCTACGGATGAGTCATATTATTTACTAAAGTATAATCCAACCAAAGAAAATCACATACATTAGTCAGTTTACTTTAAACTCAATGCAAGAAAAACATGATACTACAAATTTTGTATACAACAATATGTATACAAAATTTGTAGTAACTAAGACCTTTAGTTACAATTAAAGATCGTTTCACCCATATTCTTTTGTTTCTTTAGACAATGTTCCGGCACCATGTTCATATATTCATCTTTATTTAAACGAATAATTTATTTTTTACATTCGTTCCATGGTAAATCAAAAATTATGATTTATTCTTTTAAATGATAGGTTCATCTGTCTCTTTTACACATATTCAACCAACAAGTAATCCAACATTGCCGCTTTCAAACTTAAATTGTAATTAGTACTTATACATTTACACAACCATCTAGATGTTTTTTCATAATACTTAAGCAACTATTTGCGTTTCATCTACACTATGCTATTGTATCATTGTTTTGCATATATCCTCCATCTATAGGATCTCAAATACCTTTTAAAGTAACTATAGTTTACTTAATAACAATATGTATACAAAATTTGTAGTAACTTACAAATTTAATTACAATTAAATATCGTTTCACAAAGATTCTTTTGTTTGTTTAGAGAATGTTCCGGAACCGATGTTCGTATATTCTTCTTTATGTAAACGAATAATTTATTTTTTACATTCATCCCATGTTAAAAGAAAAATTATGCTTTATTCTTTTAAATGATAGCTTCCTCTGTCTCTTTTACACACATTCAACCAACAACTAATCCAACATTGCCGCTTTCGCACTTAAATTGTAATTAGTACTTATACATTTACACAACCACGTCAATTTTCTTTCACAATACTTATGGAACTATTTGCGTTTCATCGTTATTGTATCATTCTTTTACATATATCCTCCATGTATATCCGCCACAAATACATTTTAAAGTAACTATATTTTAATTAACAATATGTATACAAACAAATA
This sequence comes from Chrysanthemum makinoi, assembly GCA_910596185.1. Classification (NCBI taxonomy): domain Eukaryota; kingdom Viridiplantae; phylum Streptophyta; class Magnoliopsida; order Asterales; family Asteraceae; genus Chrysanthemum; species Chrysanthemum makinoi. The sequence continues at coordinate 313,145,459 of OU343217.1, forward strand.
TTTTGTGTAATCAACTTTCAAATAAGTTGTATACAAATAAATAAATTATACAACAAATCATTTCCTAATATATTGTCACCTTCATATTCTATAAATGTATGTATGAGAAATTCTTTAAACCATAATTGTTAACATATTACGGAGTAAAGGAGGAAAAAAAATGTCAAACTCAAACCATCACGACGAAGGTATGTTACAATCATAATCGATATTTTTCTGAATTTTTTTTCCGAATTTGTATAAATTTAGTTTACAAAACATTTATTTGCCTAAACAATAATACAGTCTATTCCTTTGAATGTATTATTATAGACAAAATTTGCATATGTTAAAGAAAGTGTTGCACCAAGAAACACATTATCTGCCAAGGAACATGGTGCAGACAAAACGGATATTATTGGTTTTTTTGAAGCATCAGTCATTCATGACAAGAAAAATGAAACATCAACCATCTTGGAGAACGATTTTGTATGCGATCCTAAGGTGGGAAACGACGATCAAATACCACAACCATTTGAACCTGGAAATAGTACATACTATGATTCCGATGATTCCGTAGATCCATATGATAACGGTGATCCATATATACTTAAAAGTATAATTGAGGAGAACTGTCATTGCCCTGTTTGTTCAGGAACTTGCAAATGCCCACCTGGAAAATGCGAATGCTCATATTGCCTCGCCTCCCAACGCCATAATTTCGGTTCAATTTTGCAAATGAGAATAATTGTCTTTATCTTTTGAAATCTATTTATGATTATGATTATGATACAAATTATGCTGAATCATTTTTTTACTTTTAAACAATCAAACCATTGACTAAAAAACTCACACTTTAATGGCCATAAATCGTTTCTAAAATTAGTATAGTCAAATACGTTATAAAAGATGTTCAACATTACATTCTCGCCACATTACACACTACAATGCCTCTACGATTCAACAGTGGTAATCGTAGGATTAGAGCTTACACGTAAGTTTTTCTGTTTATTTCCCAACATTGTCGTAATTTACATCATATCTAATAGTTTACTTTTACATTCTAATAGTGAATGGGGTGTTGCTCCTCCTACAATTGACATATGCATTCATCATGGAGGTAGAGTTGTAACTACAAATGTTTTTTATGATTATTGGGGCGGAGATGAAATTATGATATGCAATGTGTCAACATGTGACAACTTGCAATTTCAGGTCATTTCTCAAGTTTCACTATTTCATCATTTATCGTAAACTGGGTTTACGAGTATCAAATTCGCATAACCTTAATGGTTTAGCTGCGAATTCATGAACAATCATCAGGGACATTTCATATAGACTAGGTTTAGTCTACATTGCATTAACATCATTTTCATCATATTAGTTCATGCATGGTTTTGCATTTTTCATTAAAACGAATAATTTTATATTAAATAAACGCTATCGCGTAAGTTATTATTTTGAACAATTGATCCGATACTTCCAAAAATTATCCCGATATATTTTCAAACTTACATTAGGTTTATAAAAATAATATTATGAGTTTACTCAGTGTTTTAAAATTATTTGGTATATAAATTGTTAAATTTATATTATTACGACGTTTTTCTTAAAAAACTACACGATAATTATTATTTCACTCAATTCTTGTAAGAAATGTATTTTTATAATTTTTATGACCTCAATATATTTTACTTTAACTCGTTAAAATTTATTTTTAGCTAACGCTACCCTAAATGCTCAAATGTATGTACAAGTTACTACTTATCCTCAAATAACTTTACATTTTACTTACACTTATACATTTACATACATTATAAATAAAAAAAATATATATATATATATATATATGTAGTGGAAAATGCATACCCCTTGGCGTCAAAATGGGGGGATTCACCTCAAAGATTTTCTAAATATCTTACTTATAAGTGTGTTACACTCAACCTTCTTACACACACAACCAAAAATTTCAAAGTGTAAAAGTCCAACTCTCTCTTCTTCCTCTTGCCTAGAACCGGCCATATTGAAGTTACAAGAGGAAATCATAAAATTTTTTCAAGTCAAGTTTTATACAACCTAGATACACTCTTAGTTTAGGTTTTGAAATAAAAACCTAGGGTGTTTAAGATAAATCCTTTGTTCTAATCACCTCATCAAGTTAACTAGTAAGCATCTCATGTCCATTTTTCATCTTTCATATTTATTTCATATTCATTACATCATATTTGAGTTAACATTCAAGTTATGTGATGATTATACCACTTTTAGGTTTTAATGTTTTTAAGAGTTATATATAAATAATCCATCCTATAATTACTCCTTGTTATATATTAGTTTTGGTGATGTCTAGGAACCCATGACACCCTAAGAAGGTGTATGGTAGGATTAGAATAGCTTCGGAGTTGTTTTGAATTGGTTAGAATAGATTTGGCGCGAGAAAAACTCATTTCGACAAGTGTATAAAAGGGTCTGATCTTACTTTCGAAATATGGAAAATCCGACAGTAGGTAAAAATATTTGGCCTAGATATTTAGAAAATATACTTTAAAACGAAACCGTGGCCGCTTGAACGGATTAAAACGGAGCTATAACGAAGAAGATATGAATTTTTCAAGTTTGACTACGAAATATATAAATTCTGGAAATTTCAGCATGAAAAATGTCACTCTTTACGAGTCAAAAATGAGTCTTAAGCTTTATAAATTGTGTCGAATTATCAAAAATATATTAGTATACTTTGACACGAATCTAAGGATGTAGAAAACGTAGAAAACGGACTTGTAACGATTAAATTACACGCGATAAACCAAGTTGCCGTAACTTTATTCTATTAGCAAAATTAATATATTCTCTATTAAAAACATAATACGGCAACTAAAGGACCATGTTGGCGGACGTTTTTAACAATGATGTAGAACTTTTTATAACGTGATGTCTTCTAGTAAAAGTAAGTTCGCCAAGCATATTTTCCAAAATGTCCGACCGGTTGTCAAACGGAGTTGTAATGAATTAAATACGGTTACTTAAACTTTGCCGAAAACCACTCTTAAACAATATTTTGGACAAAATTACCATACTTAACCTATATTTGTCTCTATGATCGAGACCTCTAGGATGAAAACTTAAATGCTAAAACTTGGAGATAATGATACAAGCTTCCCAAAACCGTTGAGTTCGTTTCCTAACGCTCGACGTACACCCATTTACGACTAGCTTTTCGAGGCCGTTTTAGTCACTTTCATGAAATTTCCAACGACATTATTTTACGACGAAAGGTTATAATTTCATAATAAATCATTAAGAAACTATTGTAGGATGTCATTTTGACGTAAATACTTACAAGGTAATTTAAGATTGGTCAAGACGTCAAAAGAGTATTTTTCGACGAAGAGTATTATTTTCAAAAATTCACAAGTGGTATAGATATCATACGAATTGCATGCATAACATTACATCATGACTTATTGTATATCACATCATCCATAATAGGTCGCGGTTAGAGGTTGCGCCTCATTTCAGTGTATCCACTTTTGCCATCGCATTATTGTCCAAGTGAGTCATAGCCCCACTTTTTCTCGTTTTAATTATTTATAAAACTCTTTGGGGGAGATACATGCTCAACAATTTTTATGACATTCATGACTATTTGTAAACTATGTGTTTATCTGAACTGAATGTTTAGTCAGGCGAAGTAACAGTATTGCCATACTTAGAATTTCCATATCATAATCATTGAACTGATGGTCTTGGTATAATCATTGAACTGATGGTCTTGGTATAATCATTGAACTGATGGTCTTGGTATAATCATTGAACTAATGGTCTTGGTATAATCATTGAACTGATGGTCTTGGTACAATCATGAACTAATGGTCGTGGAACTATTCGAAACAACACTCATATGTGCTATATCAATTGACTATTGATACATTAAGTAATGTACAATTATGTGAATACATTAGTCATCATGCACTTGAACATAAACTATACACATTTTGGCAGTGGTTGTAAACACACAGGTTGCAAGTTTTGTATGGGCGGAACTTGGAACTGAGTGGATTTGCAATGCCTTTGCTGCATGAACATTCTCTAAAGGCTTTACATTTCAACACAAACTCTATGAACTCACTCAACCTTTGTGTTGACACTTTTAGCATGTTTTATCTCAGGTATCTAAGGCATTCACTTCATGGCATGCATATGGACACATCATAGAGTCGCGGTGACGACGCGTCTCACTTGGGTTTTATGAACTTTAAAACATCGTTTGGCTTGTAACAAAATTATTTCCGCACAAGTTGATTTTCATTTGGGACCTATACTTTGTAAACTCTGATTGTTTTATTAAATCAAATGATGTTCTTTTCAAACGACACTTTAGGTCGTTCAATATAACTGTGATTGTGATGCTATGACAGTCAATCCCCAGGAATTCCATTCCGCTGCAAAACAGGTAATTTGGGGGTGTGACAGATTGGCATCAGAGCTTCAGTTATAGAGAACTAGGTTGCATCATTGACCCTAGACTATAACTACATCATCATAGCATCTTTTCATTTCATCATAAGTGCATATTCACTTTACATGCTGTTTATACGTACATTTTTTTCGAGTTATTTACTTTCATTTCAAATCGATTGTCACATGGATGCCTTCAAATACCCATCCCATTATCCTTTCCTCATACTCTAATGTGAAGAATGCCTTGTCATTCCCTATCATGATTTTAATATCAGCTGATTCATCACCGATAACGTCGAATGCCGAGACAAAACCTTTAAGTAGGGCATAGTCACTCTTACTCCTTTGTTTCACCACTAACATGTCGAATTACACGTTATTCACACATTAAGTCACTAAACCATCATACATTTGAAGCACTTACAACACATCATAACCCATCTTTTCGGAACCCGTCGATCATTTTGAAAAATAACCTCAAACTTATCATCTATTATCACATCTCTTTAGAGCGCTTATTATTAACATAGGACTTTGTTACGTCTCACCCTTCCTCTTATTTTGAAGAGTTATGGCGCCGAAGAAAGCCACACCTGAATTGACTCAAGCGGCTATGCAAAAGTACGTAGAGGATAGTATAGCCGAGGCACTAAGGAAAGAACGAGCAACAGTAGCTGCTGCTGCCGAGGCCGCGGCTGCTGCTGGCTGCTAGACTGATGCTGCTACAGAAGCTGCAGGAGGGTTGGAGTTCGTAATTGTACATACAAGGACTTTAAGAACTGTGATCCCACAAAGTTCAAAGGCACGGAAGGAGCTACTGCTATGATCCGTTGGTTTGAAAAGATGGAGTCTGTATTTCTTCTATGCAATTGCCCAGATGACTGCAAGGTAAAGTTCGCCACTGGTACACTCTTAGATGTCGCAATGTCATGGTGGAATTCGTATGCACAACCTATTGGTATCTAAAATGCTTATAAGCTCACGTGGGGTGAATTCAAGAACTGGTAACTAAGAAGTATTGTCCACGCACGGAGGTGAAGAAATTAGAAACGGAATTTTACGAGTTAGTGACTGTTGGTTATGACATCGAGACCTACATCAGGAGGTTTCAAGAATTGGCTGCACTATGTCCATCAATGGTTTCGGACAATGAGAAACTACTGGAAAATTTCATTGAAGGACTTCCACAATGTATTCAAGGAGATGTAACTTCTTCCGACCCACAAACAATTGAAGAAACTATTAGGATAACTCAAAAACTCGTGGCTTAAGTTGTGAAAGGGGAAAACATTATCAACAATAACCGCAACAACAACAACAACCACCAAACTAGCAACAACAAAAGGAAATGGGAAAATGACCAGGGAGGTTATGATAACGACAACCAAAACCGTAACACTAACCATCATCAAAAACAGAATAGAGGGCAAGAAATTGCAATGGTTTATGTTGCTGCATCAATAGAAGGCAGAGGTTATGCTGGAACCTACCCACTATGTAATCGATGTAAGTATAATCACACGGGTCTTTGTCCTGCTAAGTGCTACAAGTGTCAACAACTGGGACACCTTGCCAGGAATTGTAGAGGCAAGGTCATGGTTACATGTTACGGATGCGGGGAGCAAGGACATTATCGAAATCAATGTCCTCAAAACCAAGGTCAACGATTTGAAGGTACACGTGGGGAAGCATACATATTAGAAGGAGGAGAAGCTCGCCAAGGTCTCAACAACGCGGAAGACTGAAGAAGTTCGGAAACTAACAGTCTTATTTTTCCTTATGTATTATGTCGTATTAAGTTTATGTCTTCCATCGTATCCGAATCTTTATAACTTAAGATGTAATACTGTTTGATAAACCACTCGTTGTAAAATATTCTCATCTATCGTACTTTCTTTTCCTTCTGATTCGTTATCACTTACAAGGTTTAGATCTTTGTAAACATTGAGAGTTATAACAACTAAACCGAATGTCACATTATCGTTCCTTAATTATACATAGCCTAGCTAACTATGTCTAATTCTGGAGGGATCATGTTATGTTGGGAGCAGTTATTTATAAATCTTAGTGCAAGCAAAATTATCACATATTTCAAAGTCAAAGTGTTACTTATGAGAGATTCATCCGATATTTTCTCTACTATGATGTTTTATACACTCTCAATCATCGATAACCGTAACGACACTTCTCCATGTCTTCTCTCCTCGTTAATCATCACAAACTCAAAAATTCGATAGACTAACACGAACTGAATTCAGGGACTGAATTCCTTTTTGGATGGGCGAATGTGACAACTTGCAATTTCAGGTCATTTCTCAAGTTTCACTATTTCATCATTTATCGTAAACTGGGTTTACGAGTATCAAATTCGCATAACCTTAATGGTTTAGCTGCGAATTCATGAACAATCATCAGGGACATTTCATATAGACTAGGTTTAGTCTACATTGCATTAACATCATTTTCATCATATTAGTTCATGCATGGTTTTGCATTTTTCATTAAAACGAATAATTTTATATTAAATAAACGCTATCGCGTAAGTTATTATTTTGAACAATTGATCCGATACTTCCAAAAATTATCCCGATATATTTTCATACTTACATTAAGTTTATAAAAATAATATTATGAGTTTACTCAGTGTTTTAAAATTATTTGGTATATAAATTGTTAAATTTATATTATTACGACGTTTTTCTTAAAAAACTACACGATAATTATTATTTCACTCAATTCTTGTAAGAAATGTATTTTTATAATTTTTATGACCTCAATATATTTACTTTAACTCGTTAAAATTTATTTTTAGCTAACGCTACCCTAAATGCTCAAATGTATGTACAAGTTACTACTTATCCTCAAATAACTTTACATTTTACTTACACTTATACATTTACATACATTATAAAATATATATATATATATATATATATATATATATATATATATATATATATATATATATATATATATATATATATATATATATATATATATATATATATATGTAGTGGAAGATGCATACCCCTTGGCGTCAAAATGGGGGGATTCACCTCAAAGATTTTCTAAATATCTTACTTATAAGTGTGTTACACTCAACCTTCTTACACACACAACCAAAAATTTCAAAGTGTAAAAGTCCAACTCTCTCTTCTTCCTCTTGCCTAGAACCGGCCATATTGAAGTTACAAGAGGAAATCATAAAATTTTTTCAAGTCAAGTTTTATACACTCTAGTTACACTCTTAGTTTAGGTTTTGAAATAAAAACCTAGGGTGTTTAAGATAAATCCTTTGTTCTAATCACCTCATCAAGTTAACTAGTAAGCATCTCATGTCCATTTTTCATCTTTCATATTTATTTCATATTCATTACATCATATTTGAGTAAACATGCAAGTTATGTGATGATTATACCACTTTTTAAGGTTTTTAATGTTTTTAAGAGTTATATATAAATAATCCATCCTATAATTACTCCTTGTTATATATTAGTTTTGGTGATGTCTAGGAACCCATGACACCCTAAGAAGGTGTATGGTAGGATTAGAATAGCTTCGGAGTTGTTTTGAATTGGTTAGAATAGATTTGGCGCGAGAAAAACTCATTTCGACAAGTGTATAAAAGGGTCTGATCTTACTTTCGAAATATGGAAAATCCGACAGTAGGTAAAAATATTTGGCCTAGATATTTAGAAAATATACTTTAAAACGAAACCGTGGCCGCTTGAACGGATTAAAACGGAGCTATAACGAAGAAGATATGAATTTTTCAAGTTTGACTACGAAATATATAAATTCTGGAAATTTCAGCATGAAAAATGTCACTCTTTACGAGTCAAAAATGAGTCTTAAGCTTTATAAATTGTGTCGAATTATCAAAAATATATTAGTATACTTTGACACGAATCTAAGGATGTAGAAAACGTAGAAAACGGACTTGTAACGATTAAATTACACGCGATAAACCAAGTTGCCGTAACTTTATTCTATTAGCAAAATTAATATATTCTCTATTAAAAACATAATACGGCAACTAAAGGACCATGTTGGCGGACGTTTTTAACAATGATGTAGAACTTTTTATAACGTGATGTCTTCTAGTAAAAGTAAGTTCGCCAAGCATATTTTCCAAAATGTCCGACCGGTTGTCAAACGGAGTTGTAATGAATTAAATACGGTTACTTAAACTTTGCCGAAAACCACTCTTAAACAATATTTTGGACAAAATTACCATACTTAACCTATATTTGTCTCTATGATCGAGACCTCTAGGATGAAAACTTAAATGCTAAAACTTGGAGATAATGATACAAGCTTCCCAAAACCGTTGAGTTCGTTTCCTAACGCTCGACGTACACCATTTTACGACTAGCTTTTCGAGGCCGTTTTAGTCACTTTCATGAAATTTCCAACGACATTATTTTACGACGAAAGGTTATAATTTCATAATAAATCATTAAGAAACTATTGTAGGATGTCATTTTGACGTAAATACTTACAAGGTAATTTAAGATTGGTCAAGACGTCAAAAGAGTATTTTTCGACGAAGAGTATTATTTTCAAAAATTCACAAGTGGTATAGATATCATACGAATTGCATGCATAACATTACATCATGACTTATTGTATATCACATCATCCATAATAGGTCGCGGTTAGAGGTTGCGCCTCATTTCAGTGTATCCACTTTTGCCATCGCATTATTGTCCAAGTGAGTCATAGCCCCACTTTTTCTCGTTTTAATTATTTATAAAACTCTTTGGGGGAGATACACGCTCAACAATTTTTATGACATTCATGACTATTTGTAAACTATGTGTTTATCTGAACTGAATGTTTAGTCAGGCGAAGTAACAGTATTGCCATACTTAGAATTTCCATATCATAATCATTGAACTGATGGTCTTGGTATAATCATTGAACTGATGGTCTTGGTATAATCATTGAACTGATGGTCTTGGTATAATCATTGAACTAATGGTCTTGGTATAATCATTGAACTGATGGTCTTGGTACAATCATGAACTAATGGTCGTGGAACTATTCGAAACAACACTCATATGTGCTATATCAATTGACTATTGATACATTAAGTAATGTACAATTATGTGAATACATTAGTCATCATGCACTTGAACATAAACTATACACATTTTGGCAATGGGTTGTAAACACACAGGTTGCAAGTTTTGTATGGGCGGAACTTGGAACTGAGTGGATTTGCAATGCCTTTGCTGCATGAACATTCTCTAAAGGCTTTACATTTCAACACAAACTCTATGAACTCACTCAACCTTTGTGTTGACACTTTTAGCATGTTTTATCTCAGGTATCTAAGGCATTCACTTCATGGCATGCATATGGACACATCATAGAGTCGCGGTGACGACGCGTCTCACTTGGGTTTTATGAACTTTAAAACATCGTTTGGCTTGTAACAAAATTATTTCCGCACAAGTTGATTTTCATTTGGGACCTATACTTTGTAAACTCTGATTGTTTTATTAAATCAAATGATGTTCTTTTCAAACGACACTTTAGGTCGTTCAATATAACTGTGATTGTGATGCTATGACAGTCAATCCCCAGGAATTCCATTCCGCTGCAAAACAGGTAATTTGGGGGTGTGACAGATTGGCATCAGAGCTTCAGTTATAGAGAACTAGGTTGCATCATTGACCCTAGACTATAACTACATCATCATAGCATCTTTTCATTTCATCATAAGTGCATATTCACTTTACATGCTGTTTATACGTACATTTTTTTTCGAGTTATTTACTTTCATTTCAAATCGATTGTCACATGGATGCCTTCAAATACCCATCCCATTATCCTTTCCTCATACTCTAATGTGAAGAATGCCTTGTCATTCCCTATCATGATTTTAATATCAGCTGATTCATCACCGATAACGTCGAATGCCGAGACAAAACCTTTAAGTAGGGCATAGTCACTCTTACTCCTTTGTTTCACCACTAACATGTCGAATTACACGTTATTCACACATTAAGTCACTAAACCATCATACATTTGAAGCACTTACAACACATCATAACCCATCTTTTCGGAACCCGTCGATCATTTTGAAAAATAACCTCAAACTTATCATCTATTATCACATCTCTTTAGAGCGCTTATTATTAACATAGGACTTTGTTACGTCTCACCCTTCCTCTTATTTTGAAGAATTATGGCGCCGAAGAAAGCCACACCTGAATTGACTCAAGCGGCTATGCAAAAGTACGTAGAGGATAGTATAGCCGAGGCACTAAGCAAAGAACGAGCAATGGTAGCTGCTGCTGCTGAGGCCGCGGCTGCTGCTGAAGCTGCTAGACTTGATGCTGCTACAGAAGCTGCAGGAGGGTCTGGAGTTCGTAATTGTACATACAAGGACTTTAAGAACTGTGATCCCACAAAGTTCAAAGGCACGGAAGGAGCCACTGCTATGATCCGTTGGTTTGAAAAGATGGAGTCTGTATTTCTTCTATGCAATTGCCCAGATGACTGCAAGGTAAAGTTCGCCACTGGTACACTCTTAGATGGCGCAATGTCATGGTGGAATTCGTATGCACAGCCTATTGGTATCGAAAATGCTTATAAGCTCACGTGGGGTGAATTCAAGAATCTGGTAACTAAGAAGTATTGTCCACGCACGGAGGTGAAGAAATTAGAAACGGAATTTTACGAGTTAGTGACTGTTGGTTATGACATCGAGACCTACATCAGGAGGTTTCAAGAATTGGCTGCACTATGTCCATCAATGGTTTCGGACAATGAGAAACTACTGGAAAATTTCATTGAAGGACTTCCACAATGTATTCAAGGAGATGTAACTTCTTCCGACCCACAAACAATTGAAGAAACTATTAGGATAACTCAAAAACTCGTGGCTTAAGTTGTGAAAGGGGAAAACATTATCAACAATAACCGCAACAACAACAACAACCACCAAACTAGCAACAACAAAAGGAAATGGGAAAATGACCAGGGAGGTTATGATAACGACAACCAAAACCGTAACACTAACCATCATCAAAAACAGAATAGAGGGCAAGAAATTGCAATGGTTTATGTTGCTGCATCAATAGAAGGCAGAGAGGTTATCTGGAACCTACCCACTATGTAATCGATGTAAGTATCATCACACGGGTCTTTGTCCTGCTAAGTGCTACAAGTGTCAACAACTGGGACACCTTGCCAGGAATTGTAGAGGCAAGGTCATGGTTACATGTTACGGATGCGGGGAGCAAGGACATTATCGATATCAATGTCCTCAAAACCAAGGTCAACGATTTGAAGGTACACGTGGGGAAGCATACATATTAGAAGGAGGAGAAGCTCGCCAAGGTCTCAACAACGCGGAAGACTGAAGAAGTTCGGAAACTAACAGTCTTATTTTTCCTTATGTATTATGTCGTATTAAGTTTATGTCTTCCATCGTATCCAGATCTTTATAACTTAAGATGTATTACTGTTTGATAAACCACTCGTTGTAAAATATTCTCATCTATCGTACTTTCTTTTCCTTCTGATTCGTTATCACTTACAAGGTTTAGATCTTTGTAAACATTGAGAGTTATAACAACTAAACCGAATGTCACATTATCGTTCCTTAATTATACATAGCCTAGCTAACTATGTCTAATTCTGGAGGGATCATGTTATGTTGGGAGCAGTTATTTATAAATCTTAGTGCAAGCAAAATTATCACATATTTCAAAGTCAAAGTGTTACTTATGAGAGATTCATCCGATATTTTCTCTACTATGATGTTTTATACACTCTCAATCATCGATAACCGTAACGACACTTCTCCATGTCTTCTCTCCTCGTTAATCATCACAAACTCAAAAATTCGATAGACTAACACGAACTGAATTCAGGGACTGAATTCCTTTTTGGATGGGCGAATGTGACAACTTGCAATTTCAGGTCATTTCTCAAGTTTCACTATTTCATCATTTATCGTAAACTGGGTTTACGAGTATCAAATTCGCATAACCTTAATGGTTTAGCTGCGAATTCATGAACAATCATCAGGGACATTTCATATAGACTAGGTTTAGTCTACATTGCATTAACATCATTTTCATCATATTAGTTCATGCATGGTTTTGCATTTTTCATTAAAACGAATAATTTTATATTAAATAAACGCTATCGCGTAAGTTATTATTTTGAACAATTGATCCGATACTTCCAAAAATTATCCCGATATATTTTCATACTTACATTAAGTTTATAAAAATAATATTATGAGTTTACCCAGTGTTTTAAAATTATTTGGTATATAAATTGTTAAATTTATATTATTACGACGTTTTTCTTAAAAAACTACACGATAATTATTATTTCACTCAATTCTTGTAAGAAATGTATTTTTATAATTTTTATGACCTCAATATATTTACTTTAACTCGTTAAAATTTATTTTTAGCTAACGCTACCCTAAATGCTCAAATGTATGTACAAGTTACTACTTATCCTCAAATAACTTTACATTTTACTTACACTTATACATTTACATACATTATAAATAAAAAATATATATATATATATATATATATATATATATATATATATATATATATATATATATATATATATATATATATATATATATATATATATATATATATGTAGTGGAAAATGCATACCCCTTGGCGTCAAAATGGGGGGATTCACCTCAAAGATTTTCTAAATATCTTACTTATAAGTGTGTTACACTCAACCTTCTTACACACACAACCAAAAATTTCAAAGTGTAAAAGTCCAACTCTCTCTTCTTCCTCATGCCTAGAACCGGCCATATTGAAGTTACAAGAGGAAATCATAAAATTTCTCAAGTAAAGTTTTAACAATCTAGAATACACTCTTTGTTTAGGTTTTGAAATAAAAACCTAGGGTGTTTAAGATAAATCCTTTGTTCTAATCACCTCATCAAGTTAACTAGTAAGCATCTCATGTCCATTTTTCATCTTTCATATTTATTTCATATTCGTTACATCATATTTGAGTTAACATGCAAGTTATGTGATGATTATACCACTTTTTAAGGTTTTTAATGTTTTTAAGAGTTATATATAAATAATCCATCCTATAATTACTCCTTGTTATATATTAGTTTTGGTGATGTCTAGGAACCCATGACACCCTAAGAAGGTGTATGGTAGGATTAGAATAGCTTCGGAGTTGTTTTGAATTGGTTAGAATAGATTTGGCGCGAGAAAAACTCATTTCGACAAGTGTATAAAAGGGTCTGATCTTACTTTCGAAATATGGAAAATCCGACAGTAGGTAAAAATATTTGGCCTAGATATTTAGAAAATATACTTTAAAACGAAACCGTGGTCGCTTGAACGGATTAAAACGGAGCTATAACGAAGAAGATATGAATTTTTCAAGTTTGACTACGAAATATATAAATTCTGGAAATTTCAGCATGAAAAATGTCACTCTTTACGAGTCAAAAATGAGTCTTAAGCTTTATAAATTGTGTCGAATTATCAAAAATATATTAGTATACTTTGACACGAATCTAAGGATGTAGAAAACGTAGAAAACGGACTTGTAACGATTAAATTACACGCGATAAACCAAGTTGCCGTAACTTTATTCTATTAGCAAAATTAATATATTCTCTATTAAAAACATAATACGGCAACTAAAGGACCATGTTGGCGGACGTTTTTAACAATGATGTAGAACTTTTTATAACGTGATGTCTTCTAGTAAAAGTAAGTTCGCCAAGCATATTTTCCAAAATGTCCGACCGGTTGTCAAACGGAGTTGTAATGAATTAAATACGGTTACTTAAACTTTGCCGAAAACCACTCTTAAACAATATTTTGGACAAAATTACCATACTTAACCTATATTTGTCTCTATGATCGAGACCTCTAGGATGAAAACTTAAATGCTAAAACTTGGAGATAATGATACAAGCTTCCCAAAACCGTTGAGTTCGTTTCCTAACGCTCGACGTACACCATTTTACGACTAGCTTTTCGAGGCCGTTTTAGTCACTTTCATGAAATTTCCAACGACATTATTTTACGACGAAAGGTTATAATTTCATAATAAATCATTAAGAAACTATTGTAGGATGTCATTTTGACGTAAATACTTACAAGGTAATTTAAGATTGGTCAAGACGTCAAAAGAGTATTTTTCGACGAAGAGTATTATTTTCAAAAATTCACAAGTGGTATAGATATCATACGAATTGCATGCATAACATTACATCATGACTTATTGTATATCACATCATCCATAATAGGTCGCGGTTAGAGGTTGCGCCTCATTTCAGTGTATCCACTTTTGCCATCGCATTATTGTCCAAGTGAGTCATAGCCCCACTTTTTCTCGTTTTAATTATTTATAAAACTCTTTGGGGGAGATACACGCTCAACAATTTTTATGACATTCATGACTATTTGTAAACTATGTGTTTATCTGAACTGAATGTTTAGTCAGGCGAAGTAACAGTATTGCCATACTTAGAATTTCCATATCATAATCATTGAACTGATGGTCTTGGTATAATCATTGAACTGATGGTCTTGGTATAATCATTGAACTGATGGTCTTGGTATAATCATTGAACTGATGGTCTTGGTATAATCATTGAACTAATGGTCTTGGTATAATCATTGAACTGATGGTCTTGGTACAATCATGAACTAATGGTCGTGGAACTATTCGAAACAACACTCATATGTGCTATATCAATTGACTATTGATACATTAAGTAATGTACAATTATGTGAATACATTAGTCATCATGCACTTGAACATAAACTATACACATTTTGGCAGTGGGTTGTAAACACACAGGTTGCAAGTTTTGTATGGGCGGAACTTGGAACTGAGTGGATTTGCAATGCCTTTGCTGCATGAACATTCTCTAAAGGCTTTACATTTCAACACAAACTCTATGAACTCACTCAACCTTTGTGTTGACACTTTTAGCATGTTTTATCTCAGGTATCTAAGGCATTCACTTCATGGCATGCATATGGACACATCATAGAGTCGCGGTGACGACGCGTCTCACTTGGGTTTTATGAACTTTAAAACATCGTTTGGCTTGTAACAAAATTATTTCCGCACAAGTTGATTTTCATTTGGGACCTATACTTTGTAAACTCTGATTGTTTTATTAAATCAAATGATGTTCTTTTCAAACGACACTTTAGGTCGTTCAATATAACTGTGATTGTGATGCTATGACAGTCAATCCCCAGGAATTCCATTCCGCTGCAAAACAGGTAATTTGGGGGTGTGACACAACACACAATTTAACCTACAGCAACGTTAGACGATTAGTTCGTCACCATCTAAATCAGTACACTGATGTAATTTCTTACTACTTGCGTGTTCCGACTGTTCAAATGGAAGAAGCAGATAGTCTTCGTAAGATAGAACATGAATGGTATATCGATGGCTGGCTACACAACATTCAACTTGGTCAAGCACTGGATATATACTTAGCACATTATTGTTATCCTACCCTTATTGACCCAAATCGTCAAAGATGGCTGCTAAGAAGATGGGAAACAAACGGCTGGATAAGTGGACATGTTGAAGCGAATCGAAGGGCTGCTCGGTTGTCATGTCAATGAAAGAATTCATCACGTTAATTAGCATTTCATTTCATATTTTAAGTACACTACCCATTACAATATTTTCATCATTCATGTTGACTTTTTAAAATTTATTTGAAATAAGGATTCATTAAAAATAATGATGCGTATTACCATTCAGAAAGAACATGTAACATTTAAGGATTTATCTGCATTTGCAAATGTAAGTAACAAATATTAACATGAATACGAATGAAACAAATACATTTACACATTTTTTTTAGAGAATGAACATAACCTTGAAAGCATATCAAATTTACAACTAAAATATCTTATTTCTACTATCCTTTCCAAATAGCTACTTTAACTTCCAATAATACAGATATACACAAAAAAATTTACAAACGCTAGAATCAAAAAAATATTCTCATAATAAAACATATTTGTTTAGAATATATCTTGATATACTTTCCTATAATACTTAAAATATTGAAACTACATAAATCCCATACTGATTCATACAATTCATTAACATAAAACATATACGAGTATGAAACCATGTTCAATAGCAAATCATCATTGAATGTTGTATTCAGTTCTTATTATATACAATTCAAACGTTTAAGACATTTACATTTACAAACTAACTTTGTTGTTTCTGTTCCTTTCAGCAGATTTCCGTCACAAAAAAACGACGAAGACTACTCAAAGATGGCAACCCTGCTGTGGGACGTGTTACTTCTGATAACGATTTACAAAAATTTGCACACGTATTAGAAAAGGTATGAACATATCAAACACTACTACTAAATTGTGTTTACATAGTACCAACTTATATGATTCATGGTTAAACATCTTGATAGGAATCTGATGACGAGAAACCGCTGAGGATAAAGGGCAAAACCAAGTCTACACAAAGGCGTGGTAAAAAGGATGAAGAGAAAGAAGAAGCTAATGATGATTGTGGACTATTCCACAATTCAGTTTACTCTAAGTCTAAACAAGCTGCTAAAGAGGATGACAAAATATTTGTTCATTCTAATGATCATGTATACCATCTGGACGATTTTAGCGATGACGAACATTTACTTGATAAACAAGACAGTTTGTTTAGTACAAAAGATCACAAGTTTGCGCTTATTGATGAAGAAGCAGATGCACATATTCAAAACAATAACAACATAAACGACGATGGTGTGTGGGTTAATATCAACGATATTCCACATGAACCTTTTCACTCTTTAGATATTCATAACAACTACATTCATGAAGATTCCGAAAAAAAGTTACAACAACCTGATGTGTCCGATGATGATGAATCGATGGGAAGATATCATACCGGGCATTAACATCACGCAGATGATTTTTTAATATTTTAGCTTCCTAAAACATGATCATTTGTCAAGACATGATCATTTAGATTATGAGTTGCTTATGTCATGCTTATAATTAATATTATTAATAAGATTTTAAGTTGATGATTTTTTGTAACTGTTACTTTGTGTGAATTTGTCATAACTTCATTATCTTCTATGTAGCAAGTCTTTTTTGATTTCAAAATATCATCATATTAAATGATTTAATATAACTGAAATAATGACATATTTCTTACTCCATTTAAATGATTTGCAAAATTTACTCTTCATATCATTAGGTAAATTATATCTTTTTCAAACTGTATATTGTAAATCTTGAATGAATGTCTTTACAACTTCATATCCATAACATATCGTCATACAACAGTTTCGGAAAAACATATCATTGTTTAATTTCTCTAACACAGAAAACGATTGTAATCTATTATCATCATGGATGATGAAAACACTCCACCAAACAACAGAAAACGTTCTTCAGCTAATCCTGAGAATAGGAAACCTAAAAATGGACAAAGTTCGTCCATGTCCAACAAGAATTTCAAATCGTCTGGAGATGCAACTCAATTTTCAAGTGAGACTTTTGCACAAAATATGATTGTGCATTCCGGTTCAACAAACAGAAGAGTATCGCTGACAGAATTGTTGAATTGTAAGATTATCTTCAATAAAGAATTACACTTTTTATTCATAACATTTTTCTATCTATGGTACCTTTGTAACTATTTCTTCTTCATGCATTAGATAATCCTCTACATGTAGATAT